>CM060365.1:41142704-41626903 GCA_030545235.1 Helianthus tuberosus | reverse complement strand
ACGTGATTTTAATAAATACAGCCAACTAAAAAATGGCATGTAAAAATTAAATTTGCGCAATTTGAATCTTTTTATGATTTTTCTTTGTTCATACAATTTAATTTTTTTTTTTTGGTAAACGTTGGTTTTCTCCATGAATAAAACTCGACGTGTAAAAATGCAAAATCTCATAATTAAGATCCAAGATTCACGTAAAAAAAACTTAAATTGTGTAACACTGCCTAAATCTTGTGTGACATGTCAATATTAAATTACTTAAATTTATTAATAAAAATCATGCAAGTTTAGCCACCTAACATGTCTCCTAGATAGCCGCCTAAGATATGTCTCCTAGATGCGTGCCAAAGTCTCGTTGCTTTGATTATTTTTAATGGCAAATTCTTGTCACTGACGGAAATCTCATCGTGTCACCAGCGAAACCACCTGATCATATCCATCTTCACTAAGAATAATGGATATATACACCAATAAAGGAGGAAACCAATAAATATGAAGAAAAAAAAACCCTTGTAGAAATCAAACCCAGGACCTATTGGTCTCAAAGCGTTATCGCACCCCAAAAATGTCACTAGGTATAAACGTGTCCCATAAAGTGAATAACAAGTAAATATTATGATTAGATTTAGATGCATGCTACATGTGTTCATCGTTCAAAAAAAAAAAAAAAACCTTACATGTAAGCTGGGGAATTACTGAATTTCGCAGTCCTCACAAGTCTTGGAGTAACTCGAATCTGTGTAGTTTCTTCAGAAGTGACCATAACAATGACACTTACCACCGTTGTTGCAAACAGAAACACCCTCAACAACATATCAACCACTGCATGTTTCTTGAAACCGCGAGCACGTGAACCGTGCTCCCTCGGTGGTGGCGCCGACGTTTTCAGTGGCACCTCCATGCTAACGGCCGCATGCGGAGGAGTTGCGGTGTCGTTGGATGCCATTGATGCCGGGATGTCCTTAAAGAAAGACTAAATTGGTCTTTTTTATTTAAAAGTGTGTGGTTGGATGTACGGTTGGTTTAGAGTCACATTTATATAAGATTTAGGTCAACTAATTGGTTCCATGTTGATAAATTTTGGCACACGTATCCATAGGTGCATTTGAAATTCGTAGCATGTGTTCACAAGGTGATGTGGTCAATAAGAGATTACCAGATTTGGAAAGGGATTTCTTTCTTTGCATGTGAATGTGAACGAATGATAATGATTTAATGGAGGACAAAGTCAAATGTTGTTGGTTGATATGACGTATTGATTACCCTATTGTTCCAAAAACGGCCGCCTATATTTTTAACGGTGTTTGTGAATCCATTTTATTGTCTACACAATCTTATTTTAACCAAAAGGCCTTTGGGTTTACGGTAAGACTAGTGGGTATGGGGAGACTCATCCCCATGAGGATGGGCAGCTACGTTAGCGCCACGTAGGAGGGGCCTGCAGGGGATGGACCTAGGGGGTAGAGGATGGGGCCCCACAACAATTAAAAAATATAAAACTTTATTTGATTTTAGAGAGAGATAGAGAGAGAGGAGAGACAAAGATGAGAGAGAGAGGAAGAAAGCAGCCCGTCATCATCGTCTTCTGGGAGCCGGTTATCACATAATGGGGCGAGGGGGCGGTGTGGGGGACCGGCGCCGGGCCTAAGGCGGCCCCATACCGCTTGGTCTAACGAGTGTTGCAAAATTGTGTTTCCTTTTAAGTACATAGTGTCAGTTTAGCACCTCGTTATAGATAAAAGATGTGAGTTTAGATTAGGAATAGATGTGTGAGTTAATTGTTTTAAAAAAAATAGAATCTTATTTTACGTATTATATTTAGTTTTGTTGCATCCTATATATACAGTGGTGGACCCAAAAATTACTTTTTTAGGGTGTGAACGAATGGTTCAACCAAATTTTCAAGGGGTGCAGTCGTGATTTTTACCTTGAAAATACACTAATTTTTTTTTCACAAAGGGGGCGCCCGCCCTTGATCCTATAATATGTGTTGGAACATCACCAAAGTGGATAGGGCATGGCCGCCTTCATGTCTTGTGGTATGTTTAACCGACCATCTTTTTTGGTAAAAAAAATCGTTGAATATTGGCCAAGAGACGCGAGCCACGGTTGGGAAGGCCGAGCCTCAACTCGTGGCACTTGGGCAAACCTCATTGTGAGTCGCAACTTTAAAAGGTACGAGATGTATCTGAGACCAAGCGAGATGCGGCTGGAGACAAAGAAGCCAAAACTGAGAAGGTTGTGAGCCCTGACTGAGGTTGAGTCAGGGCTGGGATGTATGAGCCGCAACTTGGGGAAGCGGGCTGCGGCTGGAGGTTGTCGAGCCAAAGCTTGCAGGTTAAGGTTGTTTAATGATCTAAGTTTTCTAGTCGAAGTTCTAGCTAAATTAGGATAATTTATTTATTGTTTATCTCCTATAGTTTAGTATTTATGTTGGGCCGGTTTAGAATAGTTTGTTTCCCAAAATAGAGTAGTAGTATAAATACCCATGTTGGGGTCTAGGTATCGTGTACCCTTGTAATCGTTTCTTCAAGTTACTCAATAAGGCTACGCGGTATGGGCTCCGTCCCCATACCGTCGAGCTCCGGCGCCGGGTGGAACACCATGCCGCCCCCCCCACGTCCCCGTCCTCACCGGCAATATACCGACGTTGGCGACGATCCAGTATGGTGGGCCCCTTTTTGTTTGTGTGTGTGTTTGATTTGTACATTATGCTTTAATACTTGTACATATTTTTGTGGGGTAGGCTCATCTAGGACCATCCTCCCATGCCCTCTAGTTTTGGAGGATGAACCATCCTTGGAAGGACTATGACGTGGCGCCTACGTGGCGGATCATCATCCAAGGATGGTCCATCACCATACCGAGTAGCCTAATAAGAGCATCTCCAATGCTACATCATGTCCAAAATCGAGACTCGCCACCTCATATCATTTAAGATCTCTACCTTTAAAAACTTACATTTTTCCGTTGTATAAAAAAATGATATCATGATATTTGATATTTTAGTAATATCTTCCGTTGTATAAAAAAAAGTTAGAAAATTGGTCCCACCAGGTGTTAGTTCCAAGAACAGTTGAACATCAAAGAGTAGGTTAGGGTGAGAGGGGCACTCCTCTCTTAGGGGAGTAACCTCTCTTAACTCCCCGTCAACTGCCCTCCTAACTTCCACCACACCCTCAATTTGATGGCGACACTCCTCTCTTGGGGGACTTGGTTTTATTTTTTTTATATAAATATTTTTATAAAAGTAAAACATAATTTAAATAAATTAAAACTAAATAAAAATAAAAAATAGAACATTTCATTTAATTAAAAACAAGTTTGAGGGGTATTTTTAAAAGTAATAACAAAATTTAAGTGTTTTTTTAAATTAAAAATCATAAAGGAAAAAAAAAAACCCTCAAAAATGATTTTCTGCTCCTTCTTTCTTCCTCCTCCCCTTCTTTTTTTTTTTCTGCACTTTGTTCTTCAAGAATCACAAGGAAAAACTCAAAAATCACAAGGAAAAAAAAAAAAAAAAAAAAAACTCAAAAAAAATTGCATCTCTCATCGGTGAATACACACAGCTCCCACTCACCGCTTAGCCTCCCCGAGTTGATGGCGGCGGTGTTCCCGCTCGGGGATTTGACACCCCGCATCCCTCCCCGCAAAGCGCCCCGGACACCCTTATAAGTATATATTAAAATCAGAAGTTATATTATAATCATCAAGTTGAAAAGTTGTCACTCCGGCACCAACTGCATAAAACTTAAGTTAAATCATGAAAAGGCTATTTGTTTTTTTCTAACTAAAAAGTAAATTGTACACAGAGAAACAATTTGAGACAACAAAACAATAAAAACAACTTGAATGGAAATTTTAACTATCCAGACAATTATGGATGATAACAGGGCCGTCTCCGAAAATCACAAAATTTTTTTTGGCCCTGTTCGAGATAAAAGTTTGGGCCCTATTCGCAAATCTTCGTATAATATAAACTCATCAATCATTCAATCAAATATATAAATACTAAAAACCCATAATACTACGATAATTGTTATGAAATAGATAAAACAAATTTGGGTCCTATTTGCAAATCTCCTCAGTGCTACCTTGCTGCGACTGAATCACTGAAAGTCTGAATCACTGCGAAATTGATAATTCCCTGATCTGATCGAATGATGTTCGACGTTTTGTTTCCAGTTTCCCTCGTCCCAATTCCCTGTGCGATATACTATACTGCCTGCGACACTACGACGTTTTGTTTCATTTCCCTAATCTAGCAGGCCCTTATTTTTGTTTACACTAGACACTTGGGCTTGTTAATTGGGCCAATTTTTTAAAACATTTAAACAGGCCCTTATTTATACAAACATCCAGAATTTTTTTAATATATATATATATATATAAATTTAAAAATTTTTCGGGCCCTATATTGATTTGGGCCCTGATCGCAGGCACCTGCTGCACCCCCTGATAGACGGCCCTGGATGATAAATATCAGGTAATTTGAAAAGGACCCATCAATATTGTTGAAAACATAGATAACACTAACGCGCATTTGAGTGTGAACATATTTACTCAAGAGAGAAAAGCTTTTGCCTTCACTGATGTTGCTTGTAAACATGTTTTATTCGTCAACTTGAATGAAAAAAGAAATTCTATGAAATGCAGGGTACCCAAAAGTAAAATTTTATGGTTAACTGGGAGTCATTTCAAGAGTTTGGATAAGAGGTTTAAACTCGAAAGTGTTTTATGTAAGAGTAAAATGTTAAAAAGGTGCTGCTTTTATCATTTCAGTTTAAAAATGAAACTTTTTGTATCTGGGTCCTTAACGTTTCATCTTTGTTGTCATTTTCATCCAATTGGCAAACTGGGTTAGAATTTTCTGTTAACTTCTTCTCTTTTTATCGGTTTCCCCATTTAAATTAAGGGTATAATTGTCATTTTATGCCATAATATATTTTAATTAAATGAGAAAAATGACAAAAAAAAAAAAACAACATAAAATCTAACCCAGTTTGCCAATTGGATGAAAATAACAACAAAAATGAAACCTTAGGGACCCTGATACAAAATGTTTCATTTTTTAATTGAATTGGAAAAGATGGTCTAATTTCAGAGACCATTTTAGCATTTTGCTCTTTATGTATGGATTAAAAACGGGTAAACATTTTAGTATGAAGCCATCGCTTATTTTTTAGTGTTACACACAAATGATTTAAATTACATTTGTATTCACTATTCGTTATGGTTTGAATCAAATTACGGATTTAACATTTGATTCACGATTTTTATGGGTTTAGTACCGCTCGACATAGTTTGTAGTATTCATAATTTATGTACCCATGTAGTCAATGTTTTGTTTGTAACCTTCTAGCAATCAATGGAAAGTAAATTGTATGATCGGCACCAAATAGACAATTTCAAACAAATAAAGACATAACCCTTTTTTTATTCCAAACTGATCAACACAATATTCATATATTTGGTCAAAAGGGAAAATTACAAAATCAAACAACACATAACCAAAAAAAATTATGAACTTAACAATTAATTAAAAACTTTCTCCTTCCCTTTTGCTCTTAATCTTTCTTGTTCTGCATCTTGTCTTTTGCGTGATGTAGAACTGTGCTCTTTTGTGTCATTCAGCACAAATGACTTTCTTACCTTTGTTAGTCAACACTAAACGGCCTAAATAACCCTTGTTAAGGTAAGGGATTATTTACAAAAGCAAACAATGCTCAAAGTTAGTGAACAAAAAAAAATTATGACTCATAGATCAAACCAGTAATTTGATTTAAACCATATGGACGAAAAATATAATTTGATCTAACTAAAATTTAATTTACATTGCCTGTTAAAAAATACTCTTATAAAATAATAATTCCATTTCTTGGTTACCTTACTCAACTTTTTCAACCACGGGGTCTTGGCTCAGTGGCCACCGACACCCATTTAGTGTCTCTTGAGGCCTCCCATTGCGTGGAGGTCACGGGTTGGAATCCTGGGTACTCCAGGCTCTTCAATCCAATCAAGTTGACAAGGGTATTTACCGCCAGGAATCGTTGTCGGGTCGTGAACTGGGAAGGGAGATCCCTTCCGCGGCTAAGGATACCGTGCACCTATCCTTTTAGTCAACTTTTTAATGTTACTTTGTTGCAACTAAGATGCACACTTTAATCAAACTTTTAAATCTACACGTTTGTTTATTATGGGACTTGAACCGTAGTCCGCATGGGAGTAGCGTAGTGGGGGGCGTGGAGCGTCTGACCCCTCGAACTTTTCGCTCAATAGTATCTGTTATGTAGTTTTCGTATAAATTTTTTTAGGTATATACGTTTTTGACCTCCCGGTTTTATAATTTTTTAGGTATAATTTTAGGTCTGGTGACTTCTGACCTCCGGCCAGAAATCTAAAGCTTCGCCACTGATAGTCCGTCAACCTCATGGAAGGGACACCTTGATAACGCTAATTGATTACAAACCTTTGTTCTAAAAGTTCTAGCTAACTTGATTTATGAATTAAATGTTAACGGGCCTATACCATTGCAATTTGAAAACACGTGTAGAGCTAGATGGTGTTTAGATCACCGGTAGTGGCCATGGGATTGGACGTTTTTTGCCCTAATCCACGTCCAAACATGCTCGACCACCGCCTTCTTGGGCGTTTTTTTCAAAAAAAAAAAAAAAAAAAAAATCTCCGGCCGTTTAATTTAAAACGGGGGTTGCGGCGCAGCTTGTTGCCCGTTTACCTGCCACTTGTTTGTAAATTGTTAGTTTGGCATTTTAATGAAAAGCATCTGGAATTGATATAAAAAAAAAATTTAAAACGCCAAAATTTTGAAAGTTTTCATGTTTTGACTGTTGTGAACGGTCGTTTAACGGTAATAAAAAAATCTTTATTTTTAATCCATTTTTTTACCTATCATAAAAACCCCACATTCAACTTCATTCTTATAAACTTTTCCCTCTTCTCTTCACTACTTCTTCACATTTTATAAAAAAAAAATATATATCATGAATCCCTTCCGACTCAAGAAGAAACCGAGCCCGACATTGAAACGGTGTGGGAGACACAAATGGAGCCCGTAGCCGAGGTGTCTCACCGTGGTAGATGGTCCCATAAAAAAAGAGGCTACCGCTTCACGCACGAAAAAAACCTACAAAGCTTGGTCAAAAGATGAGGAGTACGCGTTAGCACGGGTGTGGCTCGACATCTCGGAGGATCCCGAAGTTGGCAAGTGTTATTTACCTTTTTTAAACAGTATGTATTTTTTTTAAACAGTTTGTCTAAATCAATCGATCACCTCGAAGGAGACGCGTTGATCCTAGCGCAAATACGTCGGCAACAAATCCCTAACAAATACGGACTTTAGATTTTATGTTTTTTTAGCATTTTGTCGGTTTTTTTATTTTTCGTATATAGTTTTTTTTTTTCACTTTAATGAAATATTGTTAGTTTTAATTTTGAAAGAAAAAAAAAATAATTGGGTAATCATTGGATGGAGAATTATTGGGCATTATACCACTACACACATCTTACACTAATGCCCTATAATGTCCCATTGCTGACTGGACTACCACGTGTCGCATAATGCCCAAGAGAGGGGCGTTAGTTTCAAGTCCCACTACACAGGGTCTTCAGTGGTTTAAACTAAATACATGCATACATGTTATTAAACTAAGAAATATTTGATTTAACGCCCTGCAAAGCGGGCGGGCATAGGTGTAATTTTTATTCGTTCAGGCATGCCTGGTACATGCTCATTTGTCCTGAAAATTTTCAATTTTGCTCCCAATTTAAAATTATAGTCTTTCCATCGTTTTAGTTTTTTTAGTAAAAGTATGGTCGTGTTTTTGTTTTAATTTATTGACTCGATGTAATTTTTTTTAGATCGTGTTATGAGTAGTATGTACAACTAACCGAAACACAGACATACATTTTATGAGAGAGAAATATTCAGATTATTGCCCCGCAACGCGGGCGGGGCAAAAACTAGTTTTCTGTAAATTGGGAATTTAACGAATGAGTTTTCTTGCATACATATCCTTTCAATTGTAGACTGGTAAGTATAAGAATTATATTAAATATTATGGTTTTATTTTTGGTGCGTGAGAACACACATCATTTCTTCATGGACTTTATTTGAGTACTCCATCGTGACAACTGACACGTAGAAGAACACTTAACGGTCATCACAAGGAACCGTGTGTGTTTACATTTGTTATCATATGTTCAACTAGAAACATATTTAAGGCTTATGATCAATAGGTTATGAGTTTGATTCCCACAAGTAGGGTTTCTCATATTTATTGGGTTTCCTTATGAATTGGTGTATAGGCATTATTGTCTAGTGGAGATGTATATGATCGGGTGGTTCCGCTAGTGGCACGATGATACTTTAGTGGTCCAAATTTGCCGTTCGAAAAAAAAAAATCTTTAAGTGGGATTAAGTATATCCAAAACTAGAAATATCTTTAAGTGAGATTAAATATTGCAATGGTGGACTTCAATGGTGTAGATTTATGATATATTTATTAAACTTAACTAGTTGTTTACCATGCGCGCGCGTTGCGGTGCGCTAAACCAAATCGTTCTATAAGAATGACAAAACATGTCAAATAACAAAAAGTAGCTCGAACTAAAACGTAACGTATTTTCGGTACCGGTTCGGCACCGGTATTCACCGATTTTTACCCTCAAATACCGGTGCTGTACCAGTACCAACCGGTACCGAACCGTACCGTACCAGGTATATTCGGTACCGGTACATACGTTTGGGGATTTCGGTAACGGTATTTTCGGTACCGATTGGTACTGAGCTCATAAAATCATGTAGCAACGTAGCAATGCAAGTAATTGCACAGTTTAGATTACCTTTTATACACACAGTAAGTAAACTGACCGACATCATTCTTCAAACGATTCGAGATAAACGATGCGTAACCAGTCATATCCGGCATCGTGGAGTGTATTAAAAAGGGAGCAATTGGACGATTGTATGCTGGGCTAGGTGTTTCTTGGAATGCCCACGGATTGTTCGGGTCAAAACCACGATTATGAGGATTCATTTTTCGTATTGTGGTTGGATGAGAATTTTTTTTAAAAATAAGATAGAGATCATTAAAGAAGAGGTGGAGTAGTTGTGGTAAAAAATGAATAGAAGTGTGAGTATTTATAGTGAATAGATAATTTTTTTAAACACATAGCCGTTGGCCAACGGCTAGCCCAAACGGCTACTTGCCTTGGCCAATGAGATCCCGCCATGTCATCTTGATAGCCCCGCCCAACGCCCGGGCTGAAACCCCCGCCCAAGGGGCCACGCCGAAACCCAAGGCCACCCGGGGTGGTGACTTGGGCGTTTGTACCCAACCCACGCCACAACCCCCGCCCCATACCCCATATTCTAATATTTCATAGATCTTTTTTTTAAACACATAGCCGTTGGCCAACGGCTAGCCCAAACGGCTACTTGCCTTGGCCAATGAGATCCCGCCATGTCATCTTGATAGCCCCGCCCAACGCCCTGGCTGAAACCCCCGCCCAAGGGGCCA
Source organism: Helianthus tuberosus (assembly GCA_030545235.1). NCBI lineage: Eukaryota > Viridiplantae > Streptophyta > Magnoliopsida > Asterales > Asteraceae > Helianthus > Helianthus tuberosus. The sequence continues at coordinate 41,617,367 of CM060365.1, read as the reverse complement.
CGCCGAAACCCAAGCCCACCCGGGATGGTGACTTGGGCGTTTGTACCCAACCCACGTCACAACCCCGCCCCATACCCCATATTCTTATACTTCCTAGATCACTATTGATTTAGTTTGTTTTAATTAATATATGTTCAATTCACTATTCATTTGTTTTATTGAAATCACTATTTATTTAATTAATATATAATTGAAATCACTATTCATTTAGTTTGTTTTGTATATAATATAATATAATATAATATAATATAATATAATAATTAAATATTGCAATGGTGGACTTCAATGGTGTAGATTTATGATATATTTATTAAACTTATATATTATATTCTTTGAGTTTTATGCATGGACTAGTGAGATTTCTTCTCACGATACGATAGTTGCTAACAATTTGATTCTTTAGGTAGTTGTTACAATACCAATACCCAGTATAATCTACAATAGCAAATTTGTATACAACTTCGTTTAAATAAATTTTATATAGGCATACATTGTATTCATCTTTTCTTTTTAGGTTAACAAACACAAGTCATTAGAGAAAAAAACAAATTAAATAAAACCTACATGGGTTAAAAATAAATACAATCTTAAGTATAAATGATGAGATTAAAACTTATAAAAGAATAATATTCTAGAGTTAATTGTCCGGATAGTCCATGTGGCTTTAATGTTTTTCACCTTTAGTCCCAATCTTTTGAAAAATACATCTATGTTTCCTGTGGTTTGATCATTGGTTACTCGCATAGTCTCCTGAGTAGATGACCATCAGTTTACTTAGTTAAATCTATATTAAAAGACTAAATTGCCCTTAAAAGTAAAACAAATTATAAAAAAAAGGGATAATTGCATATTTCCCCTTAAAAAAGACTCCTAATTGCATATTTCCCCAAGTCTAAATTAAAATTGCATATTTCCCCATCTCTATTAAAATGTCTATTTTACCCTTTCAAAATTAAATATATATCAGAATTCCAGGTTTGAAACACTCAAAACTATTGAGACTCTTCAATTCACTCGAGCTTCTCTCCATCTCGCTGTCAAACACAACCACAATAGCAAGTATAGCCCAAACATAATAATAAACAATCATGGTTTTATGTTGATATATATTTGATTTTGGCAATGGTACTTAAAAGTTAAAACCTCAGACCTCCTGAGAGACTTTGAACTTTGCTGTTCAAGTGTAGACGGTGATTGAAGATTTGGGCATTGAAAGTCAATAGCTTTCATTTTTGTACAGTAGGGGTTAACAATTAACAATGAAAGTCAATCACAATCTTATGGTTAATAAAGATGGAAAGTCTACTACTGATAATGGTTACAATTGTTGAATAAAAATGGAACGGGTGAAACATGATGAAAATATATTGCCTTAATACGAGTAAAGAAATGGAACACCTCAATAACAGAACAATAACGGAACGTGTTAATTTAGATGATCATCGCTCGTATTTTTTATGATTCTTACTGTAGTTCGTGGACGGACAATAATAAAAAAACGAAAAAAAAAAACTTAGTAAAGACGAAAGAAAGGGAAAAAAACTAACTAACGAAACGTAACAAAGAAAAAGACACAAAACCTAGTTAAAATGGGTAAATATGCAATTTTTAAGTTTTAGTAAGATTAAGGGTAAAATAGTCATTATATGCAATTTAAATTTTAGATTGGGTAAATATGCAATTAAGTTAGTCATTATAAAACAAAATGGATAAATTTGCAATTTAGTTAGTTAAGGAAGGGGATATATGCAATTTAAATTTTAGATTGGGTAAATATGCAATTAAGATGTTTTATAAGGGGAAATATGCAATTCACCCTAAAAAAAAAATAATAAATCAACCCCACCCTCCCACCCCTTCTTCCTTGCAACAACCAATCACTACCATCCATATTCTCTAGCAACCACCTAGCACCATGTAAACAACCAATCACCACCATCCACATTCTCTAGCAACCACCTAGCACCTTGTAACAATCCGACTTTTCGAAGTCAAAGTCAAAGTACAAGTCAAAGTTAAGGTCAATGTCAGGTTTACGTTCAGATTTGACATTTCTTGCTTAATTATTACCTTGTACTCTCGAACTCGATAATCGAAATATTGGTTAACGCTATTTTAAGCTACGAATTATAAATAAGTGAAGTAACAATGCGATAAACGTAACTAAACGCTAATCTACTAAACGCTAATCTACTAAACGCTATCACATCACTACCGCATCGCAATTCGAATCGCAGTTATGGATATTGTTTTACGTGTGTATGTTATTATGTGCTTTACATGTGTGTGCTTATATGTTGTGGATGATATTCGCAAACGCAATCGCAACTCTATCGCATCGCATCGCAACCCGAAACGCAAGTTTACTTTATGATTGTTAGGTTGATTATGTTATTTGTGTAACTAAGGTGTAATATTATCGCATCTCTTATTCGCAACTCGCTTAAACGCAACGCACAACGCATGAAACGAAAGTCGAAAAACTAACCCGCACGCGCCGTCCGACCGAATGACCATTCGATCGAATGGACATCCGACCGGATGACCATCCGATTGAACAGCCATCCGACCCGTTCACCTCCACCGCCTTTCACCTCTTCACCTATAAATACCCCTCCTGTCACATCAACTGTTCGTTGAAGTGACAGCTCCGTTCGACCAGTGCACTCTCAAGCCCCTTTCTCTCAATTTCTCGCGATTCTTGTAAGTTTTCACTCTAAATCTTGTACTTTCTTCATCATTACACACTTTCTCATCATCTTCACCATCAAATCTTACACTTTCACTATGAAATCATCTGATTTGGGTCTGTTCTAAAGTGACGTCACCATGGGTTCTCATGAACACTAAAGTGTGACTTCATCTCATCAAGAACGGTTCGGATCTAACAGATTTCCACATGAATTTACACAGATTTCGACTAAATCCAAACACTTTTCAACTAATTCAAACTTTTCTTCAACATTCTTCACTTTTACTCAAAAATCGGTGGAATCCAGATTTGTTCGTGTGTTCTACTCATTCTCTAGTAGAAGACCGGGCTGAGAATGGATTCCTGCCGAAGAGACGACCGATTCACAGGTTGAACATGAAACTTCATCTTGGACCGTTGAGCCTGATCGAACGGGGTGATTTCCATCCGATCGTCTGAGCTAAACTTGGTGTTATTTTCGTTGTTTGACACGTCGTCATGTCGTCTCGTTTAAACGACAAAACTTTTAACTTAACTGATTTTACAAAGTTTTTCAAACGAAACAGTTGCTTGCCCGAATAGCCATCCGATCGGATCACCCTCCGATCAAACGGCTATTCGACCAGGTGATTGGTAACTTCAACACTTAAACAATTTTCCAAAACTTCAAAGAATATCAGTTTCCAAACGAATCACCATCCGACCGGATGGCTGGACACATAGAGATATTTCTCACTTTTCAAAATGCTACAACTAAAACTTCAAAGTTCAAACACTTCACCAAACACACTATTTCCATCGAATGACTCTCCGACCGAATGGTCATCCGTCCGGATGACCATCCGTCCGGACAGTCATCCGATCGGACCATCACTCACCTCTTCGATGCACTGTTTAACGCACTGTTCAACGCTTACACTATCGTTCTCTGATCAGGCTAACCTTCGAGCGCTCCGTTCAATCCAAGGAAGTGTTTATTTACTAAACACGCTCAGTGAGTATACTCGATCCCTTTTTGGTTAATGCACTTTTGGGTGTTACATACGTTACCTATATCAAATCACATCGACACACAATGCAAACACTTTTATACGATAAGCGCTCTCGCATGTTATACGTGTTATTCGATGAATGCTTATATGTTATGTTTACACAGTGATTGTTGCCTGACACCTTAGCAACGATAGTACTATAGTTTGGACCCATCACCTGTCGTGGACAGGGGTTGTTAAGGGTTTTACTTCACGTATCACAGTGGTGATACGTGTTGTATCACAGTGGTGATACGTGTTGCGCATTCTACAACTCGCAGTCACGTCTGTGTATATGTCATTGTCGATAGCTTACTTGCTTCACATTTCTACGTGGTACATGCTGGTTATGTGTAAATCGCTTTCGCTGCTATATGCTACTAAACTTGTATGCTCACCTTTACACTATATGTATTGACTTTATTTTAACGTATGTGACAGGTGTTTAGGATGCTATGATACTTGCTTTCGTGGAATCAAGCTAGGGGAGTCTAGAAACAAACCAAATAAAATCTGAGTTGTCGGAACAATTATGTGTCTTTGAGAACAACGTCTGTAATCACCGTTTTACTTTATATGTTATGGTATGGGACATGACGTTAAACATTTGGTAATTATAGTTGTTATGGATTCTTCTGGAAAATCTGTTTCGCTCAGTGCCATGCCCCGATGTTTCCGCCATCGGTTGGGGTGTGACACACATCCTGCGACACACCTCACTTATATTGTAACGCTTCCCATTCCTATACTTTCCTTATTTAGGAAGTATTGTTGTATTTCTATTTTTGGAAACCTGTAATTGTATTGTTTTCGTATTTCCCTTAAACATTGTAATCCTAGACCTTAATCATAATGAAACTCGATTATTTTTACGCATACCTATGTTACACATTTTAGATTTGTTTACATGTTCAAACTCGAAAGTTACACTTGAAACACCATCTTACATGCTTTATACTTATACATTACACGATTATGCTTGTTACATCTGAAATCGGCTAAAAATATGTAAAGTTGACCAAACTAAACTCTCCGTGCGAGTTGGCCCTGTCGCACCAACCCACTTGTATAAAGCCAGTCACACTAAATTTCAGTTGCTCCAAACCACTCTTTAGCCTATAAATACGTGTCTACCCTCACTCATTACACTTTCCAGCCGCACCAACACTCTCAAATGCTCTGAACTTTCATTTTCGAGCAGATTGTGTAGAAACATCTAAGTAATCATTTCCTCCATTTTTCTATACTTTTCTTGTATTTTCTTCAATCTTTTGCTTGGCAAAAACCTCTTAGATGGTTTTCACGAGTTTGCCTTGGCAAACTAACGGTGAAACCTCACCACATTGGAGGTCCAAATTAAGATTTAAAAACTTTAATTTTTAATCATGTTCTTGTATTTTAAATCCCGTTTTATTAAAATTCTTGTATGATATTTTTTGCTACGAAACTTGGTGGAATCTGGTACCCACGAGGCTCACAACTCAGCTCATAGTGGTGGGTTTGCGTTAAGGTTAATTTTCACCAAGAAATGAACTATTTGTTATGAATTAGAACGGTCATTTTGGACAGATCTACTCCCACTCGCACGAATGAGCCACCTACTCGCACGAATGAGCCGCCTACTCGCACGAGTGGACATTCATTCGCACAAATGGTTCTGTTTTTCAATCTTTTGATTCAAGTTCGTCTATGTGCCAAGTGTTGGAGTCTCCTCAGATTCACCATCTTCAATATTGATGAATCTGAGTTCGTGACAAAAGTGTGAACTGTAGGAACCTTGGCTTTCCAACCTAGTTCCACCACCTCACTTGCGCGCCGTGTGACAACTGGCACTTTTCCATGTATTTCCGTACAATATGAATAGTAATGTGTACTTTATGACTGTGTGTAACACCTCGGAAATTCATGTCCTATAATATGTTGACACGTGTCATAAAGTTTAAACGTGTGAAAGAGATATTATGGAAGGACTAAAGTTGACAAACATGGAAAGTATGTGAATATACGTATTCTAAGTGTCAACTATGAATAAATATAATTTATATTAACCCTACACGATGCTCATACCTTCAAACGAATAAATCATGGATCATACGAAGCTAAAAGTGGGAGATTTCAAACTACAGGGACCAAATGTGTCAACATGTTTAAATTATACCTCTGAGTGACCTTTTGACAAACCCAAAGCTTTGTAAATATTAATTATGCTCACGAGAATGCACCATAAAAATTTCATAAAGTTTGGTTAACGTATGAGAAAGTTATGATCAAATTCGTGTGCGAAGTGTTAAAGCGTAAACGTTGGAAGTTAGGACTTTTCGGGTGATAATTAAGTTACCCGGGGACTTGGCAAAGTGGGTATATTTTTTAAGGCCTTAGTAGATCGATTGTGAGGGTTTAAAGTGCAAGAAATCAGTGCCTATTCGAGTTTTGAAGAGCCAAGGACTGAATCGCAAATGAAATCAAAAAGTTGCTGATCTGCAGTCGTCGCGCCACGCGAGGGGTCCCTCGCGCCACGCGAGGGATGCCCAGTTCCGCAAAAGTTGCTGTTTGTCTGCCATAGCTGTTATGCGCGACCTTTACCCGTTTTTCCACTTCTCCTGGCCCCTAAAACACCCCCTAAGCCTCTAGGACACCTGTTGATCGATTGTGGGAGCTTGTAGACTTGTTTGTCAAGCACTTATGGTGAGTGAAACCACTATATAAGGCACTTCAATGTCACAAACATTCTCACACCTTCTCCTGCATTTGTGGATCATTTCTGGAGCTATCAAGCAGCCTCAAGTGATCAATCTCGTGCATAGGACTCTTGTAAGTCTGCTAGTTCTTGTTTGTTTGAGTTTAGCTTAGTTAATTAGCTAAAAGTCAAACCGTCGTAATTACGGTTTGACTTCGAGATTAGTCAATAATGGCTCAGTCATATCTCGAATTAAAAGTAGTTATGAGTTGGTATTTATGTGGGTAATAAAACCTCAAAAGGGTTTCCCCTGATCACCACTCTAACAAGGTCTAATGTCGGGTCAAACTTTTAATTAAAAAGTCAACATAATGCTTAAAATGTCATTTGCGCATAATTAGCTATCTAGAACATATATAACCTGTTTGCACATTGTTATAACTTAGTAATTAGTGTAAGAACATGTCCAAACCTGTTCAACCCGACTATTTCCTGTTTAGACCCAGTTCGGAACCGAAAGTCACATAGTTTGACTTTCACTTTGACTTTCAGTTCTGACCCGTTTAGGCATGTTTTAGAAATTCCTCAGAGCTTTAATTGGACTAGGTTACATGTTAGAACAACCCTCTGTGATTATACACCTCGGTTCATTAGTTATCCAATTAATATGCATGTTTCCGTTAATTGCTCATATGTTGACCGTTATGCCCTTATTACCTTAAAACGTGAATTATGAAAATGTAAAAGTGTAGAAACCTTTGTTACTGATATATAGACTTGCATGAAAAGTTTGACATCAGTTTGACTTGTAGATTAAGAGTTATGCTCATTATCGCAAAACTAATGCTTTATGTTAATAAAATGGCGTAATTAGCGTATAGCCTAGTTAAACATACTTTTTGGTATCAAATCTTTTAACCACTGATGTAATATATTAATTTGGGATTTTTAAAGATTTTTAATTAATTTTAGGCTGAGCATAACTCATAGTCGTAGGCTTAATTCGGTAATTGTCGGTTTTGCCCTACGGGCCATAAAACGAGTTTTACACATCTAAACGACTCCAAACCTTTTGCTACTGATTAGTTATGATAAATAAATTATTTTAAACCTTCTGGAAATATAAAAATATTAGATTTAAGTATCGAACCCGGTAATGGCCTTTAATCGCCTAAATTAGCGTTTTTAACGCATAGTATGTTTTAAAATCATATTGGACATACCCGGGTTGATACCTACTGATATAAAAGGCAAATTATAATATTTTAACAGTTAGCAAAGGTTGATAAACTCAGACTTCAGTTTTGAGCTTTTCGGCTTATGTGAAATTACCAAAATACCCCTACGGGGCCTAGTTTGGTTAAAAATGATAAGTTTCACATACATGCTTTAACCTACTGATGTAACTTAGCAAATTGAGTATATTTTCTGATTACATCAGACCTATAACTCAGGTTGTCACTTAAACTCTTTTATAAACTTTTAAATGACCAAACTACCCCTACGGGGCCTAGTTTGTGTTTAAACACGTTTCGGGCATAACGAAAGACACCTTACTGATGTCACAACATATTTGAGACACAATTAACTTAGGAAACCTGTATATAGCTCTCATCACTACCCGTCACGCTTATTACGCGTACGGTTCGGTTTATGTAACAAGTTTACATAAATTAGCAGAAACGGGTCAAACCTTAACGGTTTTATCTCAAAATCCAGAATGTGAATAATAAACCCATATTAAACAAGTCTTCAAACTTGTCGGGTCTGAATCACATTCTATCCGGTCTTCGCTTAATCGTGCGTACGAACCGTATCTTGAAACTAGCCGGTCTAAGCTTAAGCTTAATAAAAGACCCGTTAGCATTCTAATAGGTTATTATAAACCTTCGTTCCAGATTAGGAGAACCAGTAAAAGCTACGTGCATTTTTCTTGTTGTGATAAATACTTATTCAGGTAAATACTTTTAACTTATTTTCCCTATACGGGCTTGGGTTACGGTACATAGCGTACCGCTTGATCGGGCATCAAATCTCCACGCTTAGTGGGTAGTTGAATAATTTGATCAGCTCATTTAAACAGTCTTGTTTACTTTACAGCCTTTGGGGGGGTTAATGACCATGTCCCGGATATCCTTGGCATCATCTTACGAGATGGCCGCGACCTGAGCACGGGGTGTAGGCGTACACCGTCCGTGTATAACTCAATGATGTGGTGTGTCTATTGATCTTTAACCCGGACTAGATTCGGGCTACTGAACGCATAAGTAACATGTAATTCGTTCACAAGATTATAATATTAAATAATTCTCCCAAGTTAAATAAAAATGTTTATGCCATGTGCATCCAAACCAATTTTCAATCATTTTCCAAAATGAGTCAGTTGAATGTATTTACCAGTGTAAACTGACGTATTTTCCCAAAAAGACTGAATGCAGGTACTAAACGAAATTGGCTGGATTGTCTTCTAAGCATCAATAAAAAGTCTTGCAAGCTTAGGATGCCAGAAGTCTGTTGAACCATTAAATGTTGTTTTGTCTCGATCCTACTGTGGATAAACACCGGATATTGTGACTTTGATTACAATAAATAAATTCGGTTGTATCTTATTTTAAATTGCTTCCGCTGTGCATTATTATATTGTGTTGTTTGACTATTACGTTGCCAACCACGTCACGATACTCCCCCACCGGGCCCACCGGTGACACGTGGAAATCGGGGTGTGACACTGTGCATAAATGAACTAATGATACGAATGATTTTCTGATTACTGTCAAAGACATACAAATGCATAACATGTTGCATGATTGCCTATCATTATTACATGCAACCCGGTATGGTTGAATTAGTGCACAGAACGAAACTAGTACATTGATCAGACAAACTAGAAGTACTGACGGGAGTTCAGTACTCAGACAGACATGATGTCAGAACACAGAATTAGCCCCGGAACCATGAGTTACACTAGAAAATCATGTTGGATAGTAGGGACTATAAAACTGCCTTTTGAGTGACGATTTAAGCACCAGAAAGTGCTCGAAATACACCAAAAACTGCAGAATTCTGCAGAAAACAGCAAAATCCAGCATTTAAACACTAAAATATAATGCAGAAATGAGGTTTAATTGTCCAGAATAACTTGATAAGTGTCGGGAATGAAAACTGTCATAAAAGGTACCTCATAACACACTAAACTGCGCAATTTAGCACCTTAACGAACCGGTAACCAAACGAACAACCGGACACTACCCGAAACACCAAAATTTAACTAGAAGCATTGTTTTAACATCATGAAGCTAGTTATTAGCACTAAACATCATGTTACATCCTAAAACACATAAACACATTAAACCCCTAACTAAGACACCTAAATCCTAACTAATCATGTAACTAGCACTTGAAAACAAACTAAATACCCCCCCCCCCATAACCGGTTACAAAGAGGGCCCCACAACTAGATTTTATTTTAATATTTTATTAGATAATGCTGGTATGATTTTGGACATTATAGCTTATGGTTAATAGAATGTTGGAAGTCTTTTTATAAAACCACAAGATCTTAGCACATGACATTCTAACACTTACAAAATTTCACAAATCTCCTTCTTCTTCTCCATTACCTACGACCCCAACTCCATCTCACACACCATCCATTTTCAATCATTCTTCATACTTTCTAAGGTGATTCTAAGGTGTCTCAATCCAAACTAAGAAGGTTGGAACCAAGGGAATTGGAAGGACCATATCTAGGAGCTTTTAACCACCTTATTTCTTCATCAACTTGCTTCTTGTTCTTCCCTAGCCATAGTGCTAGTAGTAAGCCCCTTTGATCTTGTTTTTATTCATGATTTTAGTGGTTAAAGTGAGATGTAACTTGGTAATTTAAAGAATCTCAACAAAACATAAGTATGATCATGAACATAAAGCTTAAAATCATGAAGATCAAAGTTGTTTATGTGTACGTAGTAGACTTGTTTGTTGATTTCTTGTGTTTATTGTATAGATCATCATATGAGGCTTGCTAGATGATGATTAAACACATGATCTAGCAAGTATAAGGATGAATCTTGAGAAAATCATGTTGATCATCCTTTATGTAAACTATGAACTTGAAGTTGAACATGATTTAGTGTAGGATGATGAATCCTACAGGTTAAATGTCTTGAAAATGTAAGATTTCAAAGATAATATTTTCAAGAAACTAAAGTTTACTACAAGATTTCACATGATTTGATTTCAAAGGATAATAACCATATTTTAGAAGGTTAAATGGAACTAGCAAAGTGTATGTAACATGAAAAATACAAGAAGATTAATTTTTGGAAAATAATCATACAAGTTGTAAAGAATGAAAATTCACAAGAATGAGTTTTATGAAATAAGAACCATGGATTTAGTGTTCTTACAACATAGTAAACAACATGTTAAATTACCACAAATTTTTACTAACTTCAAGTTCATGTCATAATGTAAAAATGCACATTTTTGGCTTATGGTAAGTTTTGTGAAGATTGTTGTTGTTTGATGATGAATTTTTAAAAGAAAATGATATGCTAATAAACATGGAAACCTCCATTTTTAAGGGGAAACTATGGCAAATTTTTTGTAAAAATTAAATACTTAGAAAAATATTTTTAAACAAGTGTTTACAAGAAATTTTTGAGGTTTTAAGTATAAAATTTGCCATAATTTTTATTACAAAAATTACAACTATTGGAGGTTGATTTTTGATAATAAAAATGACTAAATATATATTTAGAAAAATATATATTTAGATGTCACAAAATTATGTGTTACTTGTATATTGATTGTATTAGTTACAATAAAATTAGGGACTTGAAAATGATACACCACACCAAAATACTAAAAATTGTAATATGAAAATATTACCAAAACCACAAGAAAATAAATATATAATTTATACCCGAATATTGGACAAACCGGACAAGAACATTGGAATATATATATATATATATTCCGGATATAAATTTGTAATTCGACAAATGTAATAAACGGTATTTTGTAACCGAAGAAAAGGTAAAATATAAATTTTTACAACTATTACAAAATATATCACATTTTGTCAAAGGAGAAAATATATCATTTTTGAAGTATATATTTTCTTAAACAATTCAAGAATATATTATTTTGGTAAAAACTAAAAATATATATTTTCTAAGTTAATCTTAAAAATATATTATTTTTGAGAAATATATGGAAGTATACTTATTTTTGCTAAGTAAAATTTATAGATGTTTTTCTATAAAAATTATCTTAAAATATGAATATTTTAAGAATATAAAGTTATTGATTTTTAGTTGTATAAAAATAATATTCCGGACAATTATACACAAATTAAGTATAAAATACTTAATAAATACAAGAAAACATGTATTCCTATATGTATAAATACATACCGGAATACACTACCAATACTTGACAAAATATCCATATACAAAATACACAAGTATGAAAATACACAAGTACAAGCATACCTATACTTGGAAAAGTATTTATAAAGCAAGTTAAAAATAAATATATTATTTTTAACAATATTCCAAATAATTGGATAAAAATGGCTTAAGTTAAAATATCCTTATTTTTAACTTATAATTGTATAATTTGGAATTATATAACATACGCCCAACATATAACTCAAAGTATACCAATTCCAAAAATTAGTCTTAATAAACAAATAAGGCTAATAGTCGTTACACGACCTAAACGTGTAAAAAACATAGCACGTGTGTAGGTGATAGTACGACTCGTGAAGAGGATCTTTGAGTTTACGAGACAGCGGACGCAAATTTGTGAGTTCATGTCCCCCTTTTCTCTTAACTGTTTTCGGAGTTATAACTTTCGGGGGTGAAATACATGTCAACATGGGTATGATTTGGCTATGAAATAAACTATTAGATCATGCGAGCATAGGCTGAAACTGAAGTGCCATTAACTCTTTTAAGAACCTCGGACAAGGGTTAGATCTAATGGGTACGGCCGAGCCCCACTCATGGTCCTTGTGTGACCACTTAGAGTGATGTTGTATCTCAGTTGAGGTGATTCGATACGGTCGAGGTGATTCGACACAGTCAAGGCGATTTGACACAGTCAAGGTGATTCGACACAGTCGAGGTGATTTGACACAGTCGAGGTGATTCGACAATAATAATCGTCTACTCGGGTTGAGTACTCCCTATGTCGTCACATATATTAATGTCCTTGCAAAACATTAATTGATCTGTTCATAGACGCTTTACATACTTGTTTTCAAAGGAATCTCTCTAATGTTTACAAGTGTATTGGAACTCATACAAAACGCATGAACTCGCTCAACTTTTGTTGATGTTTTCAAAATTACATGTATTTCAGGAAACAAGATGGATCTTGGGCGCTGGTGTTGTTTTCAAGATGTAAACTTCAAGTTTAGATGGCATCCACTTTTGTTGGTTTGTAACTTAACCGGAGGTTATGTTGGTTGAAACTTAAATGACATGTGTTTGTAATGTTTTAACCTTATGAATGGATGAACATCATTTTAATCATATAGTTGTTTATTATAATCGAATGCAATGAAAACTGATCAAGTCACACGTACACGCTTCCGTAAAAGTCAGGGTGTGACACACCGTGTGAATGAACACCAAGCAGTTTCCCAGAAACAAAGTAGGTTAACCCCGCCTCGCCTCCAACACTTTCCATGTTGGGTATGACACTCCCGGGTTGTTCTTATTTGACTGCTTGGATATTTTATTAGTTGTATTACTTTCTGTGACAATACTAGAATATTATTATTACTGTATAATGTTACACTAGTTTACGATTAAAATGTCACGCATGGAAATTCGCACGATTGGATCCATTCGCACGAACAGACCTCCAGTCGCACGAATGGTGCTGTGAACTTGAAGTATTTTTAAATATTCATACTTTTCGCATTTAGATTTTGACCCAAATCCTTCGTCAACACCGGAATACTCACACCTTAGTTTACCCAATGTAGGGTAACCTCGGGTACCGACTCTCAACTTATCAGCTCTCGGTTTTGTTGGGAACTACGCAAAACTGTGAGTATACTCGATCCCATTATTGTTCTTGACTCGCACAATGAGACTATCGACCTTGCGTTCATTGCGGAGCTTATGGCTGATGAAATCACTAAACGAGACCCTGAGCTAGATTCCGTAGAAGATGGTTGTTCTTCCCCCTCTAATACGAAGGTGCCTGACTATGGCAGTGAAAGCGAGGTGGAGGTGGTAACCCTGGACAACAACCTTATCAGCGGGACAATGTCCCTGTGGTTTCTACGAAACATGCTTGACGACACTCTTGTCCAGACAAGGAAGATGAGGTACTCATCTTGAGGGTGCCCCTCCAAGTGCTATTGTTAGGAACTCTCTTTATTCCTACTTTGATTAGCATTGTGCCATTTCGCGCATAACAACAACGGACGTTGGCGCGTGGATCATCATAAAGGTCCCATCTATGTCGAAGGTATGAGGACAGTAGTGTCCCCTCTCTGGCTGATCAGCTGCTTCGAACGAGAGAAAATTAGGGTGACCATGCAAGACAATTTATTATTATGGGGGCCCACGTAATAACAACTTGTAGTGCATGGGGAATCCCGGTGGACTCTGCGGGTCAAGCTAATGATCACCACCCATTCAAAATTTCTAAGTGTTCAAACCTCCATCTAATGGAACAATATCGAGATAGTTGCTATAACACTCTACAAAGTAGGAAGTCTGTCTTTGCCTACTTCATGCCTAACACTTCTACCTGTAATACGATTCGTTCGGGACCCGATATCTAAACAAGTGAAGATGGCTAACGCTCAGAAAAGATTAGTCTCATCCCTCACCTCACATGCACCCTATCATCCACTACCTGTATCACCACCACCAACACCCCTATCAATAACTCTACACTCTCTATCCCATAAAGGACTCCATCGTTTGAGTAGTGCATTCGCGCTCTGGAAAACCGCTCTATGGTTGCTACAAGGTACAATTCGGTTCTAAGGAAGAAGTCACGCATACCTCCACGCTCATATGTACCCTCACGACCTTATTTCTGCGTTTTCACTATCACCCTCTATATGTGGTAGTAATGCACAACCCCCTATCTTTTGGAAAGTATACCCGTTTTAGTAAAACTACAGACCTAAGAAGATCAATGTAGAAGGAAAATAGTCACTACTTTTGTATTATGAAACTTGTATGACCGAGGTGATGGAACCTCGAGTCCATTTTGTTTTTCTTCTAAAAACAATGTATCAAGTTGTCGAACATATATGAAAGCTTAGTGGTTGTTTTCTTATTTATACATTGTCGATTATATGTGCATGTGATATTTATGTGATTAAATGTTTGCTTGCTGTGATGTATATTCATGTTATATATGTATATATACATATACACTTCATAGGCAATTATTTGGTGAATGTTGTCTAACCTACCCGATACCTTTTGCTTGAAGAAAATGCCGCCCAGACATAGCACAGACACTAATACGTTACCAAGGACAGAAGTCGAGCTTCAAGAACGCATATCACATGCAATTGCATAGCACGAGGCCAACCGCTCAGAACACAACGGTGGCACTTCAGGAAATAACCCTCCAACTGGCTGTACTTGTAAGCAATTTCTGGATTGCAAACCCCTAAACTTTGATGGCACGGGAGGTGCCGTCGCTTTTGTTTGCTGGGTTGAAAAGACCAATTCCGTGCTAAGAATGAGCAAATGTGCACCGGAACAGAGAGTCACTTATATTTCTGGGTTGTTTTTAGATGGTGCACTCTCCTGGTGGAACCTCCAAGTTCAAACTCTTGGTGAAACTGCTGCATATACGCTCAGCTGGGATGAGCTTAAGGAATTAATGCGCAAGAAATACTGTTCAAGAGCTGAAATCCAGGAACTGGAAACTGAGTTCTGGAATCTGAAGATGGATGGACCAAAGGTTGCCGAGTATATTCAGCGTTTTCATGATTTATCAAGGGTCTTTCCTTATCTTGTCAAGCCGGAATTCAAGTGAATCTAGCGGTTTATTTGGGGACTTGCGCCTCAAATCCTGAGCATGGTTACTGCCTCAAAGCCTCCAACCATCGCAGAGGCTATCGATTTGAGCGTTACACTTACTGAAGAAGCTCTTCGTATGGGAAAGTTTTCGAAACCTGAGACAAACAAGAAAGAGACTGACGTGGAGTCTTCGGGCGACAACAAAAGAAAGTTTTCAAACCTGAAGAAAGGCACTCAAGTAAGTCATGACAACTCAAATGCAAACAAAAGAAGGGAAGCAAACCCGCCTGGTGGCATGAAAGCTTATGGAGCCACCAATAAGGCCAGTGGTAAGGTTTATTTGGGGACTAAGCCGAGATGTGACGAATGCAAGTTTCACCATGAAGGTCGATGCCTGAGACCTAAGTGTGACAGATGTGGAAAAGAGGGACACAGCAAGGATGCATGTTTGTCACACCCCCCAAAATCTACGAGCGGAGTATCACCACAGGAGGCATGACTGACCAGGATCCAGCCAACAATCATATTGAACAATGTAATTAAATGAGTAAAAGTCCAACCACGCAATATAATTGGTGTTCAAAACAAGTTTATCAAATTAAAGTTATCAGCGGAAGCACAAAGTTTAAAACCAAAAACCTAAGTATAAGTTTAAAAGTTCAAATGTTTAACATGAAACTCAACAGTCCATGTCCCACAACGACTCCTGCTCCCAAGCAAACTCCAGCTAAACATCTAACGACCTGCAAGGCATGTGGCAACGAGTCAACAACAAAGTTGAGCGAGTTCACAGTTGGTTGTCCATTTTAAAGTTGTTCCAATAACCATAAGTTCTTTCGATAACCATGTATTAACCAATTCCTTGTTTCCCAAACCATAACCAGTGGGGGCTACCCCATGTAACCACTAAACCATTACCATATCGACAACTGACTGAGAAAGTTGTGCCCTACGTCAATTTCTATCATCATTGACTAACTGCCCAGACCCATTAGTACACGCCCGTCCTCCCGGCACGGTGTGAGGCTTGTCAACCCTAATAGCGCTATTAACTAATGGCCCGCTCTCCATTGGCCCGGCGATTAAGTCGATATAAAAATGAGGGACTTAATGATAGAGTTTTGTCTAGTAAGTTATAGGTTGTCGTCCTTCCAACTGAGGACGGAGGTACGTAATCTATCCAAGGAGAGCACGCAGGTTAATGTTGTCATCCTTCTCAACGAGGATGGAGGTACATATTCTGTTAAAGGTGAATATGTAGGTTTCGTTTCAGCTTCTTAACCCATTCTCAAACCATCGGGAATCCCATGCCTTATAGAAAGTGTGAACTCACCTTAGATTAGCTCGGCAGATAAACAAAAGGTCACTTGAGCTAATTGTGGTCAACCACGTCCTAGTAGGGTTACCTCACAAGTCAGGTTCAAACCAAGTAATGCACGTAAGTCTACACATATACTAACAGTTTACATACACAGAGTGATCATGGTGTACACATAGTATCATGGCAGTTCAGCAACAGTACGAGTTCAACAGTATTAATCACATAACCAAACAAAGCCCAAATGTGCAGCCCAATTACTTAGGCCTGTAACATTGCAAGTCCAAATCGAATGTGTGATTATGTGGTCTCGATTCGAGACTAGGGATCACGAGTCGAGACAGTGTGGTCTCAGGTTATAGTCTTGGAGTTCTCGAGTCGCAACTAAGGGGGTCTCGGGTCATGAATTCATAACTTGAGACCAGGTGGTCTCTAGCCAGGTCTCGTGTCGCAACAGGACCCGTAACCGAGTCTTGAGTCTTGCTGTTTGAGTGCTGGTGAGAGGTGGTCTCGAGTCGAGACTAGGTGTGTAACTAACTTCCTTATTTATAGCTTATTAATTCCGTAACGTTTGCCAACAAGTTTGGCAGTTTCAAACCAGATTAAACAGCATTGAATTTAGAAATCATACATATTCATACAACCCTAATCATTCTCTAAATATGAACAACAATTAAACATTCAATCGAATCATTAGATTAACGGATTCAAGGACTATCATGAAATCCTAAACCATGGCCAAGCAATTTATCATGAAATCATTATACTAGATCAAACAATTCATTAGTTGGTTACAAAACCAAAATCACGCAACACACAACCATTGACCATAGCATCAAAACTTGTCTCACGAACATCATGCAATACCCGAACCAAACATGCATGTATATCATCGATTCATCTAAACCAATTTCATCAGTTTGTTAATCTAAGTTTCTAATCACTAGGTCCAACGTGAATCATCACCATAGCTAAACACATGTCCCGATTTTACCAGCACAATCTCATTAACAAAATCACTAGCATGAAACCCTAGTTGTCACATAAAATCATAACAATCAAAATCATGGCAACTAACAAAGATGAACACTAACCGGAGTGCGAGATGGAATCACAAGGACCTCGAGAGAGAGTTGAGATTGCCACCGGCTTCGAAGGTGAAAGGGCTGTTGCCGTCACACAAGAGAGGGGAGAAGAGAGAGTTCTAGGGTTTGTGTGTGTGTTTGTAAATTATGAGGATCAAAACCCCATAATGGGTTATGTGCATGCTTATAAAGGGGAGTGGGCCGAACCCCTCATTGGGTTGCCCTCTTGGTCTCGAGTCAAGTAGAGTGGGCCGAGAGAGGTGTGTGACAAGAGACAAGGTGTGCGGCCCTAAGGGCTTGTGTGATTAGACAGTCGTTGTGTGACCAAGTTTATTATACATACATACATACTCACAACACATTTATGTAACACATAGCATAACAAAACATAAAATTCCATTGCAATCAAACACGTCAACTAGTCACGTAATGTTCATATAGGTTACATCAAAGCACAAAGAAAGGTTCTGGAATACGGGTTGTCACATCATCCCCAAGTTGAAAGAAATTTCATCCCGAAATTTAACACGTACTCACTAAGGAAGCTAGTTAGATAGAGTGGTTTTGCTTGTTTTCCTGGGGTGTCACATCTTTCCCCTTTGGTTTGGAATTTTGTCCCGAAATTCCGTAGTAGCTTCAGCCTCAGTAGTGGTTCCACTTTTCTCAAACAACTGGGGATACTTGTGTTTCATTTGATCTTCTCGTTCCCAGGTGAACTCTGGGCCACGACGGGAGTTCCAACGAACTCGAACAAGGGATATCCTGGTACGTTTGAGAATCTTAACATATCAGTCAGTAATCTCTACTGGTTCCTCGACAAATCGTAACTGATCGTCGATAGTGAGTTCCTTAAAAGGAACTATGAGGGTCTCATCTGACAGACACTTCTTCAAATTTGACACATGAAAACATTATGAACTCCACTGAGCTCTTCTGGTAGGTTCAGTTTGTACGCCACTTTTGCCGATTTTCTCGATGATTTCAAAAGGTCCGACATAACGCGGATTGAGTTTGCCTCGCTTGCCAAAGCAAACTACACCTTTCTAAGGTGAGACTTTAAGTAGCACTCGATCCCCAACCTGGAACTCGAGCGGTTTCCTGCGCTTATCAGCGTAACTTCTCTGACGGTCACGAGCTGCCGCCATTCGTTGTCGTATCTGGGCAATCTTTCCTGTCGTATCGACGATGAGTTCTGGGCCAGTGATCTGGCTGTCGCCAACCTTTGCCCAACAAAGAGGTGATCGACACTTCCGTCCGTACAAAGCCTCGAACGGAGCAGCCTGGATACTGGTGTGGTAACTGTTGTTATACGAAAACTCCAGTAACGGGAGGTGTCTTTCCCAGCCGTTACCAAAGTCGATTACACATGCTCGAAGCATGTCTTCAAGGGTTTGGATGGTGGGTTCCGACTGCCCATCCGTCTGTGGATGATATGTTGTGCTCATATCTAAGCATGAGCCAAAGGATTTGTGCATCGCTTGCCACAACTGAGAGGTAAAACGCGCGTCATGATCAGATATGATGGAGGTTGGCACCCCGTGCCTAGCAACCACTTCCTTCAGGTAGATGTCTCTAAGTGTAGAAAACTTATCTGTTTCCTTGATGGCTATAAAGTGTGCAGATTTTGTTAATCGATCCACTATCACCCAAATAGTATCATTTCCTCGTTGAGATCTAGGTAAGCCAGTAACGAAATCCATGGAAATTTGCTCTCATTTCCATGTCGGGATCTCTGGTTGCTGAAGTAAACCTGATGGTTTCTGGTATTCAACTTTAACCCTAGCACAGGTCAAACATTTACTAACATAGGTCGCTATGCTAGCTTTCATGTGGAGCCACCAATACGTAGTTTTGAGATCGTGGTACATCTTATCAGAACCAGGATGTACTGAGTAACGAGACTTGTGTGCTTCATCCATCACAAGCTCACGTAGATTGCCATAGAGTGGAACCCAGATGTACCCCGCCAAGTAGTAAGCACCGTCTTCCCTTAGTTCTAACCGTTTCTTCGATCCTCGCAGGGACTCAGCCCTGATGTTTTCTTCTTTCATCGCGTTGACTTGAGCATCACGAATTTGATCAGGAAGATTGGAGTGAATGGTAAGCTGTAACGCACGTACACGCTTTGGTCTTGTTTCTTTTCGACTGAGGGCGTCAGCCACAACATTGGCTTTGCCTGGATGGTACTTGATGGTGCATTCGTAGTTGTTAAGGAGTTCGACCCATCGACGCTGTCGCATGTTCAACTCCTTCTGATCGAAGATATGCTGGAGACTCTTGTGATCGGTGTAAATGGAGCACTTGGTACCGTACAAGTAATGTCTCCATATCTTAAGAGCAAACACCACTGCTCCCAATTCCAAGTCGTGAGTAGTGTAGTTCTTTTCGTGAACTTTAAGTTTTCGTGATGCGTAAGTAATGACTTTTTCACGTTGCATCAACACACAATTCAGTCCCTGGATTGATGCGTCACAATAAACCACAAAATCGTCTGTGCCCTCAGGCAATGAGAGAATAGGTGCGCTACAAAGCTTCAACTTTAGCTGCTTAAATGCGGATTCCTGAGCATCACCCCAACGGTAGGTGACACCCTTCTGAGTGAGAATAGTGAGAGGCTGCGCAATCTTTGAGAAATCCTTGATGACCCTTCTGTAGTAACCCGCCAAACCCAAGAATTGACGGATTTCAGTTGGTGTTCAAGGTGCAGGCCAATTCCTGATTGAGTTAACCTTGGATGGATCAACGTGAATCCCATCCTCATTAACCACGTGGCCTAGAAAATGGACTTCACGAAGCCAGAAGTCACATTTAGAGAACTTAGCATACAGCTGTTCTGTTCGAAGAAGTTCCAAAATGAGTCGCAGATGACGCTCATGTTCCTCCTGACTCTTGGAATAGATCAGGATGTCGTCGATAAACACAATGACAAACTTATCCAGATAAGGTTTGCACACTCGGTTCATAAGATCCATGAAGACCGCAGGTGCGTTTGTCAGCCCTAAAGGCATAACCAGAAACTCGTAGTGCTCGTAATGAGTCCTGAATGCTGTCTTGGAGATGTCCTCGTCTCAGACTCTCAGCTGATGATATCCCGATCTCAGATCAATCTTTGAGTAGAAGCTCGACCCTTGCAACTGGTTTAATAGGTCATCAATACGCGAAAGAGGATAACGATTCTTCACAGTTACCTTGTTGAGTTCACGATAGTCAATACACATTCGGAAGGTACCATCTTTCTTCTTTACAAACAAGACTGGAGCTCCCCAGGGCGAAGAGCTAGGACGAATGAAACCCTTATCCAAGAGTTCTTGTAGTTGTGCGGACAATTCTTCCAGTTCTGATGGGGCTAATCGATAAGGTGCTCGAGCTATGGGGCTGCTCCAGGAGCTAGCTCGATTTGAAACTCGACCTGACGATGAGGCGGAAGACCAGGTAATTACTCAGGAAATACCTCAGGAAAATCGCGTACAATCGGGATATTTTCTATCTTCTTTTCCTTCACTGAAGTGTCAGTAACGAGAGCTAGGATAGCAGCATGGCCCTTTCGTAGACACTTCTGGGCCCTTAGGAAAGAGATGATGCCCACCACGGCACCACTCTTGTCACCACGAATCACGAGAGGTTCCTCACCAGAATGAGGAATGCGGACGATTTTCTCCTTGCAAAGGATCTCCGCTCGATGTTGAGATAACCAATCCATCCCAACGACAATGTCGAAACTACCAAGAACGATGGGGATAAGATCGATAGAGAAGGCCTGACCAGCTAGAACGATATTACAATTTTTAACTATATGCGTGGCCTCGAGACTTTTACCGTTTGCTAGTTCTACAATGTGCTTGGTGTTCAAAAGTGTTGGGGTACGCTTAAGCATCTGACTAACTTTTAAGGACACGTAACTAGTATCGGCACCCGAATCAAATAATCCTGAAACAAAGAAGTCATCTAGTAGGAACTTACCCGTCACAACATTGGGATCGTTCCTTGCATCACCCTGCCCAATCATGAAGACACGTCCTCTGGCACCGTTGCCATCATTGTTACCCCCATTGTTGTTCCCATTTCCTTGGTTGTTGTTGTTGTTCTAATTTTGATTCAATTGTGGACAGTGTATCTTGAAGTGACCCTCAACACCACACTGAAAGCATCCCTTGTTACCCTGCTGTTGCTGCTGCTGGTTCTGTGGAGTTTGTGGCTGCTGTTGATGATTCTGATTCACGGGGTGTGAGCTCCTGCAATCCTTGGCTGCGTGACCCAGCTTATTACATCTCTGACAACGACCCTTGTTTCATGGCCCGCTGTGGTGCAAATTACATCGATTGCACTTAGGGTGATTTCCCCTGTATCCACCCTGACCCTGATTCCCAGTAGACTGCTGACTGGGGCTCTTGTAGTCATCAGTCCTTTGCTGCTGGGACTGAACAGAAGTAGAACCTTTGCTTGAATTTCCATCCCACTTACGCTTGTTGTCGCTAGGAGCATCTGATGTAGTTGTAGCACTAATACGCTTGGGCAACTTGTTCTGCTTAACTGCCTGATCAGTGAGACGATGGGCTAGTCGTATAACTTGCTGGATGGTACCAAGGTTAGCCACAGTCACATGGCTCTAAATCTCTGGCACTAGACCCTTGTGGTACAGCTCGATACGCTTGATAGGAGGATCCACTATAGTAGGACACAATGCAGCCAGTTCGTTCGATCTCTTCGTATACGCCTCTATTTCAGACCCCGTCATCTTCAAGTTATAAAAATGTACTTCCAGTTTGTGGATGTCATCGCGATGACAGTACTCCTCCTTAATCAGATCTTTGAAGTCATTCCATGGGGTGGCATTAGCAGCGGCCAACCCTAGCATTTGTACTTGCGCGTTCCACCATGTCAACGCAACACCTTCGAGTGTTCCAGTAGCAAATTTTACCCTACGAGCCTTGGGGCATTCACACATCTCAAAAACGGATTCGATCTTCTCGAACCAGTGGAGAAGACCTACTGCTCCTTCTGTACCACTGAAGGTACTAGGTTGACAGTCCATAAAGGTCTTGAACGTACACGCGGGAGGTTGAGCATGTTGACATGTTGCACGAGAAAGAAAAGACAAGGTCAAGCACAAGAGTTGGTTCGCAAGGGTAGGATCTAAACATCCTAAGATAGGTCGGAAAGGCAGGTTATACCTCCTGCAGGGGCTGCTGCGAGTGCCTCATCAACTCGTTCATTGATTGGAGCCGTCAGCTGGGCTTGAGTCAAGTTCAAACGTCCACTCATGATCTTCATATCAAAGGAAACACAAGTGAGAGAAGTGTCGCGAAAGTGTGCTGCGTGTGAAGTGTTATATATATTAGGTGTATATTTTAAGCCCCTTTAACACTTATTTTTAGCCAAGTTTTAAATTTATAAAACACGATATTTTATTAACACTAAACACACATATGGGTAAGTGCACCCATCGTGAGCGTAGTATAGTGTTGGCAAGATACCGAGGTCGTCCAAGGACACAAGAGCTTTTAGTACCGGTTTATCCTCAACGTCTAATCAAAATAAAAAGTTTAGAAAAATGTTTTAAGCTAAGAAAAATAAAAAAACTAACTAAAATGCTGAAAATAAAAATAAAAAGAAAAAACAGATAGACAAGATGAATCACTTGGTTCCGACTCGTATCTAGTGTAACCTTTGATTATTTCCGCACTTTTGCACTTATTTAAGAGATTATCTTAGTTATTGTAGTTTGCCCCTCTTTTGAAGGTGACGTTACCCTCACCCCAGTAGTTTGAGTCAGCAAGGATACAATCCTAAAAGGGTGGATTATTGGAAGATAATTAATTAAGTTATTAATGCAAATTATGGTAGGCCCCTCTTTTGGAAGTGACGTTACCCTCGACTAAGTAGTCTGAGTCAGCAGGGATACAGTCCTAAATAGCCGGGTTATAGTATTAATAGTAGTTAACTTATGAGGGGATCAAAGAGTTTGGACCCCCGCCATCCAATACCGTTAAGTATTGAAGGAGGTCCTACTAAATTTGACCCAGGTCCATTGCAGGACCTCTAAACGCTGAACAATGGCAAGACCTTTACCAAACCGTTCCCTTAACCCCCGACCAGGTAGCCAACATACCTCCATATAGACCGTGGAGATATGAATGGTGAAAATATTTTATTTTATATAGATAGTAAAATAATTCCAAGACACCACGGACAAACGATAAGGAAAGATCACCTTCAACATAAGCAACTAGTTATTAAAGTCATTAATACAAAACCAAGTAAAAAGTGCGAAAAGATTAGAAATAAAAAGTATTACACTAGACACTTTGTCTTCACCAAGTGATGTAAGAGACTTAGACAAACATGGCCTTGATTGTCAAGAACTCTTACGATCAATCTTGGATCCCGAGACGACTCACACACTCTACGATGGACAATAGATGATGGTGGTGGATGATGGTGTTATGGTGGTGGTGGGTGAAGTGTGAGAGAGGTGGTGTGCCAAGGGATGGTTTGAGCTTGAGGCAAGCACTCCTATTTATAGGCTGAACAGAAGCTCGGGCACGGCCCCGTGTCCAGTGGGCACGGCCCCGTGTCCACATCCTCTCTTTCTTCATTTAATGCAACTTTGTCTTATTAGTTGACCACGCCCCCGTGTCCGCTGAGCACGACCCCGTGTGCAGAAGAATCTTTGTACTATAAAGATTTGCCTGGATTGTGCGAATCTTCTAGTTGACCACGGCCCCGTGTCCGCTGAGCACGGCCCCGTGGTGGGCAATAGAAGCTTCTACCACTTTGTCTTTTCTGCTGACACTTGGGCACGCCCCCGTGCTGGCTGCGCACGGGGCGTGTTCAGTCTTCTGTTGTCTTGTTTTGCTTGGGAAGATGCTGTCGTGGGGTCGGGCATGTCACGTCCTGTTCCTTTTCTTGTATTTATGTCAGATTTTGATGTCTTTTTGCTTCTTTTGTTAATTTGAGCTCATTTAATTCTGAAAATACAAAAGGAAGACAAAAGCACACTTTTTCCAACATTAGTACTAAAAAAGGGTTAGTTTTATGCCACAATTGATGTAATTTATATGTTGCATTTTGCACACATCAAATACCCCCACACTTGAATCTTTGCTTGTCCTCAAGCAAAACTCTTTAATATGTGGCTATTACACTCCCAAATGGAATGGGTAGAAAAGAAGGTTTTTGGGCTTGTCATAGAGTGTCGGGATTTCCAAGATTCTTTATTTAGTTTTATTTTTATTTATTTACAATCCTATTCATCATGATTTATTTAAAACTTTTCATAAGATAAATTACTTATTAGGGCATAACATGCCTTTTTAAAATTTTATTTATATACAAGTTCACATACCTCGCGGGGATCACTCAACACTCGGCCGAAAATGTATTTTTGTGGATCACTCGAGAGCGACATGGAACTTACTCCTACCATAGGCTTGCCAAGCAATCAATCCTCCTCCTTTTTAACTTATAAACCTTTGTAAATATCAAGAGGACTTTGTGGGTGAAGGGTTAGGCTTGGGTTAAAGGTAGGTGGTTGGGTTAGTGGTTAGTAGAAAAGGGGCGAAAAGCATAACAAGTGTCGGTTTTCGTAAGACTTTCTATTTTTGTAACTTTTATTTTGATGAAGCTTTTATTCAAACAAAGTTATTTTTGTTGAACTTTTTGTTTATTTTCTTTTGCTTCATCATCAACACAAATATATATATATATATTTTTTTTAAAAGTCATACGAAAAACCGAACTTATTACTAAAACAAAGGGTTAAAAATGAAAATGTTTTGGTGGGTAAAAGGGTGTTTGGTTTGGGTTATGAAATGAAAAGGTTTAGGCTCAAAGGGGCTAACTAGGGGGATTTTGGGTAGGTGGTAAAAAAAAAAGAAAAATAATGGTGTAGAAATAAAAAAGGTTAGTCCTAATGCCTCCATCAATTTCTTACTCGGGTTTAAGTTGGTAAGGACCGGGAATGTATCGTCGTGGCAAGTTCTAGAGTTGTAAGAACCAAGCGGCTATTCACACAAGAAACGAAAAATGAGCATTTAATTTAAAGATATGTATTTGTATACTCAATAAAGGCTCAAAACTCACTTTTGTGGGAATGGGTTTTTATGTGATCAAGTATATATAATCAAATTTTAACTAAGTTTGTCATGCCTTTTCATAATTTTCTTATGTTGGTTCTTTTTATCACGACGCTATCGGTTGTAAATTCGTAAAAATATAACCTTTTTGAGAACTTGAATTTCCCGAGTTAAACCTAGACAAGTAAAAAATGAAATTTTTTTTTGAAAAAATTTGGGGTGATTAGCGGTTCCAATAGAGTTTTGTGTAAGGCTTGTATTTAGGACTTGCAAGATTCAAGGTTTTAGCATCCCCCCCACACTTAAATTACACATTGTCCTCAATGTGTCCCAAAAATAAGTTTCTAGGTTGATTGAATGTGTAAAAAGGTGTAAAAAGCAAAAAAAATTGTGTTACTGGTTACCTAGGCACGACCCCGTGCTCAGGTGCCAGTAACGAAAACTTACAGAAGGCGAACACGGGGGCGTGTTGGTTGAACACGACCCCGTGTCTGTCAAGATCTGCAGAATAAATACAAACAGCAGGTTCAGGGGAGTGGGCACGGGGGCTGGACGGTCTGCAAAGTTGAAAAACAGGTTTCTTTCTTCGATTTTCCTGTCCCGTCTTTAGTAGTACTAATGCTTAGTACTCTAAGCCTTGTATGTACCTGCTTAATCAATAAACACCATACCATACCATAGCAAACATCCTACTTTTACCAACATTCAACATCCATGTCAAAGTTAAAAAAAAAATTTGCAGAAAATAAAAGAAGTTAGGGAAAGTAAATTGTTCAACACTTGGCACGCAGGCCATCAATTGTTCAAGAGTAGAAAAGGGTTAACCAGGGGAAGCATCAAACAACCGCCTCTTCCTCCGCTTCTCCCGCCTAATCCATGTCCTCATCATCATCATCATCATCATCCCCTCCATGGCGCGCAATGTTGTCTCGAATATATCCAATATCATCTTGGGTATCAGATATGTTTCTCTCGATAGCTCCAACCCGGTGATAGGTGTTACTCGCCATGTTGTAGGTATTCCTGGTGCACATAAGGTTTTCCTGCAACAAATCATGCAAACTTTGGAAATTAGGAAAACCGCCTCTGGAGGAGGATTGGCCCGGATCACCTTGGGGTTGATACTGATACTGATGATGTTGTGGAGCTTGAAGGACAAGTGCTTCTTGCGGGTTCCATGCATGACCTTGCATCCTTTGAAAGCTTACCGTCCCGTCTTCCGCCTCATAAATCAGGTTCATTGAGCGGCATATGTGTATATCCACCATACCCGACCATGGGCTCCTCTCAAATGACCTAGGTATGTGGGCGAAGTGCCTGAAGAGACGGTACACCCATCCCCCAAAGAAGATAGGAGTCGGTGCACTAGCAAGGCGGTTATGATGCATATTTCGGAGCATGAGGAACGGAACATCAAGCGGCCTACGGGTGTGGATACAGTGGAGGACAACAAGATCTCTTAACCCAACGACGCCACTACTATCATGCCTTTGGCTAAGAGAGTAGCCGAGGAGCCTATGGATGTATCTGTAGAGCGGATCCCTCAGCTTTGTACTCTTAGTGCTGCTCGGATTGTAGTACCCTTCACCAATCTGAGCCCAAATGGCTTGGCGTTCGTTCTCACCTATCTCTCGCATTCCCCCAGTATTTTCCTCGTTTCCCGCTTCCTATTCCGCATACAACCCGACAATCGATCCAAATTGTGCCATAGAGATCGAATACCTCGTTCCGCCACATTGGAATGCTACCCCATCATTGTCGAATGGGTAGCACCTCGACAATGTTGTTGAAACGATCGATTTGTGAAGGTATATATATTAGGTGTATATTTTAAGCCCCTTTAACACTTATTTTTAGCCAAGTTTTAAATTTATAAAACACGATACTTTACTAACACTAAACACACATATGGGCAAGTGCACCCATCGTGAGCGTAGTATAGTGTTGGCAAGATACCGAGGTCGTCCAAGGACACAAGAGCTTTTAGTACCGGTTTATCCTCAACGTCTAATCAAAATAAAAAGTTTAGAAAAATGTTTTAAGCTAAGAAAAATAAAAAAAAACTAACTAAAATGCTGAAAATAAAAATAAAAAGAAAAAACAGATAGACAAGATGAATCACTTGGTTCCGACTCGTATCTAGTGTAACCTGTCACGGCCCTTGGCCACGGTTTGACCCGGTCCAGAGCCGCGAGGCAGGAAATCCCGTGGTATTTAATTTAGTGACAGCGGAAGACTTTTTAAACAGGATCGATTAATATTTAAAACTGCTCGTTTATATATATAATATAGGGATAAATCCCATAATTTACAAACACTTGATTTCACTGGAAATCCTTTATTTCTTTAAAACATGTTTCTTTATCTATTTACATTGAGCCACTTCTAAGCCTGTAGTGCTCCAAGGCACTTTTCCTTTGCTCACAACAGATCACCTGAAACATGTTTGAAAAAGGTTTTGTCAGCAGGGAAATACTGAGTGAATCATTCTATTTAGTAAAACATCCTGTTTATTATAATGTACAGTATTAAGAGCGATTACAATTGCCTCATCTTTTAAATTAACTGATCCAGTTGTCACTTTACCGGACTGTGACTGTGGACATATCACTTGTAGGGTCCTTTCACCCCAAGTGATAAATAATTAGTAGCTATGTGCACATCCCCCCACTTACTGGCAGTAATTTTCAGATAACAAAGACTTAATCCCTGTAACTATAATTTTGATAAAAACATGCTTTTGAAAAGTATTTTGATAAAAAGAGAATGACTCACATTGTAGATTTAACGAGCAGAATATAAGCCTACTGATTAGCCTTGATTAACCTAATTTAATTAACAATGCACACACAATCGGTTAGTAACTAATACAACAGTTACGACAATTCACGAGATTAAACCTTCACAACGATTTATTAGTGCAATACTTAACAATTCAGCGGATTCACAACGAATGACAGAGTATAGTCCGAATTCGAGCAGTACTCAAACATTCAAGTCGAAATCACGATGAATTAACAAAGTATAATCTCAATTTGAGCGGCACTTAAACAATCGTTGGATAGTTATAATTGATCGGACGTTGAATCGTAATAGCGATCGAGTTATTACCCTGATTGTGGCAGCACTTCGTGATTAGTGTGTGTTTAATTGTGTATACAGAAAGTAATTTCGATATCTGGAACGAATTCCTTCGTCGAACTTATGCCAAATTTCAAGTCCCAAGGTCTGCTATTTATAGCCAAAAATTTGGTCAGCCATGCGCATCGTAGGCCTAAAATCCCCTACGCATCGTATGGTCTTTTAACATGGTTGCGCATCGTAGGCCATAAACGCCTGCGCATCGTATGGGTTGAAAAATAGGTTTATAGAGTAGCCACGTTTGGGACTAGCTATGCTGAGTCAGTACTTTCATAATTTCTGAATTTTACAACGAAACTTTGAGGATAATTATCAACTAGGGTTTACCCCCTTTGAGTTTTAGGGGCCCTAATCCTGATTCTGAAAATTATGAAAATTTTAGGGTTTGTTCAGAATCACTTGGGTTTCTCAATTAGGGTTTCCTATTGACCAAATTAAAATAATAACTAGGACTTTTGATGAGAGTTGTTACATTCTTCCCACCTTAATAAAAATCTCATCCTCGAGATTTACTGGAATAAATGGGGATACTTTTTCTTCATTTCTGATTCCAGCTCCCAAGTGTATTCAGCTCCTCTTTTTGAATCCCATCTAACTTTGACTAAAACTAATCTTTTATGTTTGAGAAATTTGATCTTTCGATCCTCAATTTGAAGAGGCTTCTCCACAAATTTCAGCTTTTCGTTTACCTCTATTTCTTGAAGAGGTACTACCAAAGATTCATCTGATAAACATTTCTTGAGATTGGATACATGAAATACATCATGTACTCCAGCTAATTCTTCTGGTAGTTGTAAACGATAAGCAACTAATCCTATACGTTGGATCACTGAAAATGGTCCTACGTATCTTGGACTTAGCTTTCCTTTCTTACCGAATCGAACAATTCCTTTCCAAGGAGAAACTTTCAAAAGTACTTTATCTCCAACCTGAAATTCTATAGGCTTGCGGCGATTATCTGCATAACTCTTCTGACGATCTCGAGCTGTCTTCACCCTTTCCTTGATTTGAGTAATCTTGTCGGTCGTCTCTTGCACTATTTCAGGCCCTGACAATTGACTTTCTCCTATTTCTGCCCAACAAACTGGAGTTCTACACTTTCTTCCATAAAGTGCCTCAAATGGAGCAGTTTCAATACTTGAATGATAACTATTGTTATAGGAGAATTCAATTAATGGTAAATGATCATCCCAACATCATCAAAAATCAATTACACATGCTCGGAGCATGTCTTCCAGGGTTTGTATTGTCCTTTCACTTTGTCCGTCTGTTTGAGGATGATATGCAATGCTTAATTTCAGGCGAGTTCCCATTGATTGCTGGAAACTTTTCCAGAAATGGGAAGTGAAACGACTATCTCTATCTGAAACAATGGAGAGTGGGACTCCATGTAATGATACCACTTCGTCTACATACAACTTGGCTAACCTTTCCATACTAAAGGTTTCCTTCATTGGTAGAAAATAAGCTGATTTGGTTAATCGATCCACAATTACCCAAATCGCATCATTACCTTTTCTTGTTTTGGGCAACTTAGTAACAAAATCCATTATTATGAGTTCCCATTTCCATACAGGCATTTCCAATTGTTGTAGTAATCCTGAGGGTTTCTGATGTTCTGCCTTAACTTGTGAACAAGTAAGACACTTAGAAACATATTTTGCTATATCTTTCTTCATTCCTATCCACCAGAAATTCTTTCTTAAATCTTGGTACATCTTATTGTTTCCAGGGTGCATAGTATACCTAGATTTATGAGCTTCTTCTAAAATCTTATTTCTTAACTCTCCTTGTTTAGGTACCCAAATTCGTTTCTTGTGGAATCTCCAAATTCCATCATTTCCTTGCTCTAGTTCTTTTATATAACCTTTCATTCCTTCAGCATCGTCCTTGATGGCTGTTTCTTGAATGTTCTTTAATTGTTCTATTAAATCTACTTGTAGATTTAATCTAAGAGCACGAACTCGTCGTTGTTTTTCATGATACTTACGACTTAAGGCATCTGCAACTATGTTTGCCTTTCCTTCGTGATATTGAATATCACAGTCGTAGTCACTTAAAACTTCCATCCATCTTCTTTGCCTCATATTTAACTCTTTCTGTCCAAATATATACCTTAAACTTTTATGATCTATATAAACAGTAAACTTACTACCATACAGATAATGTCTCCAAATTTTCAAGGCAAAAATTATGGCTCCTAATTCTAAGTCATGAGTCGTATAATTTTCCTCGTGCTTTTTCAACTGCCAAGAAGCATACGCAATTACCTTCTTGCGTTGCATCAATACACATCCGTATCCTAATTTTGAAGCATCACAATATACTTCAAAATCTTCTGTTCCTTCGGGCAATGCTAAAATTGGAGCATTCGTCAATCGTTGCTTTAAAATCTTAAAAGCTTCTTCTTGCCTATGTCCCCATTCAAACTTAGTGGCTTTACAGGTTAACTTAGTCAAAGGTACAGCTATCTTAGAGAAATCTTTAATAAATCTTCTGTAGTATCCAGCTAAGCCTAGAAAACTTCTAATTTCCATAGCTGTTTGTGGGACCTTCCATTTGGTAATTGCTTCTATTTTAGCAGGATCTACATGAATTCCTTCATGATCCACCATGTGACCTAAAAATTGCACTTCCTTTAACCAAAATTCACACTTTGAGAATTTTGCATAAAGCTTTTCCTTTCTTAACAAAGTTAAGAGTGCATGCAAGTGTTTGCAATGTTCTTCTTGACTTTTGTAGTAAATTAGTATATCGTCGATGAATACGATTACAAATTTATCCAAGTATGGTTTACAGATCCGATTCATCATGTCCATAAATGCTGCTGGGGCATTTGTTAGTCCAAAGGGCATGACTGTAAACTCATAATGGCCATACCTAGTTCTGAAAGCAGTTTTAGGTATGTCTTCCTCTTGTACTTTTAACTGGTGATATCCAGATCTTAAATCTATCTTAGAAAAATACCTAGCACCTTGAAGTTGATCAAAAAGATCATCAATCCTAGGTAATGGATATCGATTCTTAATTGTAACTTTATTTAGTTCTCTATAATCGATACACATTCTCATCGATCCATCTTTCTTTTTCACAAACAACACTGGTGCTCCCCAAGGGGATGAACTAGGTTGTATAAATCCTTTGCTTAATAATTCATCTAACTGCTTTTTCAATTCTAGCATTTCGGTGGGTGCTCATCGATAAGGTGCCTTAGCTATTGGTGTAGTACCTGGAATCAGATGAATTCTAAACTCTACTTCCCTATCTGGTGGTAACCCAGGTAACTCTTCTGGAAAGATGTCTGGGTATTCTGAAACTATAGGGATGTCTGAAAGTTCCTTACTTTTAGTGTTAATGATTACGGAAATCATATACACCATTCCTTGCTTTCGTTCATAACTAGCAACTTTCATTACTGATATGAACTTTAGTGGCTTTCGTGGTTTATCTCCGGTAATTACAATTACCTCTCCTGTGGGAGTACGGATTTCTACGGAATTCTTGTCACAAAGTATTCGAGCATGGTTGGCTATTAACCAATCCATTCCTAACACGACATCGAATCCGGCTAACTTCATAGGTAACAGGTTTGCGGAAAACTTATGACCTAACAGTTCTATCTTACCTTCTTGCAAAACCTTATTTATGTTAACAGAATTTCCGTCTGCCGTTTCGACTGTAAAAATTTTCCTAAGGGTGGTTAAAGGTAAATTAAGGGCTTGGCAAAATGAAGTATTGATAAAACTTTGGTTTGCACCAGAGTCAAATAATACTTTTGCATAAACGTCGTGGACCAAGAACGTACCGGCTATGACGTCAGGAATAAGTTCAGCTTCTTGAGTGGTTAGCTGAAATGCTCGGGCATTCTTCTTTGTTGTTCCATCAGCTGGTTTGCCTTTATTGTCAGTGGT
Organism: Helianthus tuberosus; assembly: GCA_030545235.1. Classification (NCBI taxonomy): domain Eukaryota; kingdom Viridiplantae; phylum Streptophyta; class Magnoliopsida; order Asterales; family Asteraceae; genus Helianthus; species Helianthus tuberosus. The sequence continues at coordinate 41,584,423 of CM060365.1, read as the reverse complement.
TTTTATCAATTTAGGACATTCGGTTCGAAAATGACCTATTTTGCCACAGTTGTAGCAGATTAGGGATTTCTTCCTGCAATTCTCCTCTTGATGTCCTGGAATTTTGCAAAAATTGCAATATCCCTTGCATCTTCCAAAATGCTTCTTTTTGCAATTTCTACAATACGGAGGAACTGAGGATTGCCCGGTTCCTCTTTTCTTGAATCGATTATTATCATTACCCACACGAAATCCTTGGGTAATCTTTTGAGACAATTCCTTCTTTCTGTCTTCTTCTCTTGTTCGCACCAGTTCATCAGTTAGGGTATTAGCTAATTCCACAGCATCGTCAATAGTGCGAGGTCTCGCAGCTTTAACAATATTGCGGATTTCACTAATTAATCCCCATATGTAGCGAGAAATGAGTACCGGTTCTGGCGAAGCCAGTGTAGGTACCACTCGTGCATATTCAAAGAATGTCGAAGTATAACCGCGACACTCTACTCCTATCATACGATGATTTAGGAACTTATTTGCCAGTTGTTCCTTTTCATATTCAGGACAATATTTCCTTTCTACAAGATTCTTGAATTCTTCCCAGTTCATGGCATAAGCCATCCTTCTTCCTTTTGCTTGTAGCACCGTATTCCACCATTCTAATGCCCCTTCTTTGAACAAATTTGATGCATACATCACCTGATCTTCTTCTGAACACTTACTTATTGCAATTACTGCTTCGGTTTTCTCTAACCAACGCAGTACTGCAGTTGCTCCTTCATTGCCTGCAAATTCAGCAGGTTTGCAAGCAAGAAATTCTTTGAAAGTGCAACCAGGTGTTGCGGCTTTCATTTTCTTAGGAGGTGGAGCCTGTCGTAGATTATTATTATCATGATTACTGCCTCCATTTACACTATGACTAAAATTATCTTCCTGAGTACGTTTACTAGGAATGATTTGTTGCGGTTCTATTGGATTTTTAACAGCAGCAACGAATGCGGGAATAGCGTTGGCTATCCCTTGAGCAACAATATTTTCTATATCCTGTCTAGTCATATACTGGTTTTCCTGATTTTGTTCAGATTGATTCCCTTCATTAACTGGTTCATTATTAGCGTTTTCCATCTGATAATTATTAAAAATATAACTATTAGTATCAAATGATAAATAAAACAATTTCACAGAAGCACATAAAATCTGGTAACACAGATATATATATATCCAAAATTGTCGATGTTTCGACTTCTATTTTGCTTTATATATTATATAGGCATCCATACACACCGTTTATCTTACAATGTTTTATTTCCCATTTTACAGAGTTATATTTAATTATTATTATTAATATACAGACATTCTTCCCAACCCCACTATTCTTTGGTCAACAGGCAGTTTAGTAGCGACGTTCCCTTTCGTCGTACTTCCAGGTAATCCTTTCTCCAATATCCCTAATCCTATTTCCTGTATTAATCAGTTCTTCACCGTACTGACGGAGTTCGGCTAAGTTTTCGTTACTCATTGGAGGATTGGGGATAGGTTCTGGTTCCCACTGTGGAAGGAAAGAATAAGGACTGTTGACGATATTTTCGAATTGCCAGTCATTTGTCCACCATTCTTCCATTTGACCTAAGGGTCGAGTGTGGATTAGTGGATCTGGAATAGCTGGTTCCAGATTAACAGGAAGTTGGGTTTCTAGGTAAGGATATAGATTATTATGGATAGGGCTAATGACATCACAATTTGCTAGTAGACGGTCGATTTCGTCTTGAAATGTGATTTCTTCAGCTTGTCTAGAATTCTCTCCAATTTCTATTCCTTTTTGTTTATAATCGTTCCTGATCTCTATCTCTGCTGGATTTGAACTTTCTCCGATTTCGATTCCTTTCCCTTTGTCTATAGGGTTTTCTATTTTAGGGAGTTTCCTAGTAGCTGGCTTTCTTCTGCGTACTTTTCTCCATCCTACATATCTTCTCTTCTTTTTAAGTTTTGCTTTTTCCAGCGGTGGAGCTTGGAATTCCAGGGGTTCCTCTATGTCAGCAATATAACCAGTAAAGTCGTGGGAGACTTCAATTGGTACTGGGTAGAGGTTGAGATTCTGAAATGCTTCCGATATCTCAGTCATGCTGGACAACATATATGCAAAATGCACAAAAGTGCTAAGTTAAAACTTAGGAACAAAGTTTAACAAATAAACATTAAGTTTATTGCATACGGATTTGTACAAAAGACTACAGGAAAGTGAACACACTATAATTTATTTATTTACTGGGTATTACTTTTCTACTAGACCAAGATTTAAAATTTAGAGATTTGCATTCTCTGCTACGGTAGCTAGCATATAAAGGTTTGCCCATTTTTCATCTAAGGTATCTTCCCAAGGTGACTTATTGCCTAATTTCTGGATTTCTGGATTAAACCTCACTTTCTTGGCTTGGGTTTTCTTTATTTTCTCCTGTCCCTTTCTAAGAATCGAATTTCTTTTATCTTGGGTGAGAGGATTTTCATAATTTGCTTTACGGACAAAAATCCCTTCATCTAGATCTGCTGGGTGTTTGGAGGAAGAGGTTCCTTTTTCTTTGGATGCAGTATCTAATTTGAGGTAGATAGCAGAAATCTTGTGTTTACCCATACTGTAACTCAATAATTAATCAGTTAAAACATATTTTCACATAATAGCAATTAAATTTCCTAATTATTTTAATAGGCTAAAATCAATAGTAAGCTTAAATCAGTGGCTCTGATACCACCTTTTCCTGTCACGGCCCTTGGCCCCGGTTTGACCCGGTCCAGAGCCGCGAGGTAGGAAATCCCGTGGTATTTAATTTAGTGACAGCGGAAGACTTTTTAAACAGGATCGATTAATATTTAAAACTGCTCGTTTATATATATAATATAGGGATAAATCCCATAATTTACAAACACTTGATTTCACTGGAAATCCTTTATTTCTTTAAAACATGTTTCTTTATTTATTTACATTGAGCCACTTTCTAAGCCTGTAGTGCTCCAAGGCACTTTTCCTTTGCTCACAACAGATCACCTGAAACATGTTTGAAAAAGGTTTTGTCAGCAGGGAAATACTGAGTGAATCATTCTATTTAGTAAAACATCCTGTTTATTATAATGTACAGTATTAAGAGCGATTACAATTGCCTCATCTTTTAAATTAACTGATCCAGTTGTCACTTTACCAGACTGTGACTGTGGACATATCACTTGTAGGGTCCTTTCACCCCAAGTGATAAATAATTAGTAGCTATGTGCACATCCCCCCACTTACTGGCAGTAATTTTCAGATAACAAAGACTTAATCCCTGTAACTATAATTTTGATAAAAACATGCTTTTGAAAAGTATTTTGATAAAAAGAGAATGACTCACATTGTAGATTTAACGAGCAGAATATAAGCCTACTGATTAGCCTTGATTAACCTAATTTAATTAACAATGCACACACAATCGGTTAGTAACTAATACAACAGTTACGACAATTCACGAGATTAAACCTTCACAACGATTTATTAGTGCAATACTTAACAATTCAGCGGATTCACAACGAATGACAGAGTATAGTCCGAATTCGAGCAGTACTCAAACATTCAAGTCGAAATCACGATGAATTAACAAAGTATAATCTCAATTTGAGCGGCACTTAAACAATCGTTGGATAGTTATAATCGATCGGACGTTGAATCGTAATAGCGATCGAGTTATTACCCTGATTGTGGCAGCACTTCGTGATTAGTGTGTGTTTAATTGTGTATACAGAAAGTAATTTCGATATCTGGAACGAATTCCTTCGTCGAACTTATGCCAAATTTCAAGTCCCAAGGTCTGCTATTTATAGCCAAAATTTGGTCAGCCATGCGCATCGTAGGCCTAAAATCCCCTACGCATCGTATGGTCTTTTAACATGGTTGCGCATCGTAGGCCATAAACGCCTGCGCATCGTATGGGTTGAAAAATAGGTTTATAGAGTAGCCACGTTTGGGACTAGCTATGCTGAGTCAGTACTTTCGTAATTTCTGAATTTTACAACGAAACTTTGAGGATAATTATCAACTAGGGTTTACCCCCTTTGAGTTTTAGGGGCCCTAATCCTGATTCTGAAAATTATGAAAATTTTAGGGTTTGTTCAGAATCACTTGGGTTTCTCAATTAGGGTTTCCTATTGACCAAATTAAAATAATAACTAGGACTTTTGATGAGAGTTGTTACATAACCTTTGATTATTTCCGCACTTTTGCACTTATTTAAGAGATTATCTTAGTTATTATAGTAGGCCCCTCTTTTGAAGGTGACGTTACCCTCACCCCAGTAGTTTGAGTCAGCAAGGATACAATCCTAAAAGGGTGGATTATTGGAAGATAATTAATTAAGTTATTAATGCAAATTATGGTAGGCCCCTCTTTTGGAGGTGACGTTACCCTCGACTAAGTAGTCTGAGTCAGCAGGGATACAGTCCTAAATAGCCGGGTTATAGTATTAATAGTAGTTAACTTATGAGGGGATCAAAGAGTTTGGACCCCCGCCATCCAATACCGTTAAGTATTGAAGGAGGTCCTACTAAATTTGACCCAGGTCCATTGCAGGACCTCTAAACGCTGAACAATGGCAAGACCTTTACCAAACCGTTCCCTTAACCCCCGACCAGGTAGCCAACATACCTCCATATAGACCGTGGAGATATGAATGGTGAAAATCTTTTATTTTATATAGACAGTAAAATAATGCCAAGACACCACGGACAAACGATAAGGAAAGATCACCTTCAACATAAGCAACTAGTTATTAAAGTCATTAATACAAAACCAAGTAAAAAGTGCGAAAATATTAGAAATAAAAAGCATTACACTAGACACTTTGTCTTCACCAAGTGATGTAAGAGACTTAGGCAAACATGGCCTTGATTGTCAAGAACTCTTACGATCAATCTTGGATCCCGAGACGACTCACACACTCTACGATGGACAATGGATGATGGTGGTGGATGATGGTGTTATGGTGGTGGTGGGTGGTGGGTGAAGTGTGAGAGAGGTGGTGTGCCAAGGGATGGTTTGAGCTTGAGCCAAGCACTCCTATTTATAGGCTGAACAGAAGCTCGGGCACGGCCCCGTGTCCACATCCTCTCTTTCTTCATTTAATGCAGCTTTGTCTTATTAGTTGACCACGCCCCCGTGTCCGCTGAGCATGACCCCGTGTGCAGAAGAATCTTTGTACTATGAAGATTTGCCTGGATTGTGCGAATCTTATAGTTAACCACTGCCCCGTGTCCGCTGAGCACGGCCCCGTGGTGGGCAATAGAAGCTTCTACCACTTTGTCTTTTCTGCTGACACTTGGGCACGCCCCCGTGCTGGTTGAGCACGGGGCGTGTTCAGTCTTCTGTTGTCTTGTTTTGCTTTGCTTGGGAAGATGCTGTCGTGGGGTCGGGCATGTCTCGTCTTGTTCCTTTTCTTGTATTTATGTCAGATTTTGATGTCTTTTTGCTTCTTTTGTTAATTTGAGCTCATTTAATCTTGAAAATACAAAAGGAAGACAAAAGCACACTTTTTCCAACATTAGTACTAAAAAAAGGTTAGTTTTATGCCACAATTAATGTAATTTATATGTTGCATTTTGCACACATCAAAGTGCATAAGTATGGGATGACAGAAGAGAGTAAGCACACATGGTTTCAAACAATAGTCGTTACGTTGACTAAGCATACCATGAACAATACACTATGCAACTAATAGACAGGCAATGTAAAGATAAATCATATCACCTATAGTGTTGAGTCCTGCACGTGGAGCGAAGCGTCATTGTGGATCGTTGAGCACTGTACAGGTTATAGTCTGGTTTTGTCAAAAAGCTGTTCCCTTTTTTTTAAAACCAAGTTCACTATAACCAATGGCTCTGATACCAATCTGTCACACCCCCAAAATCCACGAGCGGAGTATCACCGCAGGAGGCGTGACATACCAGGATCTAGCCACCAATCATATTGAACAATGTAATTAAATGAGTAAAAGTCCAACCACACAATATAATTGGTGTTCAAAACAAGTTTATCAAATTCAAGTTATCAGCAGAAGATTAAAGTTTAAAACCAAAAACCTAAGTATAAGTTTAAAAGTTCAAATGTTTAACATGGAACTCAACAGTCCATGTACCACAACGACTCCTGCTCCCAAGCAAGCTCCAGCTAAACATCTAACGACCTGCAAGGCATGTGGCAACGAGTCAACAACAAATTTGAGCGAGTTCACAGTTGGTTGTCCATTTTAAAGTTGTTCCAAAAACCATAAGTTCTTTCGATAACCATGTATTAACCAATTCCTTGTTTCCCAAACCATAACCAGTGGGGGCTACCCCATGTAACCACTAGACCGTTACCAAATCGACAACTGACTGAGAAAGTTGTGCCCTACGTCAATATCTATCATCATTGACTAAGTGCCCAGATCCATTAGTACACGCCCGTCCTCCAGGCACGGTGTGAGGCTTATCAACCCTAATAGCGCTATTAACTAATGACCCGCTCGCCATTGGCCCGGCGATTAAGTCGATATAAAAATGAGGGACTTAATGATAGAGTTTTGTCTAGTAAGTTATAGGTTGTCATCCTTCCAACTGAGGACGGAGGTACGTAATCTATCCAAGGAGAGTACGCAGGTTAATGTTGTCATCCTTCTCAACGAGGATGGAGGTACATATTCTGTTAAAGGTGAATATGTAGGTTTCGTTTTAGCTTCTTAAACCATTCTCAAACCATCAGGAATCCCATGCTATATAGAAAGTGTGAACTCACCTTAGATTAGCTCGACAGATAAACAAAAGGTCACTTGAGCTAATTGTGGTCAACCACGTCCTAGTAGGGTTACCACAAAAGTCAGGTTCAAACCAAGTAATGCACATAAGTCTACACATATACTAACAGTTTACATACACAGAGTGATCATGGTGTACACATAGTATCATGGCAGTTCAACAACAGTACGAGTTCAACAGTATTAATCACGTAACCAAACAAAGCCCAAATGTGCAGCCCAATTACTTAGGCCTGTAACAGTGCAAGTCCAAATCGAATGTGTGATTATGTGGTCTCGAGTCGAGACTAGGATCTCGAGTCAAGACAATGTGGTCTCGGGTTATAGTCTTGGAGTTCTCGAGTCGCAACTAAGGGGGTCTCGGGTCATGAATTCATCACTTGAGACCAGGTGGTCTCTAGCCAGGTCTCGAGTCGCAACAGGACCCGCAACCGAGTCTCGAGTCTTGCTGTTTGAGTGCTGGTGAGAGGTGGTCTCGAGTCGAGACTAGGTGTGTAACTAACTTCCTTATTTGCAGCTCATTAATTCCGTAACCTTTGCCAACAAGTTTGGCAGTTTCAAACCAGATTAAACAGCATTGAATTTAGAAATCATACATATTCATACAACCCTAATCATTCTCAAAATATGAACAACAATTAAACATTCAATCGAATCATTAGATTAACGAATTCAAGGACTATAATGAAATCCTAAACCATGGCCAAGCAATTTATCATGAAATCATTATACTAGATCAAACAAATCATTAGTTGGTTACAAAACCAAAATCACGCAACACCCAACCATCGACCATAGCATCAAAACTTGTCTCACGAACATCATGCAATACCCGAACCAAACATTCTTGTATATCATCGATTCATCTAAACCAATTTCATCAGTTTGTTAATCTAAGTTTCTAATCACCAGGTCCAACGTGAATCATCACCATAGTTAAACACATGTCCCGATTTTACCAGCATAATCTCATTAACAAAATCACTAGCATGAAACCCTAGTTGTCACATAAAATTATAACAATCAAAATCATGGCAACTAACAAAGATGAAGACTAACCGGAGTGTGAGATGGAATCATAAGGACCTCGAGAGAGAGTTGAGATTGCCGCCGGCTTCGAAGGTGAAAGGGCTGTTGCCGTCACACAAAAGAGGGGAGAAGAGAGAGTTCTAGGGTTTGTGTGTGTGTTTGTAAATTATGAGGATCAAAACCCCATAATGGGTTATGTGCATGCTTATAACGGGGAGTGGGCCGAACCCCTCATTGGGCTGCCCTCTTGGTCTTGAGTCAAGTAGAGTGGGCCGAGAGAGGTGTGTGACAAGAGACAAGGTGTGCGGCCCTAAAGGCTTATGCGATTAGACAGTCGCTGTGTAACCAAGTTTATTATACATACATACTCACAACACATTCCTGTAACACATAGCATAGCAAAACATAAAATTCCATTGCAATCAAACACGTCAACTAGTCACGTAATGTTCATACAGGTTAAATCAAAGCACAAAGAAAGGTTCTGGAATACGGGTTGTCACAATGTTGGGCAAGATATCCCAACCGAGGAGGAAATGATAACTACAACCAAGGCATAAACGATAATGGTAGAGTTCCAGGTTGCTTCAATTGTGGTGGCGTGGGGCACTTTAGGAAAGATTACCCTAAGAAGAACCAAGCGAGGAAGAGACTTCACGATCAGAGCTCGTGAAGCACGCCAGGATCCAAATGTGGTTACGGGTACGTTCCCTACTAACCAACACTCTGCATCCATTCTGTTTGATACTGGCGCCGACCTTAGTTTTGTATCAGTAGAATTTAAGAATACACTTGGCCTAGTTTTAAGTAAGCTAGACGTCCCATATTCTATAGAATTGGCAAATGGAAAGTTAGCTAAAGCAAATGAGGTGATTAAGGGTTGTACCTTGGAACTTAGAGAGTGGGAATTTTCTATTACCTGCTGATTTGGGAAGCTTTGATGCTGTTGTCGGGATGGATTGGTTGTCGGACAACCGGGTGGAGGTAGTGCCACGAGAAGACCATCCGCATCCCACTAGTGAATGGAGAAACACTTGTAGTCAATAGGGAGAGATGTGAGATGCCCCTACGAGTCTGTAATTGTACAAAGGCACAGAAGTATCTCCGAAAAGGTTGCTTAGCCTTCCTCGCTCATGTCGTCAACAAGGAGACCAAGGAGCCAACGTAAGAAGACATTCCCATTGCGAAGGAATTTCCAGAAGTCTTTCCCGAAAGACTTGCCTGGGTTACCTCCACAGCGAAAAGTGGAGTTTTGGATAGAGCTAGTTCCAGGAATGACACCAGCGACAAAGTCACCTTACCGGTTAGCTCCGTCCGAAATGTAGGAGTTTTCGACGCAACTGAAAGAGCTGCTAGACAAGAGAATTTATCAGGTCGAGCTTCTCACCTTGGGGAGCTCCAGTGTTGTTTGTCAAGAAGAAGAATGGCAGTTTTCGTATGGGTATCGACTACAGAGAGTTGAAATAAGCTAACCATCAAGAATCGGTATCCCTTGCCGAGGATTGATGACTTGTTTGACCAATTAGAAGGCTCTAGCTACTACTCGAAGATCGACTTGAGGTTGGGATATCATCAACTGTGAATACAAGAAGAAAGTATCCCTAAAATGGCCTTTAGGACTCGCTATGGACATTAAGAGTTCCTTGTCATGCCGTTTGGCTTAACGAACGCACCTGCAGTATTCATGGACCTCATGAATCGGGTGTGCGAGCCATATCGGGATGAGTTCGTGATTGTGTTTATTGATGACATCTTTATTTACTCGAAGACCAAGGAAGAACATGAGTAACATCTGCGAGCTATCTTTGAACTTTTGAAAAAAGAACAGTTGTACGCTAAGCTGTCGAAATGCGAATCCTGGATTCACAAGGTGCAATTCCTAACTCTTGCGGTAAATGAAAATGGAATTCACGTCGACCCTGCTAAGGCTGAAGCAATCAAGAACTGGGAAGCCCCAAAGACGCCAACTGAGATACGAGAAATTCTAGGGGTAGCGGGCTATTACAGATGGTTCATCGAGAATTTTACCAGTATTGCGCAGCCGCTAACATCCCTAACCCAGAAGGATAAGGGATTCGATTGGGGAGAGAAACAATAATAACTTTTCAGACATTGAAGGATAAGTTTTGTGACGCACCGATATTATCCTTACCCGACAGTACCGGTGGTTTGTGTTTTACTGTGATACTTTTCGACAAGGTCTTGCTTGCGTGTTGATGCAACGAGACAAAGTAATCGCGTACGCGTCACGTCAATTGATGGTGCATGAGAAGAGCTATACCACTCATGACCTTGAACTAGGTGCATGAATTTCACGTTGAATATTTGGCGTCATTACTTGTATGGCACTCGTTGCACGACCTTTACAGATCATAAGAGCTTGCAGCACATTTTCGATCAGAAAGACTTAAACATGAGATAGCGAAGATGAATCGAGCTGTTAAATGATTATGACTGTGAGATTAAGTATCACCTGGGCAAGGCGAGCATTGTAGCAGACGCCTTGAGCCGCAAGGAGTGCGCAAAACCTCTAAGGATGCGAGCCTTAGGGATGACCACACAGACGAATCTCGCTACTTAGATTAGTGAAGCTGAGCAAGAGGCGCTCAAACCAGAGAACCTACGAGCTGAAGCATTACGTGGAATAGGAGCGCAATCGTTGCCTGAGGAAGATGGAACATTGTACTTCCTAAAGCGAATTTGGGTCCCATTCTTAGGCGATCTACGCGCACTAATTTTGGATGAAGCTCATAAGTCAAGGTACTCTATCCATCCTGGATCCGACAGGATGTACCAAGACTTTTATTGGCAGCCCAAGATGAAAGCCGATATCGCTACGCATGTGGGTAACTGTCTTACTTGCACCAAAGTTAAGGCAGAATGCCAGAAACCATCTGGCTACTGCAACAACCTGAGATTCCTGTATGGAAGTGGGAACAGATATCGATGGATTTCATTAACCAAGCTACCAAAAACCCAAAGAGGTCATGATATGATTTGGGTAATTAATACCGATCAGCGAGAACGATAGCACGAAGAAGTTAGTTGAAATACGCCTTAAGGAAATTGTGGCACGTCATGGAGTGCCTGTTTCTATCATATCCGACCGAGAGGGTCATTTTGTGTCAAGGATTTGGCAGACGTTTCAGAAGGCTTTTGGATCACAGTTGAACCTTAGTACTGCTTTTCACCCTCAGACGAACGGCCAAATGGAACAAACGATACAAACTTTGGAAGACAGGTTACGTGCTTGTGATGGACTTTGGTGGAAGTTGGGATACTCACTTGCCTTTATTGGAGTTTTCCTACAACAATAACTATCACACCAACATTCAGGCTGCCCCGTTTGAAGCCTTATATGGACAAAAGTGTCGGTCCCTGTTGTGTTGGGCGGAGACCGGGGATAAACAGATTATTGGTCCAAAATTGTTTTAGGAAACTACAGACAAGATCGCTCAGATACGCGACCGGATCAAGTCAGCCAATGGCAGACAAAGGAGCTACGCTGACAAGCGGTAGAAACCGTTGGAATTTGAGGTTGGTGATATGGTTATATTGAAAGTCTCGCCTTGGAAAGGCGTGGTACAGCCAATGGCAGACAAAGGAGCTATGCTGACAAGCGGTAGAAACCGTTGGAATTTGAGGTTGGTGATATGGTTATATTGAAAGTCTCGCCTTGGAAAGGCGTGGTACAGTTTGGAAAGCGTGGGAAGTTAAACCCACGGTACATTGGACCCTTCGAGATCCTGGTATAACAACCCTCCAAAATATTTCCAACACCCTTAATATCTTTAGAATATCTCTGTACTCCTTAAAATACACCCTGTATACGATATTTAATCCTAAATACCTTTATATATAATTAAAAATAAAATAAAAACAATAAAAACAAGTCTGTCATGGGCCGTGACAGACTACTCCTGAACCTACGCGGGCCGCGAGCACCTGGACATGCGGCATAACCCGGAAGCCGCCACGTGTCAACACGTGGTGAAGCTAGATCGGTGACAAATCAAAGCTAGGGCCTACGTACCCTACTTCGCGGGCCGCGAAGGACTTACCTTCGGCTTACGCAGGCCGCGAGGAAGTCATGATCAGACACTATAAATAGAAGGCATCGGCCTTCAGTCCCAAATTGCTCACAAACTTTCTTTCTCTCTCGAATTTCATAAGTGTAGAACCTATAATCGGGTAGTATACCCCCCGTAATTAACGAAATTCTGCCTCGTTGTAAGTATTTTAACCCCCGGTTACGTATTAGATACGCTGCCCGATTGATCTAAGATTCCGTAACGGCTGTCGGGGTTCTGCCCGACGTAGTCGTTGGAATTTTTTCTCGGGGAGGGTATTACTAATGTAAATATTGGGTTATTATACTAACACGTGTGCATTGTGTAATTAATAGATAATCACCAGGAAATCCTAAAGGAAAACCCTAAGACAACAATGTGAGTAATCTCCTTTTTTGTAAACCTTTTTGTAAACTATTTTTACAAAACCTCAATTGTTTTGCATTATAATTAACAGTGATTGAGTATTTGTATTCTACAATTATCGTCGGTATGTTGGGGTTTTGTATACAAAATTTGTTACTACACTGTGAGTAGTAACATGACCACATGTCGGGGTGACAGTACCGTGGGTGGTAATTAAAGTAGATGGAAACAAATGTAATTGCGCGACTGCCCTCAATACTGTAAAATGATTTTACCTGTCTTGATTAAACTGGGATTCACTCACCAGTATTTCCCACTGACAAAATGTTTTTAAACGCGTTTCAAGTAACAAATGTGAAAGCTAAATAGAAGCTAGCTGAACAACACTGAAGGCTTGGATAAGTGGCTATAAAGTTATCTAAAATAAAGAGACGTTTTATTTTAAATAAAATAGGGTTTATCCCTATGAAAATCTGTGTACTGGAAACTTGGGATTTTCCCATGTGTTTAATATTATAAAAGTGCGATATTTTACTCTGATAAAATATTTCCTAACTACGATCCTGATGTAAATTCAGCTTCCAAATTGATAAACACCGATACCCCTGAAACTGGCCGCGGCCGCCCGTTCCCGGGTAGTTAGGGGACAGGGGTTGCGACAGAAGGTGGTATCAGAGCTAAGCCACTGATTCAGTCATAGAAGTGTTCTGCTGACAACAAAATTTATCCAATATGTTAGGAAATAATCTACGGGATTTTGTGCATATCTGTATGTTATTGTTGTGTGTTATTTGACAATTTGTTAGTTTACAGTATGAGTGACCAAGGACCTTAAGACGCTTACCGTCAGTTGTCTAACTCACCTAGGGACGAAGGCACCTCTTCACAGCCATCCCTCTCAGGGTATTCGGCTGACAACGAAGATGGGATATTCGTGTTCAAGGCCCAATCTGAAGAGCCATTCCCTCCCAAGAAGAGAGGATGGTCCAGCAGAGGAGCGCATGAACGTATAAAAAGGATGAAAAAGTTACAACAACAGCGAGCTTTAGCAGCCGTTAAGAGAGAAACAGATGCCCACACTCAGTATATACTCAATAGGAGTCTAGCAAATTTTCATATCCTAGCAACTACAGCTGCAGACCCTAATCTAGAGCAATTCATAGCACCCCAGCCATTACCACTGTTTCCCACACAGCCAATGGAAATTGAAGTCGACCTAGAAAACCAAATCCCAATGTCTGACTTTGACCCAGCTGAGATACCTAGGATACCAGCACCCCATCCTTCAGACCCAGACTATGAACCGTGGTTTGATGACCATAGGGATTACCAGCAACGCTACCCAATACCAGAAGATGAACTCATGCCAAACCTAGCAGCTTACCCAGATCTGGACCCTCCAGATCCCTACTATAATAATGACCAATACATCAGGGAAATTCTAGAGAACCCTTATCCTTACCAAGAACCCATGCCCCAGTTCCCAAACCCAGTACCAGCCCCTGCACCACCAATGAGCGTTGAAAATGTGCAAGAGCTCCGAACCTTTGGTGAGGAGATTTTAGAAGGAAGTGAGAGGATGAGGCAGATAGGAGAAAGACTCGTCTGGAAGTATGACGAGTGTAATATGGAGTTCTGGATGAACCCATACCAATAATAGTAATAATAATAATAATAAAATAATGTATATATATAATATGTGTGTATGTTTGAAAAAAAATATATCTAGACAATAGTTACGGATGCCTAATAGTATTGTAATTTTAAATTTCAGTTCTAGTTTGTATTAGACGCATAATATAAAAAAAAGAGTAAGTCGCAATGTTCGAATATTTTGATCAATATGCTTGTTACGTGATCGTTTGCATTAAATACTATTTTGTGATATTAATATGTGGTAAATGTTTAAAATTCAGATGGACAACGAAGTGAACCAGGAAAACCAGAATAACGATAACCAGAATAACAATAATAATGGAAATCAAGTGGATAACAGTGCCATCCAACACATAGTGGCACAAGGAATTATAGACGCAATGCCATATATTATCCAAATGGTTAGGGAAGCTGATAATAAAAGTAATCATGGCAGTAAACGACCTACTGAACCAGAAAACAGCGTAAACAATGGACCCATACTTCTAGTGCCCATTCCCAAAAGAAGAAGAACCATGTCTTTTGGTTGTTCTTATAAAGAATTCTGGTCTTGTAAACCAATGGAATTCTCGGGAAATGAAGGGGCCGTTGCAGCTCTACGCTGGATAGAAAAGACTGAGGCAGTCTTAAAAATAAGTAAGTGCGCAGAAGAGGATAAGATCATGTTTGCCTCCAATCTGTTTAAGAACTCGGCTTTAGAATGGTGGAACACTATCCTCCAATCTAGGGGAAGTGACAGGATTTATAATATGGAATGGGAGGAATTTAAAAACATGGTGGAAAGGAAATTCTGCCCTCCCAATGAAAAGGAACAGATAGCAAACAAGTTCCTAAACCTTGAATGACTGGAGTGGATAGTAAAGGTTACACTACACTATTCTTCGAATAAGCTAGGATAGTGCCGACCCTCGCATCACCAGAACCAGTATTAATCTCCCGTTACATATGGGGATTAATCAGCGAGATTAGGCATGTAGTCAAGGTAGCTAGACCCCAAACTATAGAAGAAGCTGTAGAACTAGCAAACACCTTGACTGATGAGTTAGCACGTACACGAGAAGAGGACCAGAAGAGGAACCTAGCTCAAAGGCTTACCCAGGAATTTCGCTACGGTAATTCCAACCGTGGGAAAAATATAGGTTCTACCTCTACACCTTCCTGCAAAGCCTGTAAGAAGAAGCATTCAGGAAGATGCTCCACCTACTGCGATTTTTGCAAGATACCGAGACACAAGGAAGAAAACTGCAGGAAGAAACCCAACAATGGAGTATGCTTCAATTGTGGAGAAAAAGGACATATCAGGACGAACTGCCCAAAACTGGCTCCAGCTACAAACAACAAGACTACTAAAAATGCTAGAGCATTTTAACCCCCGGTTACGTATTAGATACGCTGCCCGATTGATCTAAGGTTCCGTAACGGCTGTCGGGGTTTTGCCCGACGTAGTCGTTGGAATTTTGTCTCGGGGAGGGTATTACTAATGTAAATATTGGGTTATTATACTAACACATGTGTATTGTGTATTTAATAGATAATCACCGGGAAATCCTAAAGGAAAACCCTAAGACAACAATGTGAGTAATCTCCTTTTTTGTAAACCTTTTTGTAAACTATTTTTACAAAACCTCAATTGTTTTACATTATAATTAACAGTGATTAAGTATTTGTATTCTACAATTATCTTCGGCATGTTGGGGTTTTGTATACAAAATTTGTTACTACACTATGAGTAGTAACATGACCACAAGTCGGGGTGACAGTACCGTGGGTGGTAATTAAAGTAGATGGAAACAAATGTAATTGCGCGACCGCCCTTAATACTGTAAAATGGTTTTACCTGTCTTGATTAAACTGGGATTCACTCACCAGTATTTCCCACTGACAAAAAGTTTTTAAACGCGTTTCAGGTAACAAAATGTGAAAGCCAAATAGAAGCCAGCTGGACAGCACTGAAGGCTTGCATAAGTGGCTATAAAGTTACCTAAAATAAAGAGATGTTTTATTTTAAATAAAATAGGGTTTATCCCTATGAAAATGTGTGTACTGGAAACTTGGGATTTTCCCATGTGTTTAATATTATAAAAGCGTGGTATTTTACTCTGATAAAATATTTCCTAACTACGGTCCTGATGTAAATTCCGCTGCCAAATTGATAAACACCGATACCACTGAAACTGGCCGCAACTGCCCGTTCCCGGGTAGTTAGGGGACGGGGGTTGGGACACCTGGAAAGGATCGGAACTGTTGCGTACAAGCTAAAACTTCCAGAGGAACTTAGAAGTTTCAATGACACGTTTCACGTGTCTAATCTCAAGAAGAGTCCGACTCAAGAAATATTTGTCATTCCCGCTGACGAGATTCACGTCAACGACAAACTCCAATTTACCAAAGAACCTGTTGAGGTTACGGACTGGAAAGTCCACAAGACACGGAGAAGTCGTATCAAACTTGTCAAAGTTCGTTGGAATTCACGTCATGGCCCAGAGTTTACTTGGGAACGTGAAGACCAAATCAAGTCTAAGTATCCGCATTTGTTTCACAACTCCCCTACAACCGATAACGTAGCTTGAATTTTGGGACAAAATTCTTTTAACGGGGGAAGAATGCGACAACTTGCACTTTTCCATGTATTTCTGTACAATATGAATAGTAATGTGTACTTCATGACTGTGCATGAATGAACTAATGATACGAATGATTTTCTGATTACTGTCAGACATACAAATGCATAACATGTTGCTTGATTGCCTATCATTATTACATGCAACCCGGTATAGTTGAATTAGTGCACATAACGAAACTAGTACATTGATCAGACAAACTAGAAGTACTGACGGGAGTTCAGTACTCAGACAGACATGATGTCAGAACACAGAATGAACCCCGGAACCATGAGTTACACTTGAAAATCACGTAGGAAAGTAGGGACTATAAAACTGCCTTCCGAGTGACGATTTAAGTGCCAGAAAGTGCCCAAAATACACCAAAAACTGCAGAATTCTGCAGAAAAAAGCAAAATTCAGCATTTAAACACTAAAATATAATGCAGAAATGAGGTTTAATTGTCCAGAATAACTTGATAAGTGTCAGGAATGAAAACTGTCATAAAAGGTACCTCATAGCACACTAAACTGCGCAATTTAGCACCTTAACGAACCGGTAACCAAACGAACAATCGGACACTACCCGAAACACCAAAATTTAACTAGAAGCATTGTTTTAACATCACGAAGCTAGTTATTAGCACTAAGCATCATGTTACATCCTAAAACACATAAACACATTAAACCCCTAACTAAGACACTTAAATCCTAACTAATCATGTAACTAGCACTTGAAAACAAACTAAATACCCCCCCCCCCACATAACCGGTTACAAAGAGGGGCCCCAACTAGATTTTATTTCAATATTTTATTAGATAATGTTGGTATGATTTTGGACATTATAGCTTATGGTTAATAGAATGTTGGAAGTCTTTTTATAAAACCACAAGATCTTAGCACATGACATTCTAACACATACAAAACTTCACAAATCTCCTTCTTCTCCATTACCTACGGCCCCAACTCCATCTCACACACCATTCATTTTCAATCATTCTTCATACATTCTAAGGTGATTCTAAGGTGTCTCAAGCCTAACTAAGAAGGTTGGAAGCAAAGGAATTGGAAGGACCACCTCGGGGAGCTTTTAACCACCTTATTTCTTCATCAACTTGCTTCTTGTTCTTCCTTAGCCATAGTGCTAGTAGTAAGCCCCTTTGATCTTGTTTTTATTCATGATTTTAGTGGTTAAAGTAAGATGTAACTTGGTAATTTAAAGAATCTCAACAACACATAAGTATGATTGTTAGGATCGGAGGCCTTCATGATTGTGTTTGTTTGTTTGTTATAACTTGTATATATGATAATATTTATGCAGCGGAAATATAAACAAACTTTGTAAACACAATCAAAAGGAACATAGTATTTAGTAAACACATGCTTCTCATTGAGTCGAATGATTACAATACAGAAATGATTACAAATATGCTTACATACTGAAACTCCCCCTCAGCATGATGCTCACTGGTTGATCGCTCAAGATGAAAGGATTGGAGGAGATAAACTCACTCAGTCAACCAAATGAAACAGTACAGGGTACTGTTCCATTTATAGGCAAAACAAACCACTGAAGCATCTAAACTGACGTCACCATGAAAGTGACATCTAACAACCTAACAACCTTTAACCACTATTGTTATACAAACACTATTAACCTAACCACTGATTCTATATAATACAAGTGACAAACTAAACTACTGCTTTCTCCTTCCATTGTTGCATGCTAAGCACTGATGTTGACCATCAGTGCTTTCCTCAAAGTTGATCAATCCTTGAGTGGGCAGTTCTTTAATCATCAGCAGTACTTAGATAGTGGACAGTCTTTAGGGCTTCATCAGTACTTTGAAGGACAGTAGCTGTTGTATACAGACAGTGGATAGAGGTCATCAGATGTTATAACCACTTTCAAGGGAAAAGCCTAGTGCAAACTACTGCTTATGATGAATCCACTGTTGTGAACCAGTTTTGGCTTTAATTATCTGTTCCTCTGATAGGGTTCAATCCCAACAATCTCCCCTGGAACAGATAATGCCAAAACCCTTCATTATTGTGGATTTTTATTTTCTTATCAGAAGTTCCCTAACTTGTCCTTTAAATTGCAATTCAAAGTTCATAGAACTTGTATCATCCTCATCCGTACACAGTAAAAGCTCAAGGAGATCTTGAAGATCTTCAACACCTAGGCCCAGTGCTTGTTCCCTTGATATGTGCTTTACTTCACCATTGGATCTGATCAGTGTCAATACATGGGTCTTTTGACCAGACATCCATTTTAGTATTTTTGAACCCAATGGGTTTCTTGGGAGAGATTTATTTGCTGATGAGTTTGGAGATTGTGGCCTTGTGAAAATTTGTTAAGCAGTATCCTGAACTTTTGCTAGTTTAGAATATTCAGCTGACATTTGATTGAAAGCCATTTTTATGATGTCATTTGCTGCAGCTATATCTTCTACAGTTTCTTTTTCAATCTGCTCTTGTCTCTTTCTTTGATTTAACTCAATGACTGAGATATCTGCTGATGTGAACAGTGGTTCAGAAGTATTGTTCTGTTGTTTTGGCTTTTTGTAGTCAGGATTCTTTGGGATGTTAGAATCTGTCATCCTTCTTTTCCTTAACCTTTCATAAGCCTCATCTGTGTATTGCTTTGTCCATTTTGATATGGCTTTGGCAGTTCCTACCTTTGCATCAACCAATTCTTGCTTCTTTTGTTTATACTCCAAGGTAAGATCATCAATGGCCTTTTTGTATTTACTCCAGTTTGGTGCTGACTTTTTCATTCCTGGATTATTTTTTATCTTCTTAATTATGTTTACCTCATGCTTTAAAGCAATGAGTGACCATTCACTGAACTGTTCTTCTCTTGCTGGATAGAATTTTTCTCTCATGATGAATGTAAGATAATCCTTTCTCATTTCCGTTTGTAGGTTAGCGTCTGGTGGTAGATTAGACATTTCTTTGATCAGGTCTCTAGCATAATCTTCCAACATTTTGACCTTAGTGAGCAAAAACTGTGTATAACTTGAAACTTCATTGTCACTTTTCCCTTCACATTCAAGTCTGGCTCTGGTATTAGCTCGCTTGGATTTGAGCTTTAAATATTCATTGATGTTGGCTGGATTTCTGTAACCAATTAAAGAAGGAAATTTTCTTTTTGAAGGAACATCCTCTGTGTAGAATTGTCTCATTTCATTCTTCACAGCTTCCAATTCCAGTGGATAATTTGCAGCTATTGGAGTAATATTAGCAGGATCAAAGCCTTCAAGAATTTTTGGATCTTTTATTGGTCTGGCTAGAATTGATGGAATGAATGGTTGTGGTGGAATCTCATTGTAGGCTACAGATGAAAAGGGAACAGGTGCTGGTATTTCTTCATCATTGTCCTGAATTTTTCTTTTTCTTATGTAGGTTTTATTTGGTGAAGGAGTATTTGTTGGTGGCTTTTTAATTGGAGTGAATATGGCTTGAAGTGTAGTGGTGATGTTTTGACAAACAGCTGCTGAAACAACAGGTGTTTCATCCACTGTTGTCATTACAACTACTGATGTGTCAGTAGAAGTCTTCTGCTTTTCAGCAGGTGGTGATTGAGTGGGTGGTGATATAGTTGAAGTGGTGGTGATTGATTGGGTGAGATCAGGTGTTTGAGTGGTGTGTGTTGAAGTGGTGGAAGTTGTTTAGCTAGCAGTTGTTGGAACCACTGAAATATCAACAGTTGTTGATACAGTAGGAGTTAAAACAACTGTTGGTTTAGAAGATTGATGTTTGGAGCCTTTTGTAGGTTTAGAGGCATATTTTGTTTTTCTGGAAGGTGTAGTTTTGGGTTGCCTCATATTTCTTGTGGGATGATTTCTTTTTGGCTTAGGATTTTCTTCATCCTTTGGCTCTGAAACACCCTGTTCATTCATTTCCATAAAAACTCTTTTCTCCTGCTCCCACCTAGCTTTATCCTTAGCCTTTCTATCCCTTTTTACTTCTGCTAATGCATCAGCAATGGCATTGGTGGTAACATCAATCTTTTTGGACCCATCTGGCAAAGGAATATCTTTGAGCATACTATCTTTTTGTGGCTCAATGTATAGACCATCTTCGTAGCCCTTCTTCTTCCACTGCTTGATTTTCACCCCTTTTTTGGCATTATCTGGTGGGGGATTATCAATAAAGAGAACAGTGGGAGGAGCAGTGCCAGTGGTGTTCAGTATGTGGGCCTTTATAGCCTTGATGTCAGCTTGGGTATCTTTGTATCTTGTATCCATGGAATTTCTGATTTGTTGGATGTGGATGTCATGTTGTAAATCAGCATACTCTCTTTGTTTGTGGAGCAGTGGTTGAAACAGCTCCTAAAGAGTATCAGGGGATGGAGCAGTGGATGCATTTGGAACATGTGGTGGTGCAGCAGTGGGTGTGGACTTTTGTGAATTTAATAACTGTTTGTAACACCTCGAAAATTCACGTCCTATAATGTGTAGACACGTGTCAAATGTTTAAACGTGTGAAAGAAATATTATAGAAGGACTAAAGTTGACAAAGATGGAAAGTATGTGAATATACGTATTCTAAGTGTCAACTGTGAATAGATATAATGTACATTAACCCTACATGGTGCTCATACCTTCAAACGAATAAATCATGGATCATACGAAGCTAAAAGTGAGAGATTTCAAACTACAGGGGCTAAATGTGTCAACATGTTTAAATTATACCTCTGAGTGACCTTTTGACAAACCTAAAGCTTTGTAACGGTAAATTATGCTCACTAGAATGCATGATTAAAATTTCATAAAGTTTCGTTATCGTATGAGAAAGTTATGATCAAATTCGTGTGCGAAGGGTTAAAGCGTAAACGTTGAATGTTAGGACTTTTCGGGTGACAACGAAGTTAACCGGGGACCTAACAAAGTGGGTATATGTTTTAAAGCCCTTATAGATCAACATTGAGGGTTTAAAATGCAAGAAAACAAGTGCCTAATCAAGTTTTGAAGAGCCAAGGATCAAAATGAAATAAATCACAAAAGCTGATCAGGGAGGGCCTAGCGCGACGCGAGGGAGGCCTAGCGTCACGCTAGGGGTGCCCAGCTCCGAAAACTTTGGGTTGTTGCCTGCTGAGTGCAATCTGCTTGATTCCAATCGATTTTCCACATTACTCTTGACCCCTAGGCACCCCCTAAGCATCTAGGACACATGTAGGAAGGTTGTGCTGTGTGCTAGACTTTGTTGTCAATCAATTGTGGTGCTTAAATCCACTATATAAGGCCATGAACTTGCAACTCTTTCTTCACACCTTCATCTGCATTTGTGGATCACTTCTGGAGCTCAAACTTCCTCTCAAGTGTTCTCTAATCAAGCTTAGGACTTCAGTAAGTGTTCTAATCCTTCTTTAATTGAGTTTAGCTTAGTTTATTAGCTAAAAGTCAAACCGTCGTAAGTACGGTTTGACTTCGAGATTAGTCAACAATGGCTCAGTCATATCTTGAATTAAAAGTAGATATAAGTTGGTATTTATGTGGGTAATAAACCCTCAAAAGGGTTCCCCCTGATTACCACTCTAACTAGGTCAAATGTCGGGTCAAACGTGTAATTAAAAAGTCAACAGAAAGTTTAAAATGCGATTTATGCATGATTAGCAATGTAGATCATATACAACCTGTTTGATCATTGTTATAACTTGGTAATAAGTATAAGAACATGTCTAAACATGTTCAACCCGACAAATTCCTGTAAATACCCGGTTCGGAACCGAAAGTCACATAGTTTGACTTTCACTTTGACTTTCAGTTCTGACCCGTTTAGGCATGTTTTAGAAATGCCTCAGAGATTTAATTAGACTAGGTTACATGTTAGAATAACCCTCTGTGATTATACACCTTGGTTCATTAGTTATCCAATTATTATGCATGTTTCCGTTAATTGTTCATATGTTGACCGTTATGCCCTTATTACCTTAAAACGTGATTTTTGGAAATGTAAAAGAGTAGAAACTTAAATTACTGATATATAAACTTGTATGCAAAGTTTGACATCAGTTTGAATTGTAGATTTAGAGTTATGCTCATCATCGCAAAATGAATGCTTTATGTTAATAAAACGGCGTAATTAGCGTATAGCCTAGTTAAGCCTACTTTTTGGTATCAAACTTAATACCCACTGATGTAATATATTATTTTGGGATTTTTAAAGATTTTTAATTAATTTTAGGCTGAGCATAACTAGTAGTCGTAGGCTTAATCCGGTAAATGTCGGTTTTGCCCTTACGGGCCATAAAATGAGTTTTACATATCTAAACGACTCCAAACCTTTTGCTACTGATCACATATGATGAATAAAGTATTTTAAGCTTTCTAGAAATATAAAAATATCAGATTTAAGTATCGAACCCGGAAATGGCCTTTAATCGCCTTATTAAGCGTTTTTAACGCAAAGTATGTATCAAAATTATATTGAACATACCCGGGTTGATACCTACTGATATTTTAGGCAAATTATAATATTTTAACAGTAAGCAAAGGTTGATAAACTCAGACTTCAGTTTCGAGCTTTTCGGCTTATGTGAAATTACCAAATTACCCCTACGGGGCATAGTTTGGTTAAAAATGATAAATTTCACATATATGCTTTATCCTACTAATATAACTTAGAAAACTATGTATTTTTGTTGATTACATCAGACCTGTAACTCAGATTGTTACTTAAACTCTTTTATAAACTTTTAAATGACCAAACTACCCCTACGGGGCCTAGTTTGTGTTTAAACACGTTTCGGGCATAATGAAAGACATCTTACTGATTTCACAACATATTTGAGGCATAATTAACTTAGGAAACCTGTATATAGCTCTCATGAATACCCGTCACGCTTATTACGCGTACTGATCGGTTTATGTAACAAGTTTACATAAATTAGCCGAAACGGGTCAAACCTTAACGGTTTTATCTCAAATTCCAGAATGTGACTAATAAACCCATATTAAACAAGTCTTCAAACTTGTCGGGTCTAAATCACATTCTATCCGGTCTTCGCTGAATCGTGCGTACGAACCGTATCCTTGAACTAGCCGGTCTAAGCTTAAGCTTAATTAAAGACCCGTTAGGATTCTAATAGGTTATTATAAAACCTTCGTTCCAGATTAGGAGGACCAGTAAAAGCTACGTGCATTTTGCTAATTGTGAATTATACTTTGCTCAGGTAAATACTTTTAACTTATTTTCCCTATATGGGCTTGGGTTACGGTATATAGCATACCGCTTGATCGGGCATCGAATTCTCCACCGTTGAGTGGGTAATTGAATAAATTTGACCGGCTCGTTTAAACAGTCTTGTTACTTAAAGCCTTTGGGGGGTTAATGACCATGTCCCGGATATCCTCGGCATCATTTTACGAAATGGCCACGACTTAAGCGCGGGGTGTAGGCGTACACCCGTCAGTGCACAAAAGAACATTGTGGTGTGTCTATTGATCTTTAACCCGGATAAGATCCGGGCTACTGAACGCACAAGGAACATGTAATTCGTTCACAAGATTATAATATTAAATAATTCTCCCAAGTTAAATAAAATGTTTATGCCACGTGCACCCAAACCAATTTTCAATCATTTTCCAAAATGAGTCAGTTGATTGTATTTACCAGTGTAAACTGACGTATTTTCCCAAAAAGATTAAATGCAGGTACTAGGCGTAATTGGCTAGGATTTCTCCTTAGCATCATTAGAAGTCTCGCAAGCTTAAGATGCCTGAAGTCTGTTGAACCATAAATTTTATTTTTATTTCGATCCATCTGTGGATAAACTTCCGGATATTGTGACTTTGATATTACAATATTAAATTCGGTTGTATTACATATTTTTTTAAATTTGCTTCCGCTGTGCATATTGATTATTGTGTTGTTTGACTATTATGTTGCCAACCACGTCACGATACTCCCCCACCGGGCCCACCGGTGACACGTGGAAATCGGGGTGTGACAGGTTGGTATCAGAGCCAACACTGAGCGAATTAAACACTAGCCTTTTGTGTTTAATCTCAGTTACACAATTGCACAATTCTAAACTTTCGAGTCTAGACATATAACATAGGACAAATTCCACCTTGTTTGTGTTGTCCTTTATTTTGCATACATTTTTGTATTGTTATCTTATATTGTATTGACAGGACAAAATGCCTCCAAGATTCTTCCGTAGGAGAGGACGAGGCAAGGGGCCGATTACCGCCCCCAATGACAACGAGGCAGGACCCTCGAATGCACGAGCTCCTTCGACAACAGAGAGTGATGATCCACGACAAAACAGAAGGAACCTATTTGAGCCGGCTAGACGGTCGGTCTCACATAGCTCGACACCTCCGGTCCAAAACCCGTATGGGCCACAACCGGACTACGAGCCGAACAACCCTCAGCCTTCCTTTATACCATTACAACGATCCCTGTCTCATCATTCTTTCGGGGACCCCACCCCAGTTTTTCGGGGCCGGTTTAATCCGGTAGGCTACGTGCAAGAACCCGTGGGTTTTAACCCACTGGGGCCAGGCGATCACTTCTCCGGTGATAATGCGGATGACATGGACGAGGATACGGACCCCGTCGAACCTGCAAGTGGTACTCCAAACCATCCGATAGAGATCTCGGACGGATCTTCGTTTCACGGATCACCCTATGTTGGTCCAGACAGCTTTCAAGCCATGTTCACTCGGCACGAGTGGTACTATACACCTCCTCACCATTCGTCGCCTCATCAGCAGCAGCAACAGCAGCAGGAACAGGATCCCTCTGTGGATTCCAGATTCGTGGCAGTCACGCCACCGCCTCCACCACCGCCAGTGCAGCCGGCACCTCCACAACTGCCAAGGTGAAGGAGAACCGGTGCGCGCATGTCGTCACGAGCAGGGGACTTCCACTTCAGTTCCCCACGTCAGTCTAGTGGCAGCCATTATCCGCCACATCAGGAGGACCCACAAATGGGTGGACCCTCCAACCCAGCTGTATCACAGCCACCGCCGATGGGTTTTGACAACCCAATTCCAGCATATACGGGTCCCATGGCGTATAACCCGTTTGAACCGCCGAATCACCACAATTATGGTTACGCGGAGGCCGACCCATACATGGTAGCGGCGAACTACAACACCCAAGGAACTTATGGAGATCCATGGGGAGTAGGTTACCCGACTCAGGGATACCAGATACCTCCTCGACCCATTATCCGGACACAATCGCAGCCACCACGGTTTTCTCCCCCAGAAAGGGAGGAAATCCTACAAAGGTTGGATGAAGTAGAGCGAGGCTTCCACCGTGACCATAGGGAGAGACAGACCTTCTTCCCAGGATTAGCAATTTTGATCAAAGGGAATAACAAGAAGGATCATTAAATCCTTCCAATTGTTGATTGAGCCCCTGCGTGGGCCTGTATTTGCTGTATTTGTATAAGCCCCTGCGTGGGTATGTATGTGTGTTTGTTTGACCCCTGCGTGGGTCTATTTTTCGTCAACCCCAACGTGGGTATGATGTTTGCTTAAAGTCCCTGCGTGGACTAGTTTGTTTGTTTAAAGTCCCTGCGTGGACGAGCATGTTGATTGACCCCTGTGTGGGTAATTGTTTGTTGAAAAGACCCGTTTAGGGCAGCATGTAATATTATAATAAATTAATGGAATGTTTGTTTTATAAATTTCATGTTTGTCATTATGTGCATTATAAATGAAATAAATAAATTAAAATCATTTTTTTTATAATCTGCCTATGTAATTATTAATTAAGAATCTTAAAGTGTGAAACCTAGCCTTCGGGTCATCATAAGACCAGGCCAAGATGGTAAGACCTGTTCAAAAGATTCAAATCTAAGTTAACATCTGAAAACATGTTAACACTCCTGGCAGACGTGATTCGTTAAAATCACACGTCATTTTTATAAAGGAATTCTTTAGAAGATTTCCTAACCCAGTTTAATGATCTCCGAATCCTGGGTTTACATCATCAATTAAGATGATCATATTTTAACCATACGTGGTAATATAGTGCCTACGGGCCCTGCTCATTTCTAAATGAGCCAAAAGACAGTGGTAGCTATAACTCCCTGTCAAATAAAAGTAATGAACTAGGTTCAAACCTCAAATGCTTTGATTCTCTGAAATCCTAGCATATAATTTATAATTGTCCTTGTGACTAGGCCTATTGTGCCGGTATACCTTAATGTTTTGATTCTCTGAAATCATAGATTAAAATAAAAATGTCCACGTGACTAGGCCTTTTGTGCCACAAATAAAACTGTTGTTGTTTTATAATTAGGATAATTATTATAGAAATCCTAAATAAATGTGATTAATAAATTAACCAAATATGGTCTCTGTTTACCATGGTTAATGAATTTCCCTAAGGGGCAATTCTATAATAAACTCCCAAATAAACTATTGTCCTTGTTTTCTGCAACAGTTCAATTAATATGGCTAACTCGGACGAGGGTAATAGTCATCCAGCGCAGGTTAATAATGACGCCCGAATAAATTTAACGGGTGCGGAATTGAAAGCGATCATAGACGGCGCTGTTACACAGGCTTTGGAAAGGCAGTATGAAGAGTACAGTGGGACTCGTAGTAGGACCCAATCTACACAGCCTTCAAAGCCACCGCCCAAGAAGGACGACCCGAAGAAAAACGATGATCGACGCTCCTCGAACCACAGTGCTCCATCTCAGCAGGTTATACGAAATCAAGGGCCCCGTGACAAGGGTTGCTCGTATAAATATTTTGTTTCTTGCAAGCCCCGGGATTTCACTGGGGAGAAGGGAGCCATTGACTGTATGACATGGCTGGATGAGATGGATACGGTCGTAGACATCAGCGGATGTGCGGAGAGAGACGTGGTCAAGTTTGTGTCGCAGTCTTTTAAGGGTGAAGCGTTAGCATGGTGGAGATCTCTGATTGAGGCCACCGGAAAAATCCCATTGTATAATATGTCGTGGGATCAATTTGTTGCCCTTATCAAGGAAAATTACTGCCCTCAGCATGAGGTGGAAAAGATAGAATCTGACTTTCTATCCTTGGTGATGACAAACCTCGACTGTCAAGCTTACCTAACGAGCTTTAACACGATGTCCCGGTTGGTTCCTTATCTGGTAACCCCGGAGCCAAAAAGAATCGCTCGTTTTATCGGTGGTTTAGCCCCCGAAATCAAGGCAAGCGTTAAAGCTTCTCGGCCAGCTACTTTTAGATCTGTAGCTGATATTTCCTTATCCCTCACTCTGGATGCGGTCAGGCAGAGATCGCTGAGGAATAAGGAGGCTGAGAAGAGAAAACGTGAAGATGATGGTTCACGCAGATCGAACAAGAAGCACCGTGGGAACGGTGATAGCAAGAAAGGATCTAACTCAAGGAAAGAGGGGCATAATTCTGGTGAGAAGCCCAAATGCAAAATTTGCAAGAAGCAGCACTTTGGAAAGTGCAGACTTGAGTCGAACTCACAAACTCAGTCAAAATCTTATGCTTGTGGCATTTGCAAGTCCACGGATCACAAAACCTTGGATTGCAAGAAGATAAAAGATGCAACGTGCTACCGATGCAATGAAAAGGGCCACATTAAAACCAACTGCCCTAAGTACAACAAGAAGCCTGAATAGGCCAAGAAGACTAATGCCAGAGTCTTCAGAATGGACGCAAAAGAAGCGGTTCTAGACGACAACTTTATTACAGGTACTTTCCTTGTAAACGACGTCTATGCTATAGTACTTTTTGATTCAGGCGCTGATAAGACCTTCGTTGATAATAAGTTTTGTGAATTGTTGAAATTACTTGTCAAAACCTTAAGCATAAACTATGAGGTAGAGTTAGCAGATGGTACCATAGAAACCGTCTCAACTGTGTTAGATGGATGTGTTATATCCATTAAGAACCATTTTTTTCCCCTGTCTCTACTTCCCTTTAAGTTGGCCGGTTTTGACATTGTTCTGGGTATGGACTGGTTATCTCATAACCAGGCCCAAATCGTCTGTAACATGAAGCAAGTGATAATAAAGACTCCGTCTGGTGAACCACTTACCATTCGGGGAGACACCCAGTACGGATTGCCTGAGCAAGCGACTATGCTCAAGGCTTCAAAATGTTTAAAGAGGGGTTGTGTCATCTACATGGCGCAAGTGATTATTGATGAGCCCAAACCGAAGATAGAAGACATCCCTGTCATCTCTGAATTCCCAGAAGTTTTTCCGGAAGAACTACCTGGTTTGCCACCAAATAGACAAGTGGAATTCAGGATTGATATCATCCCCGGAGCAGCACTAGTTGCCAGAGCACCCTATAGGTTGGCTCCAACGGAGATGAAAGAATTGAGGACACAGCTAGACGAATTGCTAGCCAAGGGTTTCATAAAACCTAGTTCGTCTCCTTGGGGAGCACCAGTCCTATTTGTCAAGAAGAAGGATGGTTCGATGCGTCTGTGCATCGACTATCGTGAGCTTAATAAGGTCACGATAAAGAATAGATATCCTTTGCCTAGGATCGGCGATTTGTTCGATCAGTTACAAGGGGCCAGTTATTTCTCGAAGATTGATTTGAGGTCAGGCTACCATCAACTGAAGGTTAGAGATGAAGACGTGCATAAGACTGCATTTAGGACTCGTTATGGACATTACGAGTTCCTAGTGATGCCTTTTGGGCTCACTAATGCACCGGCTGCGTTCATGGATCTCATGAATCACGTTTGCAAGCCATACTTGGATAAATTCGTCATCGTCTTCATCGATGACATCCTTATTTATTCGAAGAACCAAGCTGACCACGAGAAACACCTTCGTTGTATTCTCAAACTTTTACATCACGAGAAACTCTATGCCAAATTCTCCAAATGTGAATTTTGGCTACGAGAAGTCCAATTTCTTTGACATGTGGTCAGTGAGCGTGGTATCCAAGTGGATCCCGCTAAAGTTGAAGCTGTTATGAATTGGCAAGAGCCAAAGACGCCTACGGAGATTCGTAGCTTCCTGGGATTGGCAGGATATTACAGGCGTTTCATTGAGAATTTTTCAAGGATTGCTGCACCCCTAACTTCCTTGACCAAGAAGAAAGTAAAGTTCGTTTGGGGCCTTAAGCAGCAAGAGTCCTTAGATATTTTGAAACAGAAGTTGAGCAACGCTCCTGTGCTGACATTACCTGAAGGCACTGAAGAATTCGTGGTTTACTGCGATGCTTCACACACCGGCATGGGGTGTGTGCTTATGCAGAAAGGCAAGGTTATTGCCTATGCATCACGACAGTTAAAGGTGCACGAAAAGAATTACACCACCCCCGATTTGGAGTTGGGTGCCGTCGTATTCGCACTAAAATTGTGGAGGCATTACCTTTATGGAATCAAGTGTGTGATCTATTCTGATCACAAGAGCCTCCAGCATCTGTTTAATCAGAAAGAATTAAACATGAGACAACGCCGTTGGATGGAAACTTTGAATGATTATGATTGTGAAATCAAGTACCATCCCGGCAAGGCGAATGTAGTCGCCGATGCCTTGAGTCGAAAGGAGAGGGTGAAACCCATCCGAATCAATGCCAAGCGCATGGAGATAAAGAATAATTTGATTGAAAGGTTGTTAGCTGCACAGAAGGAAGCTGTGTTGGAAGCTAACTATCCTAATGAAAAGCTAGGACTAACTGAGGAGCAGTTAACTCTTAGCAAGGACAGAATTTTACGATTAAATGGGCGAATATGGGTTCCAATTTATGGAGGACTTTGAGATGTCATCCTCCAGGAAGCCCATAGTTCCAAATACTCCGTTCATCCTGGAGCTGATAAGATGTACCCGGATCTAAAGGCAAATTATTGGTGGATAGGCTTGAAAAAGTCTGTGGCCACCCATGTAGCTAAATGCTTGACATGTGCGTAACTCAAAGCCGAGCATCAAAAACCGTCAGGTTTGCTACAACAGCCTGGACTTCCTACATGGAAGTGGGAAATGGTGACAATGGATTTTATCACCAAGTTGCCAAAGACAAGGAAAGGAAATGATACAATATGGGTTATAGTTGATAGACTGACTAAGTCAGCACATTTCCTACCCATCAAGGAGATTTATAGCTCCGACATGTTAGCCCAGTTATACGTTGATAAGATTGTAGCCCTACATGGCATACCTGTAGCTATTATCTTTGACTGGGATACTAGGTACACGTCACATTTCTGGAAGAGTTTCCAACAATCTTTGGGCACACGTTTGAATTTTAGTACGGCTTACCATCCTCAGACTGACGGTCAGAGTGAGCGTACTATTCAAACGTTGGAAGACATGCTACGTGCATGTGTGATCGATTTGGGTGGTAGCTGGGATAAGAACCTACCATTAATCGAATTCTCCTACAACAATAGCTACCATACCAGGATTAAGGCTGCGCCTTTTGAGGCATTATACGGTAGAAAGTGTAGATCGCCTATTTGTTGGGCGAAAGTTGGAGATGTCCAGTTATCAGGACCAAAGATCGTGTTCGAAACGACGGACAAGATTGTCCAGATTCGTGACCGTCTCAAAGCTGCCCGGGATAGGCAGAAAAGTTACGCTGATCCTAAGCGTAAGGATTTTCACTTCGAAGTAGGTGAAAAAGTCCTACTTAAAGTATCACCCTGGAAGGGGGTGATGCGATTTGGTAAGAATGGCAAGCTAAGCCCGAGATACATAGGACCTTTCGAGGTTATCGAACGTGTCGGTTCAGTTGCCTATAAGTTAAACTTACAGGAAGAGCTCAGTGGAATTCACAATGTGTTCCACATCTGCAATCTGAAGAAATGCTTCGCTGATGAATCACTGGTTATACCACATACAGATGTGCATATAGATTAGAGCTTGAAATTTGTTGAAAAACCTTTGTCGATTGAAGATCGACCGGTAAAGCAGCTTCGAAGGAAGCATGTACCTATTGTAAAGGTTAAATGGGATGCCCGTAGAGGTCCCGAATACACGTGGGAGGTTGAATCCACGATGAAAGAAAAGTACCCTTACTTATTTTAGTAAATCTCGGGTCGAGATTTATTTTAAGGGGGTGAGGATGTAAAACCTCGAAAATTCGCGTCCTATAATGTGTAGACACGTGTCAAATGTTTAAACGTGTGAAAGAAATATTATAGAAGGACTAAAGTTGACAAACATGGAAAATATGTGAATATACATATTCTAAGTGTCAACTGTGAATAGATATAATGTACATTAACCCTACATGGTGCTCATACCTTCAAACAAATAAATCATGGATCATACGAAGCTAAAAGTGAGAGATTTCAAACTACAGGGGCTAAATGTGTCAACATGTTTAAATTATACCTCTGAGTGACCTTTTGACAAACCTAAAGCTTTGTAACGGTAAATTATGCTCACTAGAATGCATGATTAAAATTTCATAAAGTTTCGTTATCGTATGAGAAAGTTATGATCAAATTCGTGTGCGAAGGGTTAAAGCGTAAACGTTGAAATTTAGGACTTTTCGGGTGACAACGAAGTTAACCGGGGACCTAACAAAGTGGGTATATGTTTTAAAGCCCTTATAGATCAACATTGAGGGTTTAAAATGCAAGAAAACAAGTGCCTAATCAAGTTTTGAAGAGCCAAGGATCAAAATGAAATAAATCACAAAAGCTGATCAGGGAGGGCCTAGCGCGACGCGAGGGAGGCCTAGCGTCACGCTAGGGGTGCCCAGCTCCGAAAACTTTGGGTTGTTGCCTGCTGAGTGCAATCTGCTCGATTCAAATCGATTTTCCACATTACTCTTGACCCCTAGGCACCCCCTAAGCATCTAGGACACATGTGGGAAGGTTGTGGTGTGTGCTAGACTTTGTTGTCAATCAATTATGGTGCTTAAATCCACTATATAAGGCCATGAACTTGCAACTCTTTCTTCACACCTTCATCTGCATTTGTGGATCACTTCTGGAGCTCAAACTTCCTCTCAAGTGTTCTCTAATCAAGCTTAGGACTTCAGTAAGTGTTCTAATCCTTCTTTAATTGAGTTTAGCTTAGTTTATTAGCTAAAAGTCAAACCGTCGTAATTACGGTTTGACTTCGAGATTAGTCAACAATGGCTCAGTCATATCTCGAATTAAAAGTAGATATAAGTTGGTATTTATGTGGGTAATAAACCCTCAAAAGGGTTCCCCCTGATTACCACTCTGACTAGGTCAAATGTCGGGTCAAACGTGTAATTAAAAAGTCAACAGAAAGTTTAAAATGCGATTTATGCATGATTAGCAATGTAGATCATATACAACCTGTTTGATCATTGTTATAACTTGGTAATAAGTATAAGAACATGTCTAAACATGTTCAACCCGACAAATTCCTGTAAATACCCGGTTCGGAACAAAAAGTCACATAGTTTGACTTTCACTTTGACTTTCAGTTCTGACTCGTTTAGGCATGTTTTAGAAATGCCTCAGAGCTTTAATTAGACTAGGTTACATGTTAGAATAACCCTCTGTGATTATACACCTTGGTTCATTAGTTATCCAATTATTATGCATGTTTCTGTTAATTGTTCATATGTTGACCGTTATGCCCTTATTACCTTAAAACGTGATTTTTGGAAATGTAAAAGAGTAGAAACTTAAATTACTGATATATAAACTTGTATGCAAAGTTTGACATCATTTTGAATTTTAGATTTAGAGTTATGCTCATTATCGCAAAATGAATGCTTTTTGTTAATAAAACGGCGTGATTAGCGTATAGCCTAGTTAAGCCTACTTTTTGGTATCAAACTTAATACCCACTGATGTAATATATTATTTTGGGATTTTTAAAGATTTTTAATTAATTTTAGGCTGAGCATAACTAGTAGTCGTAGGCTTAATCCGGTAAATGTCGGTTTTGCCCTTACGGGCCATAAAATGAGTTTTACATATCTAAACGGGTCCAAACCTTTTGCTACTGATCACATATGATGAATAAAGTATTTTAAGCCTTCTGGAAATATAAAAATATCAGATTTAAGTATCGAACCCGGAAATGGCCTTTAATCGCCTTATTAAGCGTTTTTAACGCAAAGTATGTATCAAAATTATATTGAACATACCCGGGTTGATACCTACTGATATTTTAGGCAAATTAGAATATTTTAACAGTAAGCAAAGGTTGATAAACTCAGACTTCAGTTTCGAGCTTTTCGGCTTATGTGAAATTACCAAATTACCCCTACGGGGCATAGTTTGGTTAAAAATGATAAATTTCACATATATGCTTTATCCTACTAATATAAATTAGAAAATTATGTATTTTTGTTGATTACATCAAACCTGTAACTCAGATTGTTACTTAAACTCTTTTATAAACTTTTAAATGACCAAACTACCCCTACGGGGCCTAGTTTGTGTTTAAACACGTTTCGGGCATAATGAAAGACATCTTACTGATGTCACAACATATTTGAGGCATAATTAACTTAGGAAACCTGTATATAGCTCTCATGAATACCCGTCACGCTTATTACGCGTACGGATCGGTTTATGTAACAGGTTTACATAAATTAGCCGAAACGGGTCAAACCTTAACGGTTTTATCTCAAAATCCAGAATGTGACTAATAAACCCATATTAAACAAGTCTTCAAACTTGTCGGGTCTAAATCACATTCTATCCGTTCTTCGCTGAATCGTGCGTACGAACCGTATCCTTGAACTAGCCGGTCTAAGCTTAAGCTTAATTAAAGACCCGTTAGGATTCTAATAGGTTATTATAAAACCTTCGTTCCAGATTAGGAGGACCAGTAAAAGCTACGTGCATTTTGCTAATTGTGAATTATACTTTGCTCAGGTAAATACTTTTAACTTATTTTCCCTATACGGGCTTGGGTTACGGTATATAGCATACCGCTTGATCGGGCATCGAATTCTCCACCGTTGAGTGGGTAATTGAATAAATTTGATCGGCTCGTTTAAACAGTCTTGTTACTTAAAGCCTTTGGGGGGTTAATGACCATGTCCCGGATATCCTCGGCATCATTTTACGAAATGGCCACGACTTAAGCGCGGGGTGTAGGCGTATACCCGTCAGTGCACAAAAGAACATTGTGGTGTGTCTATTGATCTTTAACCCGGACAAGATCCGGGCTACTGAACGCACAAGGAACATGTAATTCGTTCACAAGATTATAATATTAAATAATTCTCCCAAGTTAAATAAAATGTTTATGCTACGTGCACCCAAACCAATTTTCAATCATTTTCCAAAATGAGTCAGTTGATTGTATTTACCAGTGTAAACTGACGTATTTTCCCAAAAAGATTAAATGCAGGTACTAGGCGTAATTGGCTGGGATTTCTCCTTAGCATCATTAGAAGTCTCGCAAGCTTAAGATGCCTGAAGTCTGTTGAACCATAAATATTATTTTTATTTCGATCCATCTGTGGATAAACTTCCGGATATTATGACTTTGATATTACAATATTAAATTCGGTTGTATTACATATTTTTTTAAATTTGCTTCCGCTGTGCATATTGATTATTGTGTTGTTTGACTATTATGTTGCTAACCACGTCACGATACTCCCCCACCGGGCCCACCGGTGACACATGGAAATCGGGGTGTGACACTGTTGCAGCATTGTCTTGATTTTTGTAACAGTTGAGTCAATTCTGTCTTCCCTCGCCGTCAATTCCTGATATTTCAAACCATCGCCCAAGTTAATGGGATCATCTGATTTCCCACCTGCAGTGGTTGTATCAATGTTTGACTTAGGAAACGAATTCGAAAAGTCATCCATTGATGCCCCTTGTTCTTGGTACTGGGGTCTTCTTCCTTCAACACTTGATAACCTTTTGATGGTACCAATGGTCAAAACAAACTCACTAGTGATTATCAGAGGTGCTATAGAAGGAATTGCCTTCAAGGGAGTCTGATTGATGAAACAACTGGCCAAATATAGATCTGTTGATCCAACACTTGTAGTTGCTGCTCCACTTGAACTACTGACTGGAGTTTCAGGTAATTCCAGCAGTGTAACCTCCTCAGATGTTGGTGGGTTAACAGAGATAAAGACTCCAGACTCAGTCACTTGTTGAGTGTTAGTGCATGCATCTGTTGACTTCGTCTTGTATCGAGTCTTAACATAGATTGTATAGATCAGGGCATGTTTTACGAGAAAATAGGAGAGTTTATGTTGTTTAGAAGCTGATTTCGCTCCTAGATCTAATTTCACCCCAAATGTCATATGGACCAATTTCGGGCGGAATCACATGATTCTGATTTCGCTCCTGTTGTGTTGTGTCACTATGAGCGGAATCACGGGTCCTATATATAGGTTACTTTATAGCGAAATCAGTATCCAATCCTTGTATTCCATCCCGAAGTGCTGCCGGTGTGAAGACTGAATGTATTCGTGATCTAATCAATATAATCAGTAGTTAAAGTGAAGAATTAGCTGTTTCTAAGTCAGTTACTTGTTTTCCGCACCTGTAACGGATCAAAACTCCTCTGAACGACTTGTTCGGGTTCGTATACGATCTTATAAGTGGTATTAGAGCTCAGGAGGAGGGGTTCTGCAGAGATTAGCTGGTTTTCATCGAAATTTCTTGATTCTACACCTTCTTTCTTCATCAGAACGAGTTTTAACGGTCAAAAGTGGTTCAAATTTTCACAGACTGTTTAAAAATGACTTTTAACAAACCCTTGAAAGTTTGAAACTATAATTCACTGTAAAAATGGGTAAAAATGATGTCCGAGTTGATTCCGCTCGAACTGACCATTCCTGATTTCGCTCGTGAAAGTCTGATTCCACTCCGAAAATCTATTTAATTCCCCTCCAGGCTGCTCAAACTGCTGATTCCGCTCCAGAATACTTCTGATTCAGCTCCAAACTGCATTTGTTGATTCCGCTCCAAACAACAAAGCTTGATTTCGCTCCTGGTTGACAAACTGTTGATTCCGCTCCAAAAGTTCTTGTCTGATTTCGCTCCTGTCTGGCAAACTGCTGATAGTTTCTAATTTCTCTCCAGTGTACATTGTGATTTCGCTCCAGATTGCAATTAGTGATTTCGCTCCAAAGGTTGTTTTGCTATTTTGCTCGAAATTGCATCTTGGTTAATTCCGCTCAAAAGTTATTGTTTTTGAAACACGTGATACATAATCATGAGTGAAGAGTTCTACAATGCGTTTGCTTCATCTCCGACTTCTCCGGCTTCCATTGCTCAGAATATGAACTTGGAAAACGAGACCGGAACGTTACAAAAGCCTCCGAAACTAATGAGTATTGAAGAGTACTATGGGTGGGAAGACAGATTCGAAAACTGGGTCCAGGTAAATCATCTTAGATCATGGGAGTGTATTCTGAAGAAATATGTTTTACCTCGTACTGATTTGCAAGTTGTGAAAACAATTTCTGAGTTTAGTGATCGAGAACGAGATATGTATCGTGCTGAAAAGATGATGATTAGTTTATTACAACAGGCAATCAAAGAAGATATTTTCATTTTGCTTCAGCATGATAAAACTTCAAAGTCAATCTGGGATGCTCTACGGGTTAAGTTTGAGGGGAGTGAGAACATGATTAAGAGCAAGAAGGCATTGCTCAAGAAAGAGTTTGATCTTTTCAGTAGTTTACCGGGAGAAGACACGAAGAAGCTGATTGAACATTACTGTCATTTAGTGCGTTCTATGTCGGTGATTGGTATAACCAAAGATCCTGATGAGTGGGTAGACAAGTTAGCGGACGCTTTACCGCAAAAAGAGTGGGGAACATATTTGATGATCTTGAAGAATACAGGTGTTTATGATGGATTAACGATTTCTCAGTTCATTGAGAAAATTGAAAGTCAGGATTTGGAACAGCAAAAGATTGCAAGGATGAATAGTTCGAGTGGTCAACAGGATGTAAAAATGTACTACAAAGGCAGTGTTCCAGAAATTGAAAGAAGCCCAAAGATACAAACTGCGTTTAGTGCGGGAGATTCTACTGAAAATGTTGATCAAAGTCCTAAAAGCAGTAGTGGTTTCCCTTCATACCCGAGTGTTAATCCAAAGAGCACAACTTTAAGTTTCAGTTCTCAAAGTACAAAAAGTGGAAATGGTTATGTGATACAATGCAATATTGCCTTGAATCTTCCAGATGGTCAAAGTTTTTCTGAAGAAATTGCGAAAGATCACATGGCTTTACTTGGTTCTGTGCTACTATCATATGAAGGTTTGGTTGCTGGTCATATCGGGAATCTTATGCTCACAAAGGAGGATTACGATCAGATAGACCCCAAAGAAATGGAACTAATGGACATCAAATGGTGTCTAGCTAGCGTTCTGAGACGAGCAGAAAAGTTCAAACTGATTACTGGGATAAATGACTTTCTTGATGCACATGTTTCTACTTTAGGTTTTGATAAATCTAAAGTTACTTGTTTTCGATGCAGGGAGAAAGGTCATTTCAAAAGGGAATGCAAGAACAGAGAAGCTAGTGATGTAAAGAATCCGTTTGGAAAAGATGACTATTACCGGAAAGCCATATATCAGCAAGATGGTCAGCAACAACAGCAAGAACCACAGGTGGCTCGTGGTAGAAAAGTGATTGAGGATTCAAAGAGAGCATGTTTGGGAAATCAAGAAAGTTTTAACTGGAACAAATACATTCCATCTGACAGCAAGGCATGCCTAATCAATCAAGAAGATGAAAGGTTACCTGAAGGGTTTAGCTGGGATATGTTTGTGGATGAAAAAGGAGAATTTAAAGCATTCATTGCTAAGATTGTGAAGGAACCAGATATGTTTACCACATGGATGAAGTCTATTGGTGAGATTGTGAAGAATGTGAAGAAAGAGTCTGTTGCATCTGATGAAAGCTCAGAAAATGCTGATGAAAGTTCACAGAGTTCAGATGAAAGTTCACAAAGTGATGAAAGTTCAGAAAAGGAAGTTGTTTTTGATCAAACACCAGTTGATTCTGGTTCTTCGGATGATATTGTTGAAAAGTCAATTTAGTTTGATCAATCACCAACTGATGACAACAGTAGTGATGATGAAGAAGAAAGACATATTAATGTTGCTAAAACTCATCTCTCTCCTGAAAGTTTTCATTTTTATTTTGCAGATCGCTTGGAGAAACTGAAGGAGAAACGGGCTGCAAAAGAATAAAAAGAAATAAAGTCTGAAAGTGTTGCTGAGGAGATTGTTGATACTGAGCAGCTAGTTGAAGAAGAAAAAGTGACTGAAGCTGAGAAAGTTGTTGAAGTTGAGAGAATTATAGAAGTTGAAAAGATTGTGGAAGTCATCAAGCCTTGCTTGAAGTGTTTGGAATCATGCAAGGAATGTGCAACAAAAGAAGAGAAGCTAGCAGGGTTTGAGAAGATGAAGGAACAGTTATTGTTCAATCTCAATTATGTGAAAGAATCTTATGATGTCTTGAACAAAACAGTAACTGGTCTTCAAAAGACAAATTCTGAAAGAGAACAAGCACTAACGATGATGAATGTTGTGATGATGATAAAACAGAAAGCGATAAATCACTACATCGAAGAATGTGCCAAGCTGCAAAGGGAGTTGGAGAATGAAAAGATTGAAAATGAGAGAATCAGACGATTATTACAGAGTTATTCTAGTTCTGATTATCTTATTGATAGAATTTATCCGACTGTTGCAGGTATGGAAGTTTTTCAAGATGAGAAGCTAAAGAAGAAGGATACTGGTAAGAAATCGACTGCTAGCTATAACAAGTGTCCGCCTCCAATCTGGGAAGGGTATTCTCCTAGAAAACCAAATGAGGAGCAAGTCGAAAAAGCAGTCAATATAAAGTTAAAAACTGACACACCTGATGAATTACTAGAAAACATTGATGTGGTTTTTACATCATCTGACACTGATCATGAGTCTGAGTTAATTAAAAAGGTGGTCGATCAGGTGTTGGATACATATGAGGAGTCTGAGTCAAAGTCTGGGTCTGGAGATTCAAGTTCGTCGGTCAACAGTTCAAAGTCGTCAGTTAAAAGGGCTTACAGTAAAGAGTTTTTGTTATCAAAAGCAAATTTGGATGATGAAACATTTGAAGTAGCATACACTTTAAATGATTCTGATAAATTATATTCTGACAAAGAGTTTCCAATAAGAAGTGTTAGATTTGAAATGATCAAAAAGGTTTTCAAAATGACAGAAATTAATTTTTCCGAAATAAAAGATTTAAATCTTACTGGAAAACCTAAAAAATACACTTCAAGAGTTCAACAACGATTAAACAAGAAAAAGGGTTACAATTCTGGTTCTGGTTTTCAAAAGAAACCAAACCATAATGGTAGCTACAAAAAGAAAGGTTTAGGTTTTATTCCACCTAAAAATTATAAAAATGAGAAAAATTCTAAAACAAAAACAGAATTTGTTTCAGGAGGAAGTGCAGAAGAAGAACAGAAGAAACCTTTCTGGAAACAATCAAACCAGGAGTTTCTTGCTGAGAAGAAAAGGAATGGAACTGGAGTGTTTCATCCAAAAGAGACTCGAACCTGTTTCAAATGCAATGAAGCTGGTCACATTGCATGGAATTGTCCGAAAAATGATAAAACTAAACAGAGGGTTTCTGAAAAATTGAAAGAAATAGTTGTTGCTATTGAACCACCAACCGAAAAATTCAAAATTTTTGAAAATTCGATTTATGAAGTTGGTGAGTGTTCGAAGAAAAAAATTTACAAAAAGAAAGACAAAGACAACCAAACGTGGGTTGTTAAGAATGGTGATGAAAAAATCGGCGATGAACCTGGTTCCACAAAGCCAGAGGAGCCACAAGTTGAGATTAAAACAGAAAAATCTGTGTTTTCAGAAGATGATGTTGATTTTCCATCTCTGAAGTTTGAGAAAATTAAGCAACAGGTTGGTAAAGTTGAGATTTCAAATCAATTTTTTTCTGATAAAAAGGAATTTGATGTTGAGAAAACATTCAATGGGAATGTTAAGAAAATTTTTGCGAAAATGCTTGATGGGAAAGTAAAAGGGGTTAAAGATTTTGACACAACAAAGAAAGCAACTTTTAACCCAACTGAACAAGAGCTAAAGGAGTTAAAACCACCCAAGGTTGGTCAGACTTGGGTGGAAATTATTTTCCCTTGAACATCTGACTTGTCGGATATCCCAAGTTTGTAATCGTGGATCAGGAATCGGCATCTTTCTTAGTAATTGATTGTGTGATTGAATCTTAAAAATAGTTAAATTTTTACAGGATAATTGTGAATTGCCGGAGATCCCAAGTTTGTAATCGTGGATCAGGAATCGGCATCTTTCTTAGTAATTGATTGTGTGATTGAATCTTAAAAATAGTTAAATTTTTACAGGATAATTGTGAATTGCCGGAGCTTCCAGGTTGGTAAGTACGAAGCAGGAATCGGCATCTTTATTGGTAAAATGATTTTGTGTAGATGTGGTATTCCTACAAGTTGGTTGATGAAGGTTTACACCTATAAGTGGTAAATCAAGGACATTAAGTTGTACTTGTTTTTCCTACAAATGGTTAATCAAGGTCATTAGGTTGAACTTGATTGGACCAAACTTACATGTGGTATTTGAAAGACAGTGTGATGAACCAAACCCCTAACTTACAAATGGTAAATTCAACAAAACTTATTTTCCAGAAAAATCATTTTGGTTAAAACAAACTTAAGTGTTTTAAAATCATAATGAGAAAATGGTTTTGTGAAAGGGGGAGTTCTGATTGTTTATGCCAAGTGGATGGCGATTTGAAGCGATTCGATATCGGTTGTCAATTTTATTGTATAGTTTATTTTCAAATTTCCTGAAATGTGTTTGCATTTTAGGGGGAGTAGAAAATTTCAGAAAATCCAAAAACATTAGAAAATTTGAAAAAGACAGAAACATGATAAAATTCAAAATGAGTTTTAGTGTCAAAGAAGAGGAAATGATAGTACATCAGTAGACAGTCACAGTATGCTAAAGAATTGTAATGTTTAAATAGCGTTAAACCTAAATTCAAACTTGCTTATTTTGTGGGGAACACTACTTGGATATATAGGTAACCCCTGAAATCTCGTTTGAAAGGTCCCTCTTTCTGAGATACTAGGTCTTTATGCTCAGTGATATCTGGGGTATTATCCCGGGACTTCTGCTGAATGGAAATTCTGACCTAGTCCTCGGAGAATACTTTCCGCTTGCTTGAAAAACAGCGCCGCTCTCAGCAAATTGATGAAACAATAAAATTGATAGTCCTTGTTGTTGTAATCAAAAGATCCTCTAAAGGGGACACACCAAAAGTCGAGCCGTAATCTCTCTGCTGAACGGAAGTTCTGACCTGAGTTCTCACGGTTTCGTACTATAAATTATTCCCTTACAGATATCATCTGTGGTATACTCACCTGTAAGACTGAATATTGGGATCTGGATACGGGAGTATATCCAAGAGGTGGGACACATGAATGAGTTTAAGTCCTTAAAACATTTAACTCATATCCTGAATCAGTTGAAATTTGTGTGAGAATTTTAAGTGGATCAGTATATCGGCAATCTAAGTGAATTGTTTAATTCTTAATGTGTAACTAAGCTCAACGGTACTTGTGACTTGTCAAAATCTGATATGATCCTCTTACACAAAACTCACAAAAATATTGTCTGTAAATATTTTTACTGCATTTCTTTAAATTCAAAAATCCAAAAAGATTTTTGGTGTGTTTTAGCATAAATTTTTGAAAAATCCAAAAAGATTTTCGACAACTGATGTTGGAGAGCTGATTTTCAAAATTCCAAGTGCTAAACATGATGACTATGTAGTGAGGGGAATTTGCATTTGAAATTAAAATGTTTTTCAAAATATAATCTTACAAATGGTTCATCAAGATTCTTAAGTGATAAAATTTTCATTTAATTTGATGGAGAGTCAGTGTTAGTGCATTCATTGAATTGTTAAATTTAGAAAATTTACTTCTGGGTTAAGAATGTGCAGGTGTAGTCAGGTTTCGATCTTTGAACAACCTCAGCAAGAGCTAGGCCATTCAATCCTGACAAGCTTGTGTTTAAAAAATCAGGTTCTGAAACCTGAGGATGCTATAGATAGAGATTGAGCCAGGCAAAGATCATGAACCTGTGAAAGCCAGACATCGATCCTGAAGCAGATGATGCTGAAGAACTAAAGGAATGCCATCACATTGTTTAGGGGAGTCTGTTGAAGATGTTAGAGAGAGTGAAGCTCAGAGACCGATCAAGACTGAAGATGCGAAGACATAACTTTGTCAAAGACTCGACATGTGCGACTCGTCAACATCTGAGGGGGAGTCTGTTAGTGCATGCATCTGTTGACTTCATCTTGTATCGAGTCTTAAGATAGATTGTATAGATCAGGGCACGTTTTACGAGAAAATAGGAGAGTTTATGTTGTTTAGAAGCTGATTTCGCTCCTAGATCTAATTTCGCCCCAAATGTCATATGGACCGATTTCGGGCGGAATCACATGATTCTGATTTCGCTCCTGTTGTGTTGTGTCACTATGAGCGGAATCACAGGTCCTATATATAGGTTACTTTAGAGCGAAATCAGTATCCAGTCCTTGTATTCCATACCGAAGTGCTGCCGGTGTGAAGACTGAATGTATTCGTGATCTAATCAATATAATCAGTAGTTAAAGTGAAGAATTAGCTGTTTCTAAGTCAGTTACTTGTTTTCCGCACCTGTAACTGATCAAAACTCCTCTGAACGACTCGTTCGGGTTTGTACACCATCTTACATTGAGGTATGTTCTCATTTACTGGTGAGTGAGAAGAACTGATTTGTGTCTGGGCAATATCAACTGCATCCAACAACGGTAATATTTGAGGTGGAATTTGAGCTGTGAGGTTGGGTGTAGAAAGCAAATTTTCCCCGGGAAGTGGGCTGTGGATGATAGAATCAAGTGATTCTAGAGCATCATAATTTGGTGTCCCTGTGCTTACAACCTGTTCTTTTTGTGAAGATGTAGGAGGATTTGAGGCAAAGGTGGAGATCTTTCTACCATCTGCTGTGAGGAAGTAGCAACAGTGGTTGTTGGTGACATTTGTGTTGTCACTGGCAGTGGCTCTGGGATCTCATCTTCCAGAGTTGCCTTTTTAGTGGGTTTGGGGGGCTTTTTGGATGATTTCTTTTTAGGCTTTTTGGTAATGGCAGGTGTGGGTTTCATAGCAGTGGGTGTGCTACTATGATCACCTGGAGAAGTGGGCTCAGCAGCAGATACCTGAGGAGCAGTGGTAGCTGCTAAAGTCTGCTCAGGCACCTTTGCTTGTGTTTTTGCAGGTGTTAACATTCTAGTGAATGTTTCAGATGTTAAACCATTCATTTGAAAGGACTAACCTTGGATTAGCAAATTTTCATTTTCCTTTCTGAATTTTTGTTTAAAATAGTAACTTAGGAACCTTGGAAAAAGTAAAAATGATTTGCTATCAACATTTTTTACCAAGTCATCAAAGATCTCCTGGGAATAGTTAAAATTTTCATTATGTAAAATAGCAAAACCCAGGTATTGGATCTTTAATGGTATTTCGTTAAAAGCAGTTGTTTTATTTGAAACACACATCAAAAGGGTATGGAATAAAAACCTAGGTGCAGAAGGGAAGAAGCCTTTTTGTAAGGTGTCCCTTTTCATTTCTGCACCATACCCTCTCTCCAGAAAATCATTTTGATACTCGTGTTTAGGGAAAGAGGTTTTACCTTGCTGATCATCGAGTTCAAACACTTCTGAAATGGATTGTGGGGTGATTTGAATCATTTTACCCTTTATGGAAGAATTAATGGCTATAACGATGTCACCTTTAGACTCAAGTGTGGCATTTTTCCAAAACTCTCGCTGGGTTTGTTTGTAAATTGGAGCATCAGCAGTTAACAAAGTTTTATACTTTGAAGCTGAAAGGATGTCAATGATGGAATCGAAGGTTTTGGTGGAGGTGGGTTTTGTGAGTAGACCCAAGTAATTGTGTGGAGCTTTGTATGGAATTTCGATGGGTTCAATGGCCATTTGAGTGACCTTTTTGGAAGATTATGAAGGTTTTGATTTTGTCATTTTAACAAAGAAGAATGATGAATTATTTGAGAAAGAGAGATGGAAACTACTTTGAGAAAGAAATTTGAAATTCAATTCGAAAGTTGAAAACCCTGTTTGGGGGTTTTGATCAGGGTTTT
Source organism: Helianthus tuberosus (assembly GCA_030545235.1). Lineage (NCBI taxonomy): Eukaryota > Viridiplantae > Streptophyta > Magnoliopsida > Asterales > Asteraceae > Helianthus > Helianthus tuberosus. The sequence continues at coordinate 41,539,859 of CM060365.1, read as the reverse complement.
ATAAGGGAAAAAGTAAATGCTGACGTGGCCGCGGTTACAAAGATCTGACCACTATGAACTGTCCACTTGCCAACCTCTGATGAGAAGATGAATAATGGAAAACAGTTGTTTTAAAAACCACTGATGAAGCAAATATCAGTGGTTGCAATGGTCATAATGAGAACAGTGGGTAATTTTAAGTATCAGTGGATAAAACACTGATTTTGAACAACGGTGGTTACCGAGAAAATGAAAGAACAGTGGTTGACTTTCAGCAGTGGACAGCATTTAGTGAAACAAATGTTTGAACAATACAGTGGTTATGGCAGACTTTTAAGGATTAATGAAAATTTTCATTGTTAGCTATTTTTAAGGATGGATTTTTAATTTTCTGAAAACATTTTAATGCTTTTATTCAAAGAAAAACAAGATTTTGCTTGTTATTCCATGTTTAGCATGCTAATCCTAAAGATCAAGCTTTCAAAGGTGGATGTGTCTAATGCTTTTGTTAGCACATCTGCCAGCTGATCTTTAGTTGGAACATGATGTAGAGAAATCAACCTTTTTCATAGCAATCCCTCACAGTGTGATGTCTGATGCAGAGAAATCAAACTTTGATGATATATTTCAGCTACTTGACTATCCTGCATAAAAGAAGTCTTTTGAGCAATTATATCAAAATCCAGTAACATAGTTTGAAATGACAAAAGTTGAATTTTTTAGCTTGCAGCAGCATCATAGTATTCTTCAAAATAGTGGTTGTTCAACAGCTGCTTGCTCGTGCCATTTCTGAATATCGTGAAACTTGACAACAATGCTCCAACATATGCTATGTTTTTGAGGGCCCACTTTTTACCAGTTAGATTCTTAACCTTTGGTAGTGGGATGAGTTTTCAACCTTGTTTTCCCTGAACTGTTGAAGCTCCCCTTTCATGACAACTACCCAACTTTTTGTCTTTTAGTGCCCCATGGTACATGACTTGTTGATGGAATGGTAGGGTGCTAATGAGAGGACAAATGTTTTAGGATGACCTTTTGTAAGAATCTATTTTCACAAGATAAGACTTTGGCAAAATGGTTGAATTTTAAGGAAAAAATGGGATTTAAAAGGTGAGGCTGCAGATGTGTAACATCTGAGCTAACAACTGTTGGTGACTTTAATGATCCAACATCTTGTTTGAAATGAAGGTTGATAAAAAAATGAAATTTGTGTGAGAACATGTTGATTTTTATCCACTGTTGGCAGATTTTTATCAACAGTGGGCAGGGCTAGAGTGATGGTAAGGATTTGAAAGCTACTTTGTCAACAACTGTTAGTGCATCAGTGGATAAGCTTTGACAATTGTTTTGGACAACTGCTGCTCTGATGATGAAAGTGATTTTGAATTTTGACAGCACAATATCATATTCAGCATCTGTCAGTGATGATTGTGGGATACCTGCAGGGTTAACTTTTTGACAAACATACTTCATATGCAAGTTTATCAGAATTAACATAACAGCAGGGTTTACAGGAAGGTTAATGAAGGTTTTCCACATGCCCAGCCTTTGCCTTAAACATTTTAGATCTAGGCAGTGGTTTGAGTATCCCAGATGATTACCATACTTTACTTTGACCATACATTTTGTGTTTTATCCATTTTCACAATTTTAAGAATAAAACATGCATAACTAAAATATTTGTTGTTCATTGACAATTTACCGTCATAGAGTTAAACTTGAGTTTTATGAATGAGATGACTCAAATATAAGCAACATCTCCTTTTGATCCATTTTCAGGGAAATATATCACCAAAAACAAAAATAGAAAGGTTCTATATCCTGACAGGAATATGAACTTTTACTAACAAAAATAAGTAAAAATGCATAATATATTATTCTTAAGAAAAATGAAGAATAATATATCCTGTTTTATTGAAACACACCTTTTCAAGAAAAAAAATAAGTAAAGGTTTTCCGAAAAATAACATCAACTAGATCTTGTGCATTTTCAAATTCAATATAACTTTTAATTAATTCAGAATGACTTCATTCCCAAGTTCTTAGGCAAATGGTCAGTGGTTTGAACCAAAATTTCATAACCACTGTTTGATACCATTTCCCTGTCAGATAGTTGTAACTGTGAGGACCCTGGTCACAATGGTTTTAACAATCTTTTATAGACCTGATTACCATGTGATGATTTTTGAGAAATTTTATTTATGGTTAATAACTGGAGATACCTTTGTTACCTGAACTCCCCTGAATCAATGACTGCACACAGTTGATTTGTAGCAAATAATTGAACATGAATGTGAGTTTATTTTGGTTTTCCTTTTGTAGTACTAACCAGTGGACTCTAGAGTGTTTTAGAATGTCTACTCTTTTACTTTTGGTTTCAAAAGTTTTGAGCTAAACACACCCTTGAGTTTTAGTAATTTTTCTTCTTTCCATTTTTACCCTTCCCATAAATAAGTCCTGAAATTCTCATCGAGAGGTTTTTACAGAAAGAATACTTAATCCAAAATCATTTTCCAGCAATGTCTTGAGAGATTTGGTCATTTTTTTTTCACATGCTTATGCCAAATTTCTCATTACATATGATCTGGGTCTCCAAACTCCAACACATAACCACTGAAGAATCCTATTCTTTGATCACAAATGATTTGAATAGATTCAGGCTCCTTTAATAACTCTGGCATTTTCAACCAATAGTTTGGAGTTGATTCCTAATTATGTTTGATGTATATTATGACCGCTTAAATTCTCTATGAGTTTTTAAACAAAATTGATTTTATCCTATTGAAGGATTCTCAACCTGTTTTCAAACATATCAAATCTAATAACTAAAGTTTTATGTTACCTCTTTTTATATTAACGAAGACACTAATGCTTTTATCTGCACATAGGCCTTCGTCAACATGAGGTGACCCCTTAGCAGCAATCATGATGGAATCATCATAGTTTTTATCACCAACACTCATAGATCTAGGAAAATATCAACTCCGAGATTATCAGTGTTACGTGAATCCTACGTGATAAATGACATCTTGGTTGTTTTACAGAGTTTTTGAATAAACAACTTTGAACATGATTACTCGTTACTCTATTTTTCAACAAATACGATCAACCTTAGCATCAATGAATCTTGAGCTGAACTATTATGTCAAATTGATTGTTAGATCGAATTTGACTGTCCAAGCTCCGATACCAATTGTTAGGATCGGAGGCCCTCATGATTGTGTTTGTTTGTTATAACTTGTATATATGATAATATTTATGCAGCGGAAATAGAAACAAACTTTGTAAACACAATCAAAAGGAACATAGTATTTAGTAAACACATGCTTCTCATTGAGTCGAATGATTACAATACAGAAATGATTACTGATATGCTTACATACTGAAACTCCCACTCAGCATGATGCTCACTGGTTGATCGCTCAAGATGAAAGGATTGGAGGAGATAAACTCACTCAGTCAACCAAATGAAATAGTACAGGGTACTGTTCCATTTATAGGAAAAACAAACCACTGAAGCATCTAAGCTGACGTCACCATGAAAGTGACATCTAACAACCTAACAACCTTTAACCACTGTTCTTATACAAACACTATTAACCTAACCACTGATTCTATATAATACAAGTGACAAACTAAACTACTGCTTTCTCCTTCCATTGTTGCATGCTAAGCACTGATGTTGACCATCAGTGCTTTCCTCAAAGTTGATCAGTCCTTGAGTGGGCAGTTCTTTAATCATCAACAGTACTTAGATAGCATCAGTAGATTGAACAAGCAGTGTTTAATCTTTAACAGTCTCTAGGGCTTCATCAGTAGTTTGAAGGACAGTAGCTGTTGTATACGGACAGTGGATAGAGGTCATCAGATGTTATAACCACTTTCAAGGGGAAATCCTAGTGCAAACTACTGCTTATGATGAATCCACTGTTGTGAACCAGTTTTGGCTTTAATTATCTGTTCCTCTGATAAGGTTCAATCCCAACAATGATCATGAACATAAAGCCTAAAAACATGAAGATCAAATTTGTTTATGTGTATGTAGTAGACTTGTTTGTTGATTTATTGTGATTATTGTATAGATCATCATATGAGGCTTGCAAGATGATGATTAAACACATGATCTAGCAACTATAAGGATGGATCTTGAGAAAATCATGTTGATCATCCTTTATGTAAACTATGAACTTGAAGTTGAACATGATTTAGTGTAGGATGATGAATCCTACAAGTTAAATGTCTTGAAAATGTAAGATTTCAAAGATAATATTTTCAAGAAACTAAAGTTTACTACAAGATTTCACATGATATGATTTCAAAGGAAAATAACCATGTTTTAGAAGGTTAAATGGAACTAGCAAAGTGTATGTAACATGAAAAATACAAGAAGATTAATTTTTGGAAAATCATCATACACGTTGTAAAGAATGAAAATTCACAAGAATGATTTTTATGAAATAAGAACCATGGATTTAGTGTTCTTACAACATAGTAAACAACAAGTTAAATTACTACAAATTTTTACTAACTTCAAGTTCATGTCATAATGTAAAAATGCACATTTTTGGCTTATGGTAAGTTTTGTGAAGATTGTTGTTGTTTGATGATGAATTTTTAAAAGAAAATGATATGCTAATAAGCATGGAAACCTCCATTTTTAAGTGGAAACTATGGTAAAATTTTTGTAAAAACTAAACACTTAGAAAAATATTTTTAAACAAGTGTTTACAAGAAATTTTTGATCTTGGTTTTAAGTGTAAAATTTGCCATAATTTTTATTACAAAAATTACAAGTATTGCAGGTTGATTTTTGATAATAAAAATGACTAAGTATATATTTAGGAAAATATATATTTAGATGTCACAAAATTATGTGCTACTTGTATATTGATTGTATATTGATTGTATTAGTTACAATAAAATTAGGGACTTGAAAATGATACACCACACCAAAATACTAATAATTGTAACATGAAAATATTACCAAAACCACAAGAAAATAAATATATAATTTATACCCGAATATTGGACAAACCGGACAAGGACATTGGACTATATTTATATATATATATATAGGGGATGGATCATAAGAAAACTAGTTTAAATGAGAAAACCAAAAAACTAACCAAAAAAGCCTAAAAAAACCTAAAAACATACCAATTTTTTTTTTACATTTTTTTTATAGAAAGATCGCTACTTTTTATTGATGGAAAAAAATTTTCAAATTTTTTTTTGTTGTACTGCACATGTGCACTAATACATAAAGCTTAAACCACTTAACCCACCCTCCACCGACACCCCCCAAAAACCTAAACCCCCCACCCCCACCCCCCCCCCCCCCCAAAAAAACCTAAATTCACCCTCCCACCAAAAGCCTAACCCCCCACCCCCCAAAAACCTAAACCCCCCACCCCCACCCTCCCGAAAACCTAAAACTAAACCCTAAACATAAACCCGAAAAAAACCTAAACCTCCCCACCCCCACCCCCCAAAAACCTAAACCCCCCACCCCCCACACCCAAAAACCTAATCCTAAACCTCCAAAAAAACTAACCCTAAAAGCTAAACTAGACTCAAAAGGCTAATTTTAAGCATGTAATGCAATTGTAGTACATGTTATATTGCACATGTGCACAACTATAATAATAGTATTGAAAATAAGACGACACCATAAATATTTTTTTATGTCATAAAAAATATGCTCTAATATACTTGAATGAAAGATACAAAAATTTGTGATCTTATGGTGCCATTTTTGTTTTAAAATGATAACGTATGGAGAAATGGGAAATGTTTGAAAAGTTATATATTTTTTTTCCAATTTTACCCCTCCTTCATTAAAAGTCCCCCCCCCCCTCCTTTATTAAAAGTCTCCCCCCCTTCTTTTTAGTGGTTTTTAGTTAGTTTTCTAGTTTTCTCATTTATATCTAGTTTTCTCATGATCCTCTCCCTATATATATATATATATATATATATATATATATATATATATATAATTGCGCTAAAATAAGAACCACCTCGAGTTGTAAGAACCGTGAGAACTTTTTGATCCGGGCCGAGGTGGACCAAATTTTTTTTTCATAAACGTAGATGCGTGTATTATAAACATATTTGTAAAAAAAATTCAAAAAAAAAATGTCGTGTGTGTAGTTTTGAGCACCACAAGTTTGTGTTTACGGTACCCGTAAATTTTCCGGTTAGATTTATGGTACCCGTAAACACAAACTTGTGTTGCTTAAAACTACACACACGACAATTTTTTTACAAATGTGTTTATAATACACGCAACTACGTTTATGAAAGAAAATTTTGGTCCACCTCGCCCCGCACGGTGTAGTTGTCACGGTTCTTACAACTCGAGGTGGTTCTCATTTTAGCGGTCCCCTATATATATATAGAATTGCGCTAAAATAAAAACCACCTCCAGTTGTAAGAACCGCGAACCAATATTAATCAATCAAAAGTGGACACCTGTTTAGACATATGTGGATATTTGAGGGGTATTTTTGTAAATCACCCATACTGTCATATATGTCATATATATCACATATCCTTTCTCCCTCTACCACATAATTGCTCATATTCTTTTCTCTCTCTCTCTCGTATATTGAAATCAAATCTAAAAAGTTTGAAGATCTTCAACCACAAAACTCAAAACCAAACCACAATCATCTTCAAAGCCAAAATCCCCATCCCCCATCTTCGGCCTCCCTTCCTCTCCGCCACCCACAACCAACCCTCAGCCGCCGCATCCACCACAAGACCCCATCTCTCTTTGCTCACTCTGTTCTTTAAAGGGTTGTTGATTTTCAGTGAAACTAGGGGTAAATTCATCGGCTCAACATCATCAGATCGGATGGGATGGTGACCGGTCACGGCCAGAGATACCGGCTACAGTGGCGACGGAGGTGGTAGGTGTTGAGATGATGGTATTGACGATGATGGCAGGTGGTGGGTACTCGATGACGGAGGTGGTGGGTACTCGATGACGGAGGTGGTGGGTGCTCGAGATGATGGTTTGAGTCGGGTCAGTGAAGGTGGGGTTTCAATTTTGTTTTGGTTGGGTTTCTTTGATATTTGTCTGTTGAACTCTGTGGTTTGTTCTTGTTGATTTTTTGATCAGTGAACCATGTTTTTGATTTTCTAGTGATTTTTGGCCTGTGTTCTTGTTTATCTGGTGATTTTTGATCAATGGACTATGTGGGTTTGATATGTTGGATGAGGGTGGCGATGATGCAAAAAAAAAAAAAAAAAAAAAACCCGTAGATTTTGATGACGATGGCGCGGCAAGGACGGCGGAGATTAGGTTTTTTAAACCTGCAACCCCACCTTTGCAGCCTTTTGATTATCGGATAATTTGAGCCAAACCCCGTTTTTTTTTCCGTGATACACTTTGTTTTGATGTTGTTGGGTTTTTATGTTTTTCCCCCCTAGTCGAAGATGATAACAATATATCTGAGACACCTCCTGAGTTTGCGATTTCTGGGTGCGTTTGTTTTTGTGTAAAAAGGTTTTTGTAAAAAAAAAAAAACTTAAACCGTAAACTTTTTAACGTAAACCATAAACTTTTTAACGTAAAACGTAAAAAGTTTTACGTAAAACGTAACGTACAAAGTAAAACGTAAAGATTTTAACGTAAATCGTAAAACGTAAAAAGTTTAACGTAAAACTTAAAACGTAAAAAGTTTAAAAATTTGAACGTAAAACGTAAAAAAGTGTAAAAATCGGCGCGTTAAAATAACGTTAAAAACGGCCCGTTAAAACGACGTGTAAAAAAACGGCGTGTAAAAAAAACGTGTAAAAAACGGCCCGTTAAAAAAAGTGTAAAAAACGACGCTTGAAAAACGGCGCTTAAAAAACGGCGCGTTAAAAAAATGACGCTTGAAAAAGCCCGGCGTAAAAACGGTGCGTTAAAAAAACGACGCTTGAAAAAGCCCGGCATAAAAACGGCGCGTTAAAAAAACGACGCTTCAAAAAGCCCAGCGTACAAAAACCGGCGCGCGAAAATAAATTGGTTTGTAAAAAAATCTGAATTTAAAAATGGTTTTTTAATAAAAAATTCTGATTAAAAATAAAAAGTAATATAATAAAACAAAAAATTAATAAAAAAATAATAAAGACTAAAAGACAAAAAAAAATAATTTTACTAAATTACCCTTTTGAATTAAAATATTAAAGACATAAGACAAAAACTATATAATATTAATATTAACTACTTTTAATCTCATCCATCCATCTTGTTGATCTAATGGTTAGGAACTGGTTCTCGCAGTTCTTACAACTGGAGGTGGTTTTCATTTTAGCGGTCCCCTATATATATATATATAGGGTATGGATAGTGTACATTAATTCAGAAGTGTGAGAAGTATAGTAAGTGTATTATAACACTATATATAACACTATATAACACCATATAAACACCGTATAACACTATGTAACACCATACAACACCATATAACACTATGTAACACTATATAAGATTATATAACAATATATAACACTATACATCTATCATAGACATGCTATCAGACAAAATATAGTGTTATATTTGTTATATAGTGTTATATAGTGTTACATAGTGTTATACGGCGTTATATGGTGTTACATTGTGTTATACGGTGTTTATATGGTGTTATATAGTGATATATATAGTGTTATAATAAACTTCTCACACTTCTGGATTAATGTATAGGATCCTCTACCTATATATATATAGGGGAAGGTTCAAATGAAAACCACTAGTTATTGTGAAAACTTGAAAACTAATTAAAAAAAGCCAAAAAACCATACCAACTTTTTTTTGCATAACAATTTTCGCAGTTTTTTATATATAAAAAAAAAATTCAAATTTTTTTTTTGTATTATACATGTGTAATACTACACATGTGATATATAGTACACATACACATGTGCAGTACATTTTTTTTTTGAAAAAAATTATTTTATATAAAAAAACCTGCGATTTTTATAAAAAAATTGAAAAAAAAAATTTTTGGTGTGTTTTTTAGGCTTTTTTTAGTTAGTTTTCGAGTTTTCACAATAAAAGTGGTTTTCATTTGAACCATCCCCTATATATATATATATATATATATATATACTTAGGTTGGTTATTGTACAATAGGGGTTAACGTACGAGTGTACGTGACATGTTTTTCAATGTGCGACTTTATTTCTTAACATGCGATTTGTGATGAAACAAATAACATGCGAAATTGTTTAAAAAAAACAGGCAATTTCATCATATTTACAACCATGCTTTTTTGTAACATGCGATTTCACAATCGCGTACGAGTGTACGATAATGCCTATTGTACGTTACACTTTTTCTATACATATTGGGTAAGGTTATTGTAAAAAAGGTTAAAAGTGTGAGAAACGTGAGAAATATTGTGGAGATGGCATGTGTCCTCAATCTAAATTAATTCAAAAGGGTAAACAAGTAATTTTATCACTAATTCAGTTAATTCAAAACTTTCCATAACCGCCACCTTAATTATAGGAACATGATTTTTTTTAAAAGATCTCTAAAAAAACACTACGAATAACACTGCAACCACCATTCAGCACATATATAACACCATTCAATAATTATATAACACCAGTATATAACACCGTTCAATAAGTATATAACACCATTTTAAAGATCTCTATAAAAACACTACGAATAACACTGCAAACCATCATTCAGTACATATGTAACACCATTCAATAATTATATAACACCATTCAATAAGTGTATAACACCATTCAGCACATATATAACACCATTCAATAAAGTATATAACATCATTCAACACATATATAACACCATTCAATAAAGTATATAACACCATTTAGCACATATATAACACCATTCAACACATATATAACACCATTCAATAATATATTACACCATATTACCCTATTATAACTCTATATAACACTACACCCTGTCGTTCCACTGCCGGCACCACCACTGTCGCCCGCCGTCATGGGGAGGTGGCAGGCGCCGCCTCTCTACAGTCTCTCTTCTCTTTCTCTCACTCGAACCCAACCACCTGACAGTATCGATGATGATGATGATGATGATGAAGGAATGATGAATCTGCTGAATCGATGATGATGATTCGATATGTAAACTGATGATGATGATTTGAGATGTAAACTGATGATAATGCTGATTCGAGATGTATCGATGATGATGATGATGATGATGAAGGAATGATGAAGTTGTTGAATCGAATTCACAGATCTGGATGGAAAAAGGAAAGAGGATTCGAAATTATAGGAACATGATTTACAGTTTCCTTTTTCAAAAAGGATATAAAGACTTTATTACCCCTACATATTTCAAATCAGTCCAAAAAAATAAAACACATTTTACAATTTGGTTTTGCGACTTTATTTCTTACCATGCGATTTGTGATGAATCAAATAACATGCGAAATTGTTTCAAAAAAACATGCGATTTCATCATATTTACCGACATGCTTTTTTATAACATGCGATTTCACAATCGTGTACTAGCGTACAATAAGACCTATTGTATGTTACACTTTTTCTACACACATATATATATATATAGGGGAATGATGTATAGAAAACCCACTTGTGGTTAGAAAACCCGGGAAACTCAAAGCTCCCGATGTTTTTTTTTTGAAAAAAATTACACATGTTATATACATGTTTTTAAGGGTTTTGGGCAAAAAAAATCAAAAAAGCGCCGAGTAGATATTTAAAAAAAATAAACAAGTTTTGGGGTAACATACCTTCCATGTAACACCACGCAAAAACGTGTCTAATTATGTAAAGACACGTGTCCCAAACTCTAAATATGTGAAAGATTGAGTTTGAAGGACTAAAGTTGTCAAACAGTGAAACTATGTGTCCGACGGGACTAAAAGTGTCAACATGCCAAACTTGAGCCTCTGAATGACCATACATGATGAATATATTCTTAAATGAGAGATTGATTGGATATAAGAAGCCGTTTGTGAAAATAATCGGAAGATTAAAAAACTACGTGGGTTAAACGTGTCAACATGTTAATTCTGACCTCTGAGTGACCTTTTAATGAACCTGAGCCTTCGAAATATTCAAATATACTCTCAAGAATAAGTGATATAAATTTCACGTGGTTTCGAGATCGTTAAGCATGTTTTCAAGACTTTGGGTGAAAAGTGTCAACTTGACGAAACTTGCATTTACAGTGATATTTAACGAAACCGAGCCCAACGAAGTTTTATTATACACTCTTGAGCCTTTACAAACTAACTACAAGAGCCTTACATGTCAAAAATCAAGTTATATAAGGTTTAAATGGGTCAGGGACTGATTCTGCCATTTCAGAAACTTGTTTAACCTGGAAAACAGGCTCACACGGCCCGCGTAAATCCCATCTCTGACCTTACGCGGCCCGCCTGAAAATGCCCAACGCAGAAAATGAAGGACAGGTGCAGGTTTCAGCTATTGCACCGCCTTAAACTCGTTTGTATCGATCCCATGGGCTCTTAAATGGTTTTATAAACCCACTAGGACACCTGGAGTGATCCTAGGATGTCCCATAACACCTGCAAGTGATCCATGAAGTTGGATTTTAGTATAAAAGGAGCACTTATGTAGTGTTCTTATGCACATAAGTTGTAACAACTTCAAAGGGACTCATTTCTGGAGCTTACAAGGATTAGGAGAAGAATTACAAGTGTAGAAAAGATAGCAAGGACCATTAGTAAGAGCCTTAATCCCTGCTTAGTCGTTTTTATTAGCTTAATTACCGAAAAGTCAAACATATCGTAATTTAACTTTAACTTTCGGTTTAATCATAATTGGTCCAGCCACTGATCGAAACGAAAGTGGTTATGGAACCATATTAAGGTAAGTGATTAACCCTTAAAAGGGCACCTCCTAATTATTTCGTTTGACTAGTTAATTGTCGGGTCAAACTAGTTTGACAAAAAGTCAAAATGGATTGAAAGTTTAAAAATGAGTTAAATTAATAAAACAGAGGTTCTAAATTATATTTTAACATTCTAATGACTTGGTAATTAATATTAGAATATGTTTTATCAGTCCTAACCCGACAATTATTAGTCTAAGGTCAGTTTATAAGCGAAAGTCGCAAAAGCTTGACTTTTGCTTTAACTTTCAGTTCTGACCCGTTCAAGCTTAATTCTCCCATGTTTTAAGATTCCATTAGGACCACATTACTCAGTAGTATAACACTCTGGATTTATAGTGCATGATTCATAGTGGTTTGAATTATATGCTCTTGATCGTTAATATGCTTATAAATGCCATAAATGCCCTTTTGACATAAAAATGAGATTTTTAGAAATGTGAGAGGACAAAAACCTTTGTTACTGATTTATAAACTTCTTCTAAAAATTTGACATCAGTTTGAGGTTTAGATTAGGAGTTATGCTCAATATCGTAATTAAGAAGCTTTTTATTTATTAAACGGTATAATTAGCATAAAGCCTATCTAAACCCAAATTTTGACACCAAACTTTTTACCCACTGATGTAATATAATATTTTGGGATTTTTGAATATTTTTATTTATTTTTAAACTGATCATATCTTAGAGTTCTAGCTTAAATTCGGTAATTGTCGGTTATACCCTTTTCTTGAATAAAATGAGTTTTACTTCACATATTGATACCAAATCTTTTGCTACTGATTTTATATGATAAATAAAATATTTTAAGCTTTCCGGAATGATAAAAATATTAGCTTTTCTTATATAACCCGAAAATCGCTTAAAAAGCGACTTTTACGCGTTTTTAACGCATAGTATGAGCTAAAACTATTTTAAACAGATAAAACATAATACCTACTGATATTTTTAGTAAATTTATATACTTTAACAGTAAGCAAAAGTTTTAAACTCAGACTTCAAAAATTTACCTTTAAAGCTTATGTGAAATTACCAAAATGCCCCATTCGGTGCATAAATTGGTTATAAATGATAAATTTCACATATAGGCAATACCCTACTGATATAACTTATTAAATTAAATATTTTTACTGATTTCAAAAGACCAGAACTTCAGTTTATTATAAAATCTCTTTTATAAGTATTAAAATTACCAAAATGCCCTTACGAGACTTAAATTGGGTTAAATTACTTTTTGGGCATATATGTTAACATCCTACTGATGTATTAACATATTTTAAGCATACTAAAAATTAAGAACTGTATATAATTCATTTGGTTACCCGTTACGCGTTTACGCGTTCGGATCGGCTTACGTGACTAGTTGGCGTATAATAGTCGAAACAGGTTTAATCTTATCATTTAATCCTCAAATTCCAGAATGTGATTAGTTTACCCATATTATACAAGTATCCAAGCTTGTTGGGTCTAAACCACATTCTATTCCGGTCTCCGCTTAATCGAGCGTTTAGAACCGTAAAGTTTCTTTCTAGTTAGCCGGTCTAAGTCATTGACTTAACTAAAGGCCCGTTAGCATCCTAATAGGTTATTAAACCTTCTATACATATTAAGTAGCATCCAGTAGAAGGTACCATCATAAAGATTTAGGATTTACGGCTGAGTTATCTTCACTTTTAAGCTCAGGTAAATACTTTTAACTTATTTTCCCTTATACGGGCTTGGGATATGGTATTATAATAATACCACTTGGTCGGGTATGAAATCATTTAATCGGATTGTGATTAATAAATTTACATAACCCATTTTAATCTGTCTTGTTTGATAACATAAACATTGGTGGTTAATTCGACCGTGTCCTGGATATCCTCGGCTCATTTCGTTTGAAAATGGCCACGACCTATGCACGGGGTGTAGGCATACACCTGACAGATGAAAATGCTAAAATATAAACCCACATGTTGGGGATAACTCCTTTGTGGGTTTTATAAGTGTTGAGTCTGTTAATCATTACCGGCTTCCAACCGGACCCAATTGTAAGACAAACATGTAAATCTGTATACAAGATTATATTTAATAATTGTCCCAAGTTATAAATGATTTGTGCTGTGTGCACTTAAATAAATTTTATAAATACTTTTCAAAAGAGTCAATTAATTGTATTTACCAGTGTAAACTGACGTATTTTCTAAAGATTGATTGACAGGTACCTCTCGTAATAGACTGGAGCTATTAGGTGTCGTATAAGAGGATCTTGCAAATCCCTAAGATGCTTGAAGTCTGTTATTTTCTATTTCTTGTACATTATTTATGATCCGCCTGTGGATCTTATTACAATCCAGCCTGTATATTCTTTTCGTCGAACACTCAGACATTATGGTTTGTAATAGTTTATTCACCAAGCCTTCCGATGTGCTATTATATTGTGTGTTGTCAATGATGATATCAACTACGTCACGATACTCCCCGCCGGGCCCACCGGTAATATGTGGAAATATCAGGGTGTGACAGGTTGGTATCAGAGTCAACATTGAGTGAATTAAACACTAACCTTTGGTGTTTAATCTCAATGACACAATAAGCACGATCCTTAGACTTCCGAGTCTAGGCTAATGACCTAGGATTTATTCTTAGCTTTCCTTTTATTGTTTATATTATATTTACTTGTTTTGACAGGTTAACTAATTGGAAAATGCCGCCACATGTGAGAGGCAGAGGAAAAGGACCAATGCGAGGAGGGCCATCGGGCCACGCGGGACCATCCCATCGACGTACCCCATCAGCGACCTTCTCCAGTTCCAACTCTCGGGACCATTGGAGTCATAACTTCGAGCCGACGAGGCATTCTGTTTCGCTGGGATCCTCACCATCCAACCCTCCATACTTTGGACCACCCATTCCCGATGAACCTCAACATTCCCAGCATTCTATGGAATCACACCATTCAAACCAATCTCACCACTCCCATCACTCCGATTCCATCTATTCCCCGGGTCAATTCAATCCCAATGAATATGTCAACAATCTTTTTGGTTTCAACCCTTTAGGGCCTCAAGATCACTTCTCCTAGGAGATTGAAATGGACGACAACCCCGACCCTGAAATGCAAACTGTAACACCGAGCCACCCTATCAGTATCTCAAGTGGTTCTTCGTATCAATGATCACCGTACCGAGGGCCCGATCCATGTAAGGAATGGTGGTCAAGGTATGAATGAGAATTCACCCCTTCATATCATAACTCTCCTGCTCAACCTCCTTTAAATGATTCGCAACTTCAAACAGTTACCCCACCACCTTTGCCAGTTGAGGAACAACCTCAACCGCCTTCTGAGCCGCCAAGGCGAAGGAGAAATGCTTGAATGTCTGTGCGTGGGGGACCACAATTTGTATCCCTTCATGGTTCGAGTTCTTACCCTCCTATTCCCGAGGACCCCCAATTGGGTGGACCCTCGCACGCGGTGCCAGAGGTTAATCCTCCGCCAGTTTCTCATGCACCACCACAACCGCCAGTGGGTTTTGACAACCCGATACCAACATACCCAGGTTCGTCTGGGTATAACCCATCTGGGTATCCAACCACTGCAGCGCAATACAATGCACTTTATCCTTATTTCAATCAAGTCCCTGCGAGGACATTATTTTATTTTCTGTACCGAGTCCCTGCGTGGACTTATTTTCTATTTCTGTAGCCCCTGCGTGGGCAGTGTGTTGTTTCAAGTCCCGTTTAGGGCATCGTTGTACTAGTTTCTTGATTTAATGAAGTTATTTTCGATTTTTAATTATGTGTTTTATTACATCATCATGCTATATCATTTCAAATTTTATTATTCTGCCAAAGAAATTCTTAGAGGTATAACCTAGCCAAAAATATTAATGGCTATAATGGTACAACCTTTTTAAGAAAATAACTCCCTGTTAACATCTGAAAACATGTTAACATTCCTGATTGTGCGGTACGGAAAACCACACAAGCTTCCAAATGTACTTGGATGTTCCCAAGTCACTGTCATAGCCTATATAATCTATATGAATCATGGCTAATAAACATCAATATGATGTATACACCTAAAACATCCGTTGGAGATGTACGCTTACAAGCAAAGGTGTAAGTGTAATAATGACAATGACAGTTCTATTTTATAAACTTCTTGTCAATAAGGCGATGAACTATGTTCAAACCTTAAAAGATCGCTGATCCTAGAGATCATTGGTCACATTCTAATCGTCCCTGTGACAAAGCCTTTTTGCACTATCTAAATGTCCTTCGAGACGAGCCTTGTGCTAAATTAAAATGTCTTTCATGAGATTGACAGTTGTGATTTATATTCCCCTGTCTAATAAAATATAAAGAATTATATTTCATTAATTATTATTTATTTCTTAAGATGGTCTATATGGTTTAATAATACCATGACCAACTAATCATCAATATGATGATTTGTTGCATAATTTAAATATACCATTATTGTTTAATATAGTACCCAAATCATGGATGGATCTGATGAAGTAAACAGTCATCCACGGGAAGGAAACAATAATGAGACTAAGATAAATCTTACAAACGCTGAACTGCAAGCTATGATTGACACCGCGGTTGCTCAAGCAGTAGATAAGATATTCAAGGAACCGAGTAAGGTTCAGTCCAAAACTCACTTAAAACCCTTATCATAGTCACATGCATCAAAAAGGGATGAATCTCAACATTCATCCAATCAAAGATCTGAGTCTCAAAAAGTGGTGCTAAAACAGGCTCCTAAGTACAAAAGAGTTGTACTTATAAGTACTTCATCTCCTGTAAACCGAAGGATTTTACAGGAGAAAAGGGAGCAATTGACTGCATGAAATGGTTAGATTAAATGGAGACTGTGATTGACATAAGTGGATGTGCTAAGGAATACATAGTCATGTTTGTGTCTCAATCTTTTAAGGGCGATGCCCTCACTTGGTGGAAAGCGTTAGTACAGTCCACTGGAAAGGTTCATGTGTATAACCTTTCGTGGGACAAGTTTGTAGATCTTGTAAAAGACACATATTGTCCTCAGCATGAAGTTGAGAGGATTGAAAATGATTTCCTCACCTTGGTGATGAAGGATTTAGTCTGTAGGTCCTATGTGACCAGTTTCAACTCGATGTCAAGGCTTGTACCATATTTAGTCACTCCTGAACCCAAACTCATTGCGCGTTTCATCATTGGTTTAGCCCCTGAAGTAAAAGGAAACGTCAAGGCTTCTAAGCCTACTACATATAGATCTGCTGTGGATCTATCTTTGTCTCTTACTCTTGATATTGTGAGGAGTAGAGCCAAGAGAACTACCGATGACGGGAAGAGGAAGAGGGAGGAAGACAAGCCCTCTCAATCAAACAAAAAGATCAAAAGGAACTTTGGTTTTAAGAAAGGGCAGTCGAATGACAAACCCATGTGCAAGACCTGCAACAAAAGGCACTTTGGAAAGTGCAACCAAGACCCACAAGCTAAACCATGTGAGATTTGCAAGAAGAAAGGGCACAAAACGGTGGAGTGCCAAAACATAAAGGATGTAACCTGTTATGGTTGCAACGAAAAGGGACACATCAAGACAAACTGCCCCAAGAATACTAAGAAGCCCGAAGAGGCGAACAACGCAAGAGTTTTCCAGATGAATGCAAGGGAAGCGGTGAATGACGTGAACGTCATAACAGGTACCTTCCTCATTAATAATAATTATGCTAGAGTCTTATTTGATTCAGGTGCTGATAAGTCTTTTGTAGACCATAAGTTTTGTAAGTTACTGAATCTGCCTATTAAGACTCTAGACATAAAATATGAGGTAGAGCTTGCTGATGGTACCTTAGAAACAACTTCAACCCTTCTTGATGGATGCTTCATATCCATTAAGAATCATTCTATTCCGCTATCCCTCTTGCCAATGAAATTGGTTGGGTTTGATATAGTTTTGGGCATGGATTGGTTATCGCATAACCAAGCCCAAATTGCCTGTGATAAAAAGCTAGTCATTATCAAAACCCCTTCTGGTGAATCTGTCACTATCCAAGGAGACACACAGTATGGGTTGCCCAACAATGTGACCATTCTCAAAGTATCAAGGTGTTTGAAGAACGAATGCGTCCTTTACATGGCACAAGTGTCAGTAAACGATCCGAAACCCAAGATTGAAGATATTCCTATTATCTCTGAGTATCCTGATGTCTTTCCTGATGATCTACCTGGATTACCTCCAGAGAGGCAAGTTGAATTCAGGATAGATATTCTCCCAGGATCCGCACCAATTGCACGAGCTCCTTATCGTCTAGCGCCTACCGAAATGAAAGAGCTCAGGACCCAATTGAATGACCTACTGGAGAAAGGTTTCATACAACCTAGCTCTTCGCCTAAGGGAGCTCCAATATTGTTTGTGAAAAAGAAGGATGGATCAATGCGCTTATGCATTGATTACCGTGAGCTAAACAAGATAATGATCAAGAATCGATATCCCTTACCCAGGATCGACGACTTATTTGATCAGCTCCAAGGGGCGAGTTTCTTTTCGAAGATTGATTTGAGATCTGGATATCATCAACTTAAGGTCCGAACTGAATATGTGCCTAAAACGGCGTTTAGAACAAGGTATGGACATTACGAATTTTTAGTGATGCCTTTCTGTCACACCCCGATATTTCCACGTATTACCGGTGGTCCCGGTGGGGAGTATTGTGACGTAGTTGATATCATCATAGACAATTTATCACAGATTATACACACAGCGGAAGTCGAAAGATATAAACATTACAAACTGAATGAAAGTAATATCATTTATTACAAAAACAGTTGTAAAGGATCCACAGGTGGATCAAAGTTAAAAGAAACATTGTTCAGCAGATTTATAAACGTCTAAGCTTGCAAGACTCTTTATTGATGCTAGGAGTAGCCAGCCTATTCCGATTAGTACCTGCACTTAACCTTTTTGGAAAATATGTCAGTTTTCACTGGTAAATACAATTAACCGACTTATTTTGAAAATGTTTTAAAAAATTGATTTGAATGCACAAGGCACAAAATATCTTTTATAACTTAGGACAATTATTTAAAAATAATCTTGTATACAGATTTAAATGTTTGTCGTCTGTCAGGGCCGGTTAGAAGAGCCGGATGAGATTAACTGACACACCACAGGTATAACACCCACAAGGAATTCCCCTTATTGTGGGGTACCTTTCAATGAATGAGCAGAGGATATCCAGGACATGGTCATTAACCCCCCAAAAGCCTTATACCAAACAAAACAGATTAAAACGGGTTATGCAACATATATTAATCACAATTTGATTTAAAAACAATTACATACCCGACCAAGCGGTATTATTATAATACCGTATCCCAAGCCCGTATAACGGAAAATAAGTTAAAAGTATTTACCTGAGCAAATTATATAAATTTATCCCAGCCGTACAAATCAGCAAGTGCAAGTATCTTTTACTGGTCTCCTAAATCTGGAATGAAAGTTTTAATTAACCTATTAGATTCCTATCGGGTCTTACTTAAGTTAAACTTAGACCGGTTAGTTTTAAAGAAAGGTATATGGTTCAAACGCAAGATTAAGCGAAGACCGGATTAGAGTGTGGTTTAGATCCGACAAGTTTGAAGACTTATATAATATGGGTAAACTAAACACATTCTGGATTTTGAAGTAAAAATGATAAGGTTTGACCCGTTTTGGTTAATTTATGCAAACTAGTTACATAACCCGTACCGAATGCGATAAATGCATAACGGGTAACCAAATGAGTCATGAACAGGTTTCCTAAGTTAATATGCCTTAAATATGTTGTGATATCACTAGGATACCTTCCAATATGCCCAAAACGAATTTAAACTCAAATTAAGCCCCGTAGGGGTATTTTGGTCATTTACCTAAGGCATATAAACTACCTATCATACAACTAACTAAACGAAGTGACCATAAGGTATAACCTCGAAAGGTTATTCCCTATACAACTATGGCCACCTATTGTGTTTGGTCGGATCCTAATGATCGACCAAACGGGTCTAGTTCGAAAGTCTAAGCGGTTGTTTAGACCGCTTATCTTACGACCCTACATAAGCACTAAACCTAAAGTGACAATTTAAACATGTTAAAACATGTTTAACGAAGTTAGAAAACAAGTTTTATATCAAGACAAAGGGTCTTGATACCCAAAAATAGTTTGGTTGCAAAATACGCATAAACGCGCATTTTGATCGAAACTATGACTCGTCACTAAGCCTAAATAACGTGGTAATCAGTAGGTATAGTCACAAGAGACTATAACCATCGTGATTACACTCATGTTATGAAGTTCAAACGAACTTCGTGTTGAACATTAACTGGTCAAAGCAGAAAGTCAAACACTGTTTGACTTTCCCGCTTAAAAACGCATAAAAGAACGAAAGAAGCTTACAATGGGTCCAAGATAGGAAGATCTTGATTCAAATTGCTCAGGTATGAAGTGTTAAACCCCAACTTAGAGCTATTTGAATTATATTGTGAGGAATGAGAATGAAGGTGTTGGGTTTATATAGATTTTGGTAAACCGTTAGGATCGTTCCTCGTAAACCGTGCTTGAATCATGACCTTACACTTGGGCCCAAGGTTTTAGAATACCATGGGAACATGTAAAACCATCAAATACCAGCCCATAGGGTGCAAAACCATGGGTTAAAACCATCAAAACCTAAAAAATGGACCAAGTTCAATGTATCTGCCAGAAATTTCAAAAATGGTCCCTGCACTTGTAAAACTTGATTTTTGGCACTTTTAAGCCCCGTTAACCCCATTTCAAGGCTCTAAAATAAATTTAAAGTATAGGGAACTTAAAATATGCTTAAAAACATCTCGGATGTCGGCTCGTTTGGTCGTACGGTTGCGTTGTTCGGTTAATTACGACGGAAGTCGTAACGAACAAAAAAACGATCCAAATTAAGCGACGATTGGAATTTTATCATGACAATCACTAAAATAAAAATATTTTAATGATTATATAAATTTTTGGATGTCCGGATATATATTCAGAACGTAAGATATGCGCGAAAATGCAAACTTATGCACTTTTTGATGCTTTTAGTCCCTGTTGATCAAATAAGTTTATTTTTGCGCACCAAACACCTCTAAGACTATTTCTAAGCTATGTAAAGGATATTTAGGGCATGTTTAACTTATGATCATATTCCGGAAGGTTCGATACCATACGAATCGGTAAACTTTTGCAGTTTGACGTAAATAGTCCCTTAAATCGCACAAAGTAGCGTGAAATGTCATTTGATGATATCCAAGACTTCCATGGCCCATAATGGGTATTCCCAAGAATGTGAATAAATATTAATACGCTCTCGTTTGCTTAAATGGTCACCAAAAGGCGTAGATTCAAAAGTTGACGCTTTTGGGTCCCTCTAATGCGCAAACTTGCGTATATCATCGTTTAATAGCATCGAAGCCTTATCTAATCCATGTTAGGCACTCTTGAGAGTATTATTAAACATCGCGATGCTTCGGGTTTGTAAAAAGGTCATTCAGAGGTATAACTAAACATATTGATACTTTTAGTCCCTCTAACTTGCAAAGTTGCGCGTAACTTTACTTATAGGCATAAAAGCCCTTAATGGCCAATATTAGGCATTTGCGAGAGTATAATCAATTATCATGAAGCTCTCGGTTTGTTAAAAGGTCACTCGGAGGTAAGAATTAACATGTTGACGCTTTTAACCCTTCATCGCGCAAACTTTCAATTAATTACGCAAACGGCTACTCTTGATCAACAAGTGGCTCATTTGTGAACATGATAACCATGTAACGTTATTCAGAGGCTTATAATAAGCATGTTAACATTTCCAGTCCTTCTATAATCAAAGTTTTTGATTTTTCGCAAAATTAGTCCCTCAAATTCGACGTTTGACTTTATTAGGGTTTATTACACGTGTCAATACATTATTGGACGTGATTTTACGAGGGGTTACATCCTCACCCCCTTAAAAGAAATCTTGACTTTGAGATTTGCTAAAGTAGTGGAAGTACTTTCCGACATATCACGGACTTATCCTCCATAGCATATTTGGGCCTCTACGGGCATCTCAGTTGACCTATACAATAGGTACGTACTCTCTTTCGGAGCTTCTTGTAGATTCTTAATCTACACAGGTTTCTCATCAAACCATAAATTTTTATTAGTCTGCATATCCTTTATGTGACAATGCTTCTTGACTTATTGTATATACATATCTTTAGATCACAGTTTTAGAACATATTGATTTCCATCAAGCCCATCAGGTAAGTTTTAGCTTGTAGCTTACCAATCTTGATATATTTGATTTCCTCGAATGATTCTATATATCAGAACTTAACTAGCCCTATAAATTGAAAATTCAGCACACCCTTCTTAGGGTGATACCTTCAATTGAACCTTATTCCTTATTAAGGATTCAAGAGGGTTGCGACTTTCATCAATCCTTGATTTTTCCGCCGATTACTGTCAACTTTCAGATGATTATGAATTTGTATGATCTTATTCGTTGTTTCCAAGGCAACTTTCAGATCCTGATAATTGGACTTACCAAACTTCTATCCAATAACAGATGTCTAACATCCCATCTATAAAAGGTCTCCAAAGGAGCAACCTTGATACTTATCACAACTATTATAGAGAAACTCACTTAAGGTGAGATGGTTATTCCAACTACTGCCTAAAACCAATCTTAAGGAATAGCAAATCCTTACGGTTAGTCGAACAAATCGACGATCCTGGCAGCTGATGGCGATTCTTCATTGTTGCCTAAATAGGGTTGCGGTAACCAATGCATACGCAAGAGAACCGTCTTTCCTAACTAATAATATTGAAACTCTTAGAATTACAAATTAGGCTTTAAGAACCTTTATCTTAAAATTCATCTAACTAGGGTTTCTATTATTCTCGAGTTGGAGGTACTAATCGTCACGGAAATTTCACAATACTGTAGCCCTAAGCTGGATGTTAATCTTAACTCTATTTGTCTTAGGAGGTAAACAGGGTAGTATTTGGAGAAGATAATCAAGACACAAGGAGATTACAGAGATTTTCCAAATCTCAAGCTCCGGTTCATCTATCTATACCCGTGTCAGATAAATGACACACTTACTTTACGAATGCAAGGATGCCTTAATTTGCGACACTTACTTGGACATTTCTAGATTGGATATCTTCTTTGAATACCATTAGCCGATTCTAGTACTATATGACCATCGAGATATCTCAGTGGTTCCATGCATTAAACCTCCATACTGATCAGGCATGGAAGCAATCTATGGAACACACTAGGATACGCTAATCCTCATATGGCTCTTTTATCAAGCATAGTCTAGCATTCGCAGTTGATAGAAATCAATGAGATAACAAGATAAAGTAACATAAATTGTCGTACTCGATCTGGAGAAAGAGTACTTTAGATTTTTATGAATGAAGATTATTTGATGAAAATAGAAGGAAAGGTCTCTATGATTTTCTTTGGCAAGTCTTACCTTATGCTTAATATCTGGAGTTCTTATGGGATAATTCTAAAAGTTTGCTAAGCTTATGGTCTATGAAAGACACAATAGCACCTGAATCCAAAGATGATTCTTAGTGATACCATCATAATAAGGGATGTACCTGGTGTCATTTTTGATATGAACTGTCTCAATAGTGCCTCTATTCTTAGTCTCTCTATACTTGGCTATACTCTCTTTGACAGTTTTAGGGCAATCTCAGCTTTGACCGGTTTATTTCTTAACCCATAAAATGTAAGTGGCTGAGGTAGATCCATAATGGATTTATAAGTAGCAAGCTTTTAATATGCCTTCTTATTTCCGATACTAAACCACCAATATATAGTGCATTATGCTTGGATTTTAGATAAACCGAATAGGACAGTATTCCAGACAATAAATTATAGTCTGTATTATACTGTCGGTAGTCTAGGTCCTTCATGGTGAAAGTCAAAAATTCTTATTCCATCATTTCTATTCCGTGTCGTAGACAACCGGTTTTTCTGATGAGTCCATAAACTTGGACCATCCTATATTGTATGAGGGTATCTTTCCTGTGGACTTTATTAACGTCCTCACCAATTAAGGGCATCGCCCTTGAATGACTGTGATACATATATCACCATGTCTTTCTCAACACAATCGATGATGTCCATAATGGTTTCCATTTCATCCAACAACTTTACGAAATCAATGGCTCCCTTTATCGCCATTTAAGTCTCTTGACTTGCAAGAGACAAAGTACTTTTAAGTACATCCTTTAGAGGAATGGGGCTCCTTGCTATATGTCATCTTATTTGGTTTGTCCTTCGCATTCGAAGTGTGATCAGAACTCTTCTCATGAGCAGGGAAATATGATTTAGAGCAAGTAGCATTCGGCTTTTCGAACCTTTTTAGATCCTTTCTCATAGCCTTTCTAACAGCTGCATCAATCACAGTTTGGAGATTAACTCCATTAACCTTGAGATTCACATTTGTTGCATCATTAGCATTTGTCGCACCATCGGTATTGCGACTGTTATGTGTCTCATTCAAGTTTGCCATACTTGAAGCTTGGCACTAAACACCAAAATTAAACAATTGCTTAATTGCATTTCTATAGCTAGTCATCGTCCTGACGACCAACATACATTAGCCATGGTATCCTTAAACCTTACCGGCTAATGGGGTATGAACATTCCTAATGAATGTCATTTGAATGTATATCAATTTACTTAGCCTAGGTCGCAAAAGATCCATCAATGGCAATTAAGGTTTAGACCGAGCCCATTACCCTTTTGACAGGAGATCACAATGTCAGAACTGTCTTTGTCATATTGATGATTTTAGATAGCTCGAAGGCTTGCCACAATGGCTTTTACAATATGAAACATGAGTTCGTCTTGAATGATATAAAAATCATATGGCACGAAGGCCTTGTCACAAAGGACATTATAAGATATGGCAACAAAAGCCTGTCACGGAGGACATTAATTTATAAGTCGCGATCTTATTAGATTAGGGACTTTAAGGTTCGAACGTAGTTCTTCACCTTTAGACAGGGAGTCATAGACTACAACTGTCATCGTCCTTGAACGACGATTCATTTTGGCACATAGGCAAGTCATGGGACATTGCTAATGGATGTTTATATATATACACATATGTGTATATATATAATTATCGCAATTTAGTATATTTAGTCATGATCTCATCGATCTTATAGACTATAAGGCTTGGGCATTGCCCATCACCTTTGACGATGGACCATAACAGTCACGCATGTCAGTGTCTCTAATGGACAACATAGTATATAGCCCGTAGGTGGCATAATGTCTAATGGTGACTCAGGATAACGCCACCAAGGGTAATACAATGAACACACTTATATATAGGAAGTACCGGCGGCGTATCCACCATGTGCTTATTGTATTACTCTAGTTTTGTTATCTAAGCACCGAAAATTTATGCATAAATTATAACCATCGGGTTGTAAGTATTTCTTAAAATCTTACTATGAAGATAGGAAGGCCTAAGCCTGAACTTCAAATATCCTATAAAATAATACGATCACCGTATCAGTTGATATTAGTCATGATCGCACTGATCATACATCGACTATTAGGCTTGAGCATAACTCACTACCTTGGACATGGGATCAGAAGGATCACAATGTCAATGTCACTAATGGACAATATATTATACATAGCCCGTAGGCGAAATATTATTAAGGATATTTACACATGAGCATCTTTTTGATAATATTAGTTTTGATCGCATTGATCATATAGACTATGTGGTTTGAGCATAGCTCACTACCTTGGACAGGGATTTATAGGAGATCACCACTGTCCTTGTCACAATGGACAATATAATATGGCCCGTAGGCGAAAACATCTCTAAAGGATGTCAAATAATGTGATCATCGTATTTATACGATATTAGTCATGATCGTAATGATCATATAGACTATTATGCTTGGATGTAGTCCAATATTCTTAGACAGGAGTCATAGACCACTACTGTCGTTGTCTTTATCAGAAAACAAATTTAGCCCATAGGCACTTCATCACTGACGGATGTTTACATTTTGATCATCACATTGATGATACTTGCCAAGATCAAATTCGATCCTATAGGCTTTAAGGCTTGGACATAGTAAAAAATACCTTGATGGCTGGCGTGGTTTCTCAAGTCACACTACCAGGAATGTTAACATGTTCTTAGATGTCAACAAGGATTAATTTATCTTAATGGTCACACAACATTACCATGATCGCATTGATCATATAGGGTTGGAGGCTTGAACATAGTTCGCCACCTTTGGATTGGGGGGGGGGGGGTAACTCCTTTAACTATCATAGTAGAAGGAATAATTATCCTTAACTACCAAAAGTTTTGGCCAATTAATGTGGACTTGCCACTTGGCAGGGGTAAACCATTAAGAAGATCTTTTGAAATTTTTTAGCTGATCGATAAAGTTTGAATAAAATTCAGACTAATGATTGATAAAGGACGATATGAGTACCTATATAAATTTATTTTTATTTTTATTTATTATTTTTTTTCAAAACTCCCAATAAATCATTAGGAAATTTTACCATAGTGCCTCAAACAGGACTTTTAATATCATACTTGTCTATAGAAGACTTAAAAGGAAATTATAAGTCCGGCTAGGGACTATAAAAATATCATATGTCCTTATAGGGACTATATTAAAATAGTTTGCCCATGAAAGGACTATAATAAAATATCAGGTCTACAAAGGTTGTGATGAAATATCATGTCCACTAAGGGACTATAATGAAATCTCGTGTCCACGTATGGAATATAATAGGGTATAATGTCCATGAAAAGACTATTTGAAGTATAATGTCCTCGAATGGACTATTATTAAAAGATAATATCCTCAAAGGTATTTTCAATAGGTAGACGTATATATTTATGGGGTCTTATCAAAAGAGGTAAGTCTATAAGGACTTTGATGAATTAATATGTCCACGAAGGACTACAATAATTAAATGCCCAAACAGGGACTTAAATGAAAAGAAGTATGATGGAAGGAGGGGAGGGTCTTCTAATGTGTTCTTTCCCTTATTCTGATTGTTTCTTCATCTTTATTTGTCGTACGCAGTAGCGACTCTGAAGATTTTAGTGAATAAATAATATTTCAAATCAGGACCCATTGCAGAAGTAGAATCCAAGGATTCAATGATTAAAGGAATGACATGGATTACAGATTAGGTTTTGACTAGTATAGTCTAAGTTTGAAATTTGAAAACTCGGAGGTAAGAAATAGGGTTTAATAACACCCACATGTATCATCTTCAATATGGGAGCCTCAGGGACCTTCTGGTATGGACTCCATAGTCTGGATAAGGGTTTAAACAAGTTTGGTTTTTGGGAATAGATTCATAAAGGTCTTTCCTCCAACTGGTTGTACGCTTATCCTAGCCGTGGTACGAAGCTTGGCCTTTCTAGGCTTCGGATGTGGAGAATTTCCATCGACAGCTTCCTTGCCTGGCGATATATTCAAAATACATAAAATCGAAAACAGTGTTTACTTAATAGGGATGAGAGCATTCCTATGTTTAGTCTAGACTCAGAAGATCTAAAGAATGTGCTACTGTGTCATTTGAGATTAAACACTAAGGGCTAGTGTTTAATTCACTCAAACGTTGGCTCTGATACCAACCTGTCACACCCCGATATTTCCACGTATTACCGGTGGGCCCGGTGGGGAGTATCATGACGTAGTTGATATCATCATAGACAATTTATCACAGATTATATACAAAGCGGAAGTCGAAAGATATAAACATTACAAACCGGATGGAATCAATATCATTTATTAGAAAAACGGTTGTAAAGGATCCACAGGTGGATCAAAGTTAAAAGAAACACTGTTCAGCAGATTTATAAACATCTAAGCTTGCAAGACTCTTTATTGATGCTAGGAGTAGCCAGCCTAGTCCGATTAGTACCTGCACTTAACCTTTTTGGAAAATACGTCAGTTTTCACTGGTAAATACAATTAACCGACTCATTTTGAAAATGTTTTAAAAAAATTGATTTGAAAGCACAAGGCACAAAATATATTTTATAACTTGGGACAATTATTTAAAAATAATCTTGTATACAGATTTAAATGTTTATCGTCTGTCTGGGCCGGTTAGAAGAGCCGGACGAGATTAACTGACACACCACAGGTATAATACCCACAAGGAATTTTCCTTATTGTGGGGTACCTTTTGTACATACGCAACTGTCGGGTGTATGCCTACACCCTGTGCTTAAGTCGTGGCTATTTCAATGAATTAGCCGAGGATATCCAGGACATGGTCATTAACCCCCCCCCAAAAGCCATATACCAAACAAAACAGATTAAAATGGGTTACACAATATATATTAATCACAATCCGATTTAAAAACAATTACATACCCGACCAAGCGGTATTATTATAATACCGTATCCCAAGCCCGTATAACGGAAAATAAGTTAAAAGTATTTACCTGAGCAAATTATATAAATTTATCCCAGTCGTACAAATCAGCAAGTGCAAGTATCTTTTACTGGTCTCCTAAATCTGGAACGAAAGTTTTTAATTAACCTATTAGATTCCTAACGGGTCTTACTTAAGTTAAACTTAGACCGGTTAGTTTTAAAGAAAGGTATACGGTTCAAACGCAAGATTAAGAGAAGACCGGATTAGAGTGTGGTTTAGACCCGACAAGTTTGAAGACTTGTATAATATGGGTAAACTAAACACATTCTGGATTTTGAAGTAAAAATGATAAGGTTTGACCCTTTTCGGTTAATTTATGCAAACGAGTTACATAACCCGTACCGAATGCGATAAATGCATAACGGGTAACCAAATGAGTCATGAACAGGTTTCCAAAGTTAATATGCCTTAAATATGTTGTGATATCAGTAGGATACCTTCCAATATCCCCAAAACGAATTTAAACTCAAATTAAGCCCCGTAGGGGTATTTTGGTCATTTACCTGAGGCATATAAACTACCTATCATACAACTAACTAAACGAAGTGACCATAAGGTATAACCTCGGAAGGTTATTCCCTATACACCTATGGTCACCTATTGTGTTTGGTCGGATCCTAATGATCGACCAAACGGGTCTAGTTCGAAAGTCTAAGCGGTTGTTTAGACCGCTTATCTTACGACCCTACATAAGCACTAAACCTGACGATTTAAACATGTTAAAACATGTTTAACGAAGTTAGAAAACAAGTTTGATATCAAGACAAAGGGTCTTGATACCCAAAAATAGTTTGGTTGCAAAATACGCATAAACGCGCATTTTGACCGAAACTATGACTCGTCACTAAGCCTAAATAACGTGGTAATCAGTAGGTATAGTCACAAGAGACTATAACCATCATGATTATGCTCACGTTATGAAGTTCAAACGAACTTCGTGTTGACCATTGACTGGTCAAAGCAGAAAGTCAAACACTGTTTGACTTTCCCGCTTAAAAACGCATAAAAGAACGAAAGAAGCTAACAAAGGGTCCAAGATAGGAAGATCTTGATTCAAATTGCTCAGGTATGAAGTGTTAAACCCAACTTAGAGCTATTTGAATCAGATTGTGAGGAATGAGAATGAAGGTGTTGGGTTTATATAGATTTCGGTAAACCGTTAGGATCGTTCCTCGTAAACCGTGCTTGAATCATGACATTACACTTGGGCCCAAGGTTTTAGAATACCATGGGAACATGTAAAACCATCAAATACCAGCCCATAGGGTGCAAAACCATTGGTTAAAACCATCAAAACCTCAAAAATGGACCAAGTTCAATGTATCTGCCAGAAATTTCAAAAATGGTCCCAGCACTTGTAAAACTTGATTTTTGGCACTTTTAAGCCCCGTTAACCCCATTTCAAGGCTCTAAAATAAAGTTAAAGTATAGGGAACTTAAAATATGCCCAAAAACATCTCGGATGTCGGCTCGTTTGGTCGTACGGTTGCGTTGTTCGGTTAATTACGACGGAAGTCGTAACGAACGAAAAAACGATCCAAATTAAGCGATGAATGGAATTTTATCATGCCAATCACTAAAATAAATTATTTTAATGATTATATAAATTTTGGATGTACGGATATATATTTAGAACGTAAGATATGCGCGAAAATGCAAACTTATGCACTTTTTGACGCTTTTAGTCCCTGTTGATCAAATAAGTTTATTTTTGCGCACCAAACACCTCTAAGCCTATTTCTTAGCTTTGTAAAGGATATTTAGGGCATGTTTAACTTATGATCATATTCTGGAAGGTTCGATACCATACGAATCTGTATACTTTTGCAGTTTGACGTAAATAGTCCCTTAAATCGCACAAAGTAGTGCGAAATGTCATTTGATGATATCTAAGACTTCCATGGCACATAATGGGTATTCCCAAGCATTTGTTTAAATATTAATACGCTCTGGTTTGCTTAAATGGTCACCAAAAGGCGTAGATTTAAAAGTTGACGCTTTTGGGTCCCTCTAATGCGCAAACTTGCGTATATCATCGTTTAATAGCATCAAAGCCTTATGTAATCCATGTTAGGCACTCTTGAGAGTATTATTAAACATCGCGATGCTTCGGGTTTGTAAAAAGGTCATTAAGAGGTATAATTAAACATATTGACACTTTTAGTCCCTCTAACTTGCAAAGTTGCGCGTAACTTTACTTATAGGCATAAAAGCCCTTAATGGCCAATATTAGGCATTCCCGAGAGTATAATCAATTATCATGAAGCTATCGGTTTGTTAAAAGGTCACTCAGAGGTAAGAATTAACGTGTTGACGCATTTAACCCTTCATCGCGCAAACTTTCAATTAATTACGCAAACGGCTACTCTTGATCAACAAGTGGCTCATTTGTGAACATGATTACCGTGTAACGTTATTCAGAGGCTTATAATAAGCATGTTAACATTTCCAGTCCTTCTATAATCAAAGTTTTTGTTTTTCACAAAATTAGTCCCTTAAATTCAACGTTTGACTTTATTAGGGTTTATTACACGTGTCAATACATTATTGGACGTGATTTTATGAGGTGTTACACTTTCGGGCTCACTAATGCGCCAGCAGCATTCATGGACCTCATGAATAGAGTCTGCAAACCATACCTAGATAAGTTTGTCATTGTCTTT
Organism: Helianthus tuberosus; assembly: GCA_030545235.1. Taxonomy (NCBI): domain Eukaryota; kingdom Viridiplantae; phylum Streptophyta; class Magnoliopsida; order Asterales; family Asteraceae; genus Helianthus; species Helianthus tuberosus. Next base: position 41,508,852 of record CM060365.1, on the reverse strand, counting down.
ATAGACGACATACTTATCTACTCTCGTAATCAAGTTGATCATGAGAAGCACCTTCGATGTATCTTAGGATTGCTTCGACAAGAGAAGTTGTATGCTAAATTCTACAAATGCGATTTCTGGCTTCGTGAAGTCCAATTCCTTGGACATGTTGTTAATAAACATGTTATCCAAGTAGATCTCGCCAAGATAGAAGCCGTTATGAATTGGGAAGCACCGAAGACGCCAACAGAAATTCACAGCTTTCTAGGTCTAGCTGGATATTATAGAAGATTCATTGAGAACTTCTCAAGAATAGTTTCACCATTGACTTCTTTGACCCGTAAGAATGTAAAATTTGATTGGGGTCCAAAACAACAAGAATCCTTTGAGATTCTTAAGCAGAAGTTAAGCAATGCTCCAGTGTTGACATTACCCGAAGGAATCGAAGAGTTTGTCGTTTATTGTGACGGATCACACACCGGTATGGGTTGTGTACTTATGCAAAAAGGCAAGGTGATTGCCTATGCATCACGGAAACTAAAGGTGCATAAGAAGAATTACACCACCCACGATTTGGAGTTGGGTGCTGTTGTATTCGCACTAAAGTTGTGGAGACATTATCTATATGGAACTAAATGTGTGATCTATTTGGATCACAAGAGTCTCCAACATTTATTCAATAAAAAAGAGCTCAATATGAGACAGCGCCGCTGGATGGAAACTTTAAATGACTACGATTGTGAAATTCGCTACCATCCTGGTAAAGAGAATGTAGTCGCCGATGCCTTAAGCCGAAAAGAGAGAGTTAAACCTATCAGGATTAATGCTAAGAGCATTGAACTGAAGAATAGCCTGAGTGAAAGGCTATTAGCTGCTAAAAAAGATGCTGTCTTGGAAGCTAACCTTCCAGATGAGAAGTTGGGTGTTACCGCTGAACAGTTAACACCAGGTAAGGATGGAATCCTCAGACTGAATGGAAGAATTTGGGTTCCTATCCATGGAGGACTTCGAGACATAATCCTCCAGGAAGCTCACAATTCCAAATATTCAGTTCACCCTGGAGGTGACAAAATGTATCAAGACTTAAAGACTAATTATTGGTGGATAGGTTTGAAGAAATCTATTGCAACGCATGTAGCTAAGTGCCTGACTTGTGCTCAGATTAAAGCTGAACATCAAAGGCCATCGGGTCTGCTACAACAGCCAGAACTTCCCACATGGAAATGGGAAATGGTAACTATGGACTTTATAACCAAGTTACCTAAAACAAAGCATGGAAATGATACCATATGGGTTATAGTTGACAGACTGACTAAGTCAGCACATTTCTTACCCATCAAGGAGACCCATAGCTCCGACAAGTTAGCCCAGTTGTACGTGGATAAGATTTTATCTCTTCACGGAGTGCCGGTGTCTATTATCTCTGATAGAGATACTAGATACACCTCACACTTTTGGAAAAGTTTCCAACAATCTTTGGGCACACGTCTGAATTTTAGTACTGCTTACCATCCTCAGACAGATGGACAGAGCGAGCGTACGATTCAAACATTGGAAGATATGCTTCGTGCATGTGTTATTGATTTAGGAGGTAGTTGGGATGATCATCTACCCTTGATTGAGTTCTCCTATAACAATATCTACCATACTAGTATTCAGGCTGCGCCTTTTGAGGCATTATATGGTAGAAAATGCAGAACGCCTGTTTGTTGGGCGGAAGTAGGAGAAGCTCAGTTATCAGGACCTGATATAGTCCTTGAAACAACGGACAAGATTTTCCAGATTCGTGATCGCCTGAAAGCTGCCAGGGATAGGCAGAAAATTTATGCTGACAAGAGGCGAAAACCTCTAAAGTTTGAGGTTGGTGACAAAGTCTTACTGAAAGTATCACCCTGGAAAGGTGTGATGCGTTTTGGTAAGAATGGCAAGCTAAGCCCTAGATATATCGGACCATTCGAGATTATAGAATGTGTCGGCAGTGTAGCTTTCAAGCTAAACTTGCCTGAGGAGCTGAGTGGAATCCATAATGTGTTCCACATTTGTAATCTCAAGAAATGTCTAGCTGATGAATCACTAGCTATGTCTCATAAAGACGTACAAATTGATGAAAGCCTGAGATTTGTTAAAAGACCTATATCGATCAAGGATCGTTAGGTCAAAAAGCTCCGAAGGAAGCATATGCCTATAGTAAAGGTCAAATGGGATGCTCGTAGAGGTCCCGAATATACGTGGGAAGTTGAGTCCACTATGCGACAGAAGTACCCTCATTTATTCCAGTAAATCTCGGGGTCGAGATTTCTTTTAAGGGGGTGAGGATGTAACACCACGCAAAAACGTGTCCATTTATGTAAAGACACGTGTCCTAAACTCTAAATATGTGAAAGATTGAGTTTGAAGGACTAAAGTTGTCAAACAGTGAAACTATGTGTCCGGAGGGACTAAAAGTGTTAACATGCCAAACTTGAGCCTCTGAATAACCATACATGATGAATATATTCTTAAACGAGAGATTGATTGGATATAAGAAGCCGTTTGTGAAAATAATCAGAAGATTATAAAACTACGAGGGTTAAACGTGTCAACATGTTAATTCTGACCTCTGAGTGACCTTTTAACGAACCCGAGGCTTCGAAATATTCAAATATACTCTCAAGAATAAGTGATATAAATTTCACAAGGTTTCGAGATCGTTAAGCATGTTTTCAAGACTTTGGGTGAAAAGTGTCAACTTGACGAAACTTGCATTTTACAGTGATATTTAACGAAACCGAGCCCAACGAAGTTTGATTATACACTCTTGAGCCTTTACAAACTAACTACAAGGGCCTTACATGTCAAAAATCAAGTTATATAAGGTTTAAATGGGCCAGGGACTGATTCTGCCATTTCAAAAACTTGTTTAACCTGGAAAACAGGCTCACGCGGCCCGCGTAAATCCCCTCTCTGACCTTACGCGGCCCGCCTGAAAACGCCCAACGTAGAAAATGAAGGACATGTGCAGGTTTCAGCTATTGCACCGCCTTAAACTCGTTTGTATCGATCCCATGGGCTCTTAAACGGTTTTATAAACCCACTAGGACACCTGGAGTGATCCTAGGATGTCCCATAACAGCTGCAAGTGATCCATGAAGTTGGATTTTAGTATAAAAGAAGCACTTGTGTAGTGTTCTTATGCACATAAGTTGCAACAACTTCAAAGGGACTCATTTCTGGAGCTTACAAGTATTAGGAGAAGAATTAGAAGTGTAGAAAAGATAGCAAGGACCATTAGTAAGAGCCTTAATCCCTGCTTAGTCATTTTTATTAGCTTAATTACCAAAAAGTCAAACATATCGTAATTTAACTTTGACTTTCGGTTTAATAATAATTGGTCCAGCCACTGATCGAAACGAAAGTGGTTATGGAACCATATTAAGGTAAGTGATTAACCCTTAAAAGGGCATCTCCTAATTATTTCGTTTGACTAGTTAATTGTCGGGTCAAACTAGTTTGACAAAAAGTCAAACTGGAGATAAAGTTTAAAAATGAGTTAAATTAATAAAACAGAGGTTCTAATTTATATTTTAACATTCTAATGACTTTGTAATTAATATTAGAATATATTTTATCAGTCCTAACCCGACAATTATTAGTCTAAGGTCAGTTTATAACCGAAAGTCGCAAAAGCTTAACTTTTGCTTTGACTTTCAGTTCTGACCCATTCAAGCTTAATTCTACCATGTTTTAAGATTCCATTAGGACCACACTACTCAGTAGTATAACCCTCTGGAGTTATAGTGCATGGTTCATAGTGGTTTGAATTATATGCTCTTGATCGTTAATATGCTTATAAATGCCATAAATGCCCTTTTGACATAAAAATGAGATTTTTAGAAATGTGAGAGGACAAAAACCTTTGTTACTAATTTATAAACTTGTTCTAAAAATTTGACATCAGTTTGAGGTCTAGATTAGGAGTTATGCTCAATATCGTAATTAAGAAGCTTTTTATTTATTAAACGGTATAATTAGCATAAAGCCTATCTAAACCCAAATTTTGACGCCAAAATTTTTACCCACTGATGTAATATAATATTTTGGGATTTTTGAAGATTTTTATTTATTTTTAAACTGATCATATCATAGGTTCTAGCTTAAATTCGGTAATTGCCGGTTATACCATTTTCTTGAATAAAATGAGTTTTACTTCACATATTGATACCAAATATTTTGCTACTGATTTTATATGATAAATAAAATATTTTAAGCTTTCTGGAATGATAAAAATATCAGCTTTTCTTATATAACCCGAAAATCGCTTAAAAAGCGACTTTTACGCGTTTTAAACGCATAGTATAAGCTAAAACTATTTTAAACATATAAGACTTACTACCTACTGATATTTTTAGTAAATTTCTATACTTTAATTGTAAGCAAAAGTTTTAAACTCAGACTTCCAAAATTTACCTTTAAAGCTTATGTGAAATTACCAAAATGCCCCTTTGGTGCATAAATTGGTTATAAATGATAAATTTCACATATAGGCAATACTCTACTGATATAACTTATTAAATTAAATATTTTTACTGATTTCAAAAGACCATAACTTCAGTTTATTATAAAATCTCTTTTATAAGTATTAAAATTACCAAAATGCCCTTACGAGACTTAAATTGGTTTAAATTACTTTTTGGGCATATATGTTAACATCCTACTGATGTATTAACATATTTTAAGCATAATAAAAATTAAGACCTGTATATAATTCATTTGGTTACCCGTTACGCGTTTACGCATTCGGATCGACTTACGTGACTAGTTGGCGTATAATAGCCGAAACGGGTTTAATCTTCTCATTTAATCCTCAAATTCCAGAATGTGATTAGTTTACCCATATTATACAAGTATCCAAGCTTGTCGAGTCTAAACCACATTCTATTCCGGTCTCCGCTTAATCGAGCGTTTAGAATTGTAAAGTTTCTTTCTAGTTAGCCGGTCTAAGTCCTTGACTTAACTAAAGGCCCGTTAGCATCCTAATAGGTTATTAAACCTTCTATACAGATTAAATAGCATCCAGTAGAAGGTACCATCATAAAGCTTTAGGATTTACGGCTGAGTTATCTTCACTTTTAAGCTCAGGTAAATACTTTTAACTTATTTTCCCTTATACGGGCTTGGGATATGGTATTATAATAATACCAATTGGTCGGGTATGAAATCATTTAATCGGATTGTGATTAATAAATTTACATAACCCGTTTTAATCTGTCTTGTTTGATAACATAAACATTGGGGGTTAATTCGACCGTGTCCTGGATATCCTCGGCTTATTTCGTTTGAAAATGACCACGACCTATGCACGGGGTGTAGGCATACACCTGACAGATGCAAATGCTAAAATATAAACCCACATGTTGGGGATAACTCCTTTGTGGGTTCTATAAATGGTGAGTCGGTTAATCATGACCGGCTTCCAACCGGCCCCAATTGTAAGACAAACATGTAAATCTGTATACAAGATTATATTTAATAATTGTCCCAAGTTATAAATGATTTGTGCCGTGTGCACTTAAATAAATTTTATAAATACTTTTCAAAAGAGTCAGTTAATTGTATTTACCAGTGTAAACTGACGTATTTTCTAAAGATTGATTGACATGTACCTCTCGTAATAGACTGGAGCTATTAGGTGTCGTATAAGAGGATCTTGCAAATCCCTAAGATGCCTGAAGTCTGTTATTTTATATTTCTTGTACATTATTTATGATCCGCCTGTGGATCTTATTACAATCCAGTCTGTATATTCTTTTCGTCGAACACTCAGACATTATGGTTTGTAATAGTTTATTCACCAAGCCTTCCGCTGTGCTATTATATTGTGTATTGTCAATGATGATATCAACTACGTCACGATACTCCCCGCCGGGCCCACCGGTAATATGTGGAAATATCGGGGTGTGACATTCCAACAAAACACACAAAACCCCAAACGCCATATTTAACATATGTGTACTTATTGGCACACCAATGTGCCTATTGGCACACCAAACCCTAGTTAAATTAGGGTTTACCTACGCTGCGTATAGACCTATACGCAGTGCCTGATCAACAATCTTTGCACAGAAAACAAGGTTTTTATACGCTGTGTATAGAGCTATATGCACCGTATATAAACCATCTGAACTTTTGGGGTCATTTTGGTGGGTTTGAAACATCAGTTTTTTACAAGGTTTATATACGCTACGTATAGCTCTATACGCAGCGTATATAACCTTTCATAATTTTGTTTGGTCATTCGGCACATTTGTGGTATAAATTCTCATCCGGTTACAACGTTAACTCGCTTAAAATATATAACGAGTTAAAAATATATAATGTTTTTTTATTATTTAGTCGACGTCGTCGTTAATTTATTTAGTCGATGTTGTCAAAAAGCGTATAATGTTAGAATTTTGAAAAGCGTATATACGGTTCGAATACTATAACGTTAAAATATTATAGCGTTAAATAAGTGGAAATACCCGAGTAGTGTTCGAATATGTTACACCGTTTACAGCAAAAGTTTTATATGTACACAAAAAGTTTGATATATACATCAAAAGTTTGTACATACATAACAAAATGATAAAATACTATGGCAGTGGATCCTGTGGATCCTGCTGTTCATGTTACTGATCCCATTCCGCATCCGAAATGTATGGTCGTGGAGGTAACCCATCACGCTGTCGGCGCTCTTGCAGCTCCGCAACCACCCACTCCAACAGATAGTTCTGCCTGTCAAGGTCGTGACGTAGCCGCTGATATGATGGGTCAGGACCGGGCCCAACATGTCGTGGGAACTGAGGCGCCCCGGGTGGTCCACGTAGTTGTGGTGGCTCCGGAATGACGTTGGCCTGCTAATGCTCCTCCGGCACCTCCGGATCGTGCGGGGGATATACCAGATTGAATTGTGCCGGCAGCTATGTAAGCGCGTATTGCTCGCCGTCCGCATTCTTAAACCTCTTCCTGCATGGGAATTTTTTGGTAACGTGCATTCCCGGTCGTGGTCATTGTCCGGGTGATAGCCCAACGAAAGGGCTATCCTAGTCACGTAGGCGCCACCGTATAACAGTCCACGCTCCTGTCGATGATGCGCGGATGCGAAGTATTGTGCCAAACCATGGGCGAGAGCGCACGGCCTCTTGTACAAGAGGCAATACAAGAAAAACATGTCACCGCTGGTACACCACTCCCGGCTCTTGTTTCGAGCGGTGATGGAAGTGGAAATCATCTTGTGAAAATACCTGCACAAAAGGAAACCTGTCAGTAAATAATAATCAGATGACATCGACTAAATGAGGAAAAAAAACAATATATTTTTGACTCGTTACGCATTTCGACGCGCGTAACGGACCTACGCTCGTAACGAACGACATCGACTAAATAATAAAAATACAATATTATTTTGACTCGTTACGGATTTCGATGCGCGTAACGGACCTAAGCTTGTAACGGACGACGTTGACTAAATAATAAAAAGATTATATATTTTTTACTCGTTACGGATTTCAAGCGCGTACGTCCCCAAGGAGTGTCGAAACTAAGTTCAACGTTAAAATATTTTTTTTATTATTTAGTCGAAGTCGAACCGTAAGGCGCGTAGGTCTCTAACGAGCGTCGAAACTAAGTTCGTCATTTTATATTTTAACGACGAACTTAGTTTCGACGCTCGTTAGGGACCTACGCGCCTTACGGTTCGACTTCGACTAAATAATAAAAAAATATAATTTAACGGCAACGACGAACTTAGTTTCGACGCTCGTTAGAGACCTACGCGCCTTACGGTTCGACTTTGACTGAATAATAAAAAAATATATTTTAACGTCGAACTTAGTTTCGACGCTCGTTAGGGCGAAATCGCTGCCGTTTGGGGCTGCGTTTGCAGCCGTTTAAAGGCCTGTTTACCGTTGCAAACGCAGCAGCAAACGGCAGCGATTTCGCAGCCGTTTGCTGTCATTTAAAGGCCTGTTTACGACTGCAAACGCAGCCGTAAACGGCCGCGATTTCATAGCCGTTTGCGGCTGCGTTTGCAGCCGTAAACGGGCGTTTAAACGGCTACAAACGCAGCAAACGACAACGATTTGGCAGCCGTTTGCGGCCGCGTTTGCAGCCGTTTAAAGGCCTGTTTACGGCTGTAAACGCAGCCGTAAACGGCAGCAATTTCGCATCCGTTTGCGGCTTCTTTTGCAGCCGTTTAAACGCCCGTTTACGGCTGCATTTGCAGCAAATGCAGCCGCAAACGACTGCGATTAAACGGCTGCAAACGTAGCACACTGTTTATATAGTTTTTAATTAATATATTAAATATATGTTTAAATAATAATAACTATTATTTAAATAATAATAATTAACGTACCTGAATAGCGGATCAAGAATCTTCGTAACCCTCCCCTTGGAGTTCACGTGGTCCCAATAAAGACTCTCCGCGATCACAACCCAAAACCCTAAAGGCATGGGTTTATTAGCTATTACCAACCCCTATTTACAAGAATGTTTATTAAACGTTAAATTAATATTAAGTCTTAAATGTTATATATTAAAATAATAATAATAACAATACAAAATTTGTGTTAATCGTACCGTCGTATATAGATCCGTAGCGATCCCATCCTCCGTATATAAACCGCTATGCACCACAAACTCTGCAAGCGACATAGAACACGCCTGGCCGACAATGCGAAAAGAAACCTTGGGAGGGGGGGGGGCTGCACCGGGTCCACAACCTGATCTGGCCGACGAGGATGAAACTCGAACGACGACAGAAACTCGACAAGTATCTCCCTGTAGGCATATACGACAGGTCAAACAGCCAATCCCACGGTGAACCACGGGGAATAAACTCCCGCGCCTAATCTTCAGCCGCGAGCTTCCGGAGGGTTTTCCAACAAACCGCAAAGTGGGCACCGATATGCATCTTCCGAAGCTTCTCGAAACGGAGAGTAGCGTCGGACTCCGGAGGAAACTCCAAGTACGGGTGATTCTCGAGAGGATCCGGCTGGTCACGCTCCTGCTGCGGCTGCTTCGGATTGAATTGTTCTAGCTCCATTTCATCTTCCATCATCCTCGTCCTGAAAACCAAAAATTTATCAGAACCACATATTAAGAGTAAAACAAGAAGTTAAAAATGGTCCGAACCAGCAAACGTAGCCGTAAACGGGCGTTTAAACGCCTGCAAACGCAGCCGCAAACGGCTGCGAAATTGCTGCCGTTTGCGGCCGAGTTTGCAGCCATTTAAACGCCCGTTTACGGCTACAAACGCAGCCACAAACGGCTGCGAAATGTCTGCAGGTCAAGGCAAAAAACAAATATAGATTCTTTTGAGAGTAACAATTTTCCACCATTAACCTATGCTAATATAAATTATAACAAACACTATTTTCCTACTTGGATTGTGCGTGCCAATCCAAAACAGATATCTAAGATGGCACCTGGCAACAAACCCATGAAAAAAGATTCAAGATTCCATGAAAACTATGAAATCACCAGGTTTTAACGCATGATCCAAGATTTTCCCGTAAATATCTATGATAATAATCTTATAATGAACTCATGAAAAAGATTCAAATTGCATACACGAGATGACGAAGCTATCAAAATCAAGATTTTTTATATTTAATCATTAGCATACATTCCATGATTATGTTCTAAACTTGTAATATTAAGTTGAGAAGCCAGTAAGGTTACTCTTTTAAGAACAGAATGCTAAAAGCAAGCAACCAATCAGCAATTTGGCATCAAAACTTATCCTTAATTTGGCATTAACCTTACAAGACTTGTAGTTCCAGTAACCATTGAAACTTATCCTCAATTTCGCATACACTAATGTTTCTTTTTCATAAAACAATGCCTAATTTACACACAATTCAACAGAAAACACTAGAAAAAAGATTCACATTTCATTCACAAAATGATGAAAGCATCAAATTAAATTGTTCAATACCCCCCAACTTCACACAAAAATCTCATATTTTTCATATTTTTCATATTTTTCAAACCCTTAACGTCCTAGTCACAACTGATTTACGTATTAAACAAAATACACCGTAGAACAAATCAAACCAAATACACCCCTAATTTACTATAAACCCTAATTTACCTAATATACATCCCTGATTTACGGATTAAATACAAAAAAACCAAAATTAGTGAAATAGGTAGAACAAATACGTGGTTTATGCTTCAATTTTGCGTCAAATACGGTGTATGTACGTAATCGCCTCCGTATATAGCAGCGTATGTGTGTGTTTTGATTTGGGGAAGAACAACGAAACAAAGGGGATTCTCTGTTTTAAATTAGGGATTTATACGCTGCGTATAGATCCCTACGGATCGTAGAGAACAGTAAAACAAGCAGTTTAACTTATCAAATTACTGTTTTGCCCTTGTGTCAGGGCTATACGTAGCTGGATAGAAGGGTAAAAAGGTCATTTTCTGACCTTTATGTACGCTGAGTATGGCTCTATACGCCGCGTATATAAAGGTCAAGAAAATGACCTTTATACCCATCTCTATAGACTATACGAAGCCTGGATTCAAGGGTATAAAGGTCATTTTCTTGACCTTTATATACGCTGCGTATAGAGCCATACGCAACGTAGAAAAAGGTTGGAAAATGACCTTTTTACCCTTGTATCCAGCTGCGTATAGCCTCAATACAAGGGCAAACCAGTAAGTTAACATATTTAAATTGTGAAACTTTGATTTGGGGGGGAATTTGTCCGCCTTTTACACACGCATCGTGTGGTTCTATACGATGCGTATATATAGTGTCATTTTACCTTTTTATCCTTGTGCTGAGGCTATACGAAGCCAAAAAACAGGGGTTATTATGTCATTTTGGTCTCATACGCTACATAGGGATCTATACGCAGCATATATGAAGGTGTAAGACCCTTGCTATTATTAAGCGGTTTTCGTTTAATCTTATGAAAATAAACATGTAATTATGAATACATACACTTTGAAAATATGGGTAAATTAAAACTTTTACAAATTTAAAGAAAATACAACATAATGTAATTGAGTTCGTCTTTTAGAATAACGACGACGCAACACAAGGAAGCTTCTTTTTCGTGTGTGTTCGGTTCTTGTATGGCGCTTGATCTTCATCCGGGAACCCTTGACAATTACCTGTGATCAAAACCAACTTATAAGTTAGTTTTGATGGCTTATAAATGGTTTAAACAAGTCCGAATTTCAAAAACGAACAAAATAAAAATAAAATCCAGCTCTTCAGTCTGTCGCGGGGCGCGACAGACTTAGTGTATTCGCTCGCGGGCTGATAGAAGCCCTGGCGGGGCGCGACAGACTTAAGTGTCTTAGTCGCGGGGTGCCAGAGACCCATTTTCACAGACAGTTCACAACTTTTTGTGCTAAAAACGCCCAGCTCCAAATTTCAATCAAAACTTATCTTAAAATCGCCATAACTTTTGTTTCGTAAGTCCGTTTTGCATGATTATTTTCCTACGCGTCCGTAATTTAATTATCCATCACATGGAGTTAAAATCCGACATCTGAATTCATGAAATTTTAGATTTCAAGCTCTCGGCTTGAAATTCAATTATAACACTTTTTAACCCGTTCATGATTTTATCAACAAACTTGTTTGTCGCCTCCGGTTTTTCGTGAACATATTATTTTTAATTATTTCCTATTGTACAAGGTTCAAATCATTGGTTATTAAGCATCATTGACCCGTTAAGGGTATTTATGCACTTTTAAGCTTAAATTACGCTCATTCCTTGTATGCCTCATAACTCCACCCATTCATATTGATTAGTCTTCCACCACAACTACAATTGTGGTGGATTTAATATAATAGACTACTTATTCCGAATTCTATCATTCGGATATGTCATTTTTTGGGAAGACGCATTTTAAGGCATTTAATCCTTGAAAGTTTATTCCTACAACTTTTACACGCATCTAAGAGTTAAAGTCATAATATAAGTTTCTAAAAAACCTCTAAGGTTCGTTTGCCCGGTTTACCCATCAAGGGCCTTTTTGGTCAATTTTTAATCCTTCATTTTTACGATGAAGGGCTTCCACTAATTATTTAACCAACATTGCCTTTTTAACTATAAATCTATATATGCGTGCCTGGCCCAGATCAACAAATAGACCCAATTTATACCTCGCTTTAATTATCCCATATTCTATGGCGACACAATTATCCAAATTGCTAATCGCTCCTGTTAACATAAGACTTGACAACCACATTAGTCGATATTGTCAAATGGTGTTATCACCACCATTTGACCCGTTTGGACTATATGACCAAACGTTGCATAATTTTTAAAACATGGTTTTTGATTCCCAACTTATACATCCGACCCATTTCGGATTTTTCACAAGTTCTTTTCATACACGCTCAACCCATTTCGGCTTACGCCATGGGTATATTATGTAACTTCAATTTACATTAGTCGACCCTTGACCAAATTACCATTTTTACCCTTTTTCGCATTATTAGATTACACTATAAGGTAATATTAACGAAAACTCATAAATTCTTAGTCATTACATGACTAGTTTACCGTTTGTTGGTGCACTGAATGTCTGCTGACTATGTCTTAATCGAGTCTTAGGTCTAGATAGGTTAGATTGGAGCTTGGAAATAGAAAATTGGATTCTATGTTGTGATTTCACTCCAAATGACAAGATGGTGATTCAGCTCCAAATGACAAGTTTGTGATTCAGCTCCAAAGTGTAATTTAGTGATTCCGCTCGAGAGTGTTCATAGGGGTTTCGCTCGAAACAAACATGTAGTTTGGAGCGAAATAAAGGGCACTATAAATAGGTGATATGTTCATTTCATTTGTAATAGTCAGAGCGAAATCAGAGAGGAGGTGCTGTCGAAATTTTGTTAGAATACATTGTAAAAAGCTTTGATTTCAGCAATAGAAAAGAGATTAAAAGGAAACAAGTTGTTTGAAGTTGTTTACTTTGATTCCGCCTCTGTAAACGATGATGAACTGCCTTAACTGACTATTTAGGGTCACGCACACGGTCCAACAAGTGGTATCAGAGCACAGGACGAGGAGTTCATACCATTACAGCTTGATTCTACCGGATTTTCTCATTTCTACTCTCTTCTTCTCATACTTTACTGATTTGAACAAGTTTCAGCGGTTGAAATGGCCTGATTTTTACATATGTTGTGTAAAACATAGTTTTAACAAAGCCTACAAAGTATCAGATTAAAACTCGAATTAAAACTGGTAAAAATGACCAATAAATCTGATTCCACTCGAAATGTTTCTCGCAGATTTCACTTTAAAAAGCTGATTCAGCTCGAGATTGTAACCTGATTCCGCTCGAAATCAGAATATTTCTGATTCCGCTCGAAATCAGAACAAGTCTATTCAGCTTGAAACATTGTTTCTTATTCCGCTCGAAAGATAAATTTCTGATTCAGCTCGAATTACATTTATGATTTCGCTCGAAATCAGAACAAGTCAGATTCCGCTTGAAAGTTATCATCTGATTCCGCTCGAAATCAGATATCAGTCATATTTCGCTCAAAAGCTGATTCCGCTTGAATTATTTGTTTTTCCAAAATTTCGGAAAAATTTTCTAAGTGTTTGACTGATTTTTCAGGTATGTGCAAGATGGATGATCTATTCATGAACCCGTTTAGCGATATGTATGCGTTTGCTGGAAATTCTAGAGACGATACTTCTTCAAATAACACCAATGAAAACACGCCAAACACAAAGAAAAAGTTATCGGATGCCTTGGAGGTTGAAAGTGCTTTTGGAACCTATAACAAACCCCCGAAGTTGATGGCTATCGAAGAATACAGTCGGTGGGCCAAGAAGTTTGAAGATTGGTTGAGAGCCTTTGCTTTTCCCAGCTGGAAGAGTCTAAAAAATGGTTACAATGATGGAGGCAAAAGTGGCGAAAGCTTAACATCACCTGAAGAAATAGAGGCATTTTTCGCTGAGCAAAAATGCGTTGCACTGCTATTTCAGACTGTTCGAGAAGATATAATATCTTTGATCGAGTACAACAGTTCTAAAGATCTCTGGAAAAAGTTAGAAACTAAATGTTTAGGAAGTACAGAAATAGTGAAGAACAAAAAGAAACTACTTAGAAAAGAGTTTGATTTGTTTGGGTGTTTAAAGAATGAATCAGTTTGTAAAATAATTGAGAGGTTTGGGCACCTGAAGCTGGAGCTGGCGAGACATGGAATTTCCTATACTCAAGATGAGCTAGTTGACAAATTGTTTGATTCATTGCCAGATGAGATGGATTGGCAATATTATGCGTTGATGCTAAAAAATACTATCAAGCCGCCAGACGTGTTGACAATAGACTTGCTGATTGAGAGACTAGAGAGTCACGAGTTGGAATTAAAGAAGACACACAAAGTCAATCATTTGTCTTATCAGCAGAACTTGGATTTGTATTATCCAAAGAGCATGATGCCAAAGGGTACATCTCCCAAGACAGTTTATTCTGCCGAAAATGTTAACACATCAAACAAAGAAAGTCAAAGCAGTGGATTTCACAGTGGATCTTCGTCATCTGCAAATCATTCTGATGCAAAGAATCTATTTCAATGCAACATCGCTGTAGACTTAAAGAACGCTCAAAACTTCAGCGAGGAGTCAGCAAAGCAACAGATGGTTTTCTTAGCATCTGTGCTAGAATCGTATGAAAGTCTTGTAGCAGGGAAGATAGGCAACACCAACCCGATGACGGAAGATTATGATCAGATTGATCATGAGGAGATGGAACTAATCGACATAAGGTGGTGTATGGCCAGTGCAGTTCGTCGAGCACAGCGTTTTATGGAGATCACAGGGAGGAAGTCTATTGGTGGACCTTCTACCAAGTTAGGCTTTGACAAGTCTAAAGTGACGTGCTTTAAGTGCAAACAGAAAGGTCACTTTAAGCGTGAATGCCGAAATGCGTATGCTGATGAATCTGAGAACCCGTTCAGAGAAGATTACTACAAGAAAGCGATTTATCATCAGAATAAATCAGAGCCGCCAAGATTGAAGCGGCTTGAAGAGAACAAAGAGAAGTCAAGAGCTCTTGTTGTAATTCACGACGATGAAGGTTACGACTGGAGTGAGTTGTTACCTGAGGAGGATGCGGTTGGATATGAATTTATGGCAAAATCTGAACCTGTTCCTTGGAAAGACAACAGAACTGAAGAACAGAAGTATGGTCACAGAAAGCTGTTGGCCACAAACATATTGATCAGAATAGCTGGTATCTTTTCTGAGGCAAAAAGAGCAAATAGATGGGATCCAGACAGGGAATGTTATCTTGACCCCCAGGGAAACATTGCTATTGATCATAACACTCTTGATTTGGAAACCATAATCAAAGAGTTTAAAGAAGAAGATGATTATTGGCAAAGGAAATGGTGGGGAAGCGGAGAAGAGAAAGAGAAAGAAGAGAAAGAAAAAGAAGAGAAAGAGAAAACAAAGAAGATTGACAATGGAATCATTGACACGACTCAAGAGTTGAATGCTGAAAACATGGGAAAGATGGCTGACAAGGTGCTGGCTGCAAATGCACTTGAGGTAGACTCTAAATCCGTCTCTGAGTCTAAAAGTCAAGTCAGTTCAAACGCGTCAACAACTGAGTCAGGTAAGAAAGTCAGTGGTGATGTTGACTGCAAAAATTGCATCAAAGAATGCAAGGTTTGTAGTACAAACACTTATCTCAAAGGTAAGAAGATTGATGATCTGACTGCTAAAGTCAGAAGTGTTGAGGATCAAATCCTTGATCTTGATAAAATGGTGAAAGCTTCAACTGAACGATTAAAAGAATTAACTAACAAAATTGAAACTGATAAAATTGATCAAGAAAAGGTTAGGAAAGAAAATGAGAGGTTAGTTCTTGAAAATCGTTAGATTACTGAAAAATTTGAGAAGCTTAAAAGCACGGTTAAAGATAATGATGATAGAAATGGTAAAACATACAAAGAAAATTGCTAATTGCAATGTGTTTTGAGGATTAAAAAAGAATTAATCAATCAACAATTGGATGAGATTGCTAAATTGAAGCTTCAGTTTGAAGAAGCTAAGATTGAGAATGAGCGTATCAATTTGAAATCGAACAGTTACAGCTCTGCAAGCTTTTTTTTGCAACACATTGTTCCCAAACCCATCGGGAAAAACAAAGCAGGCGAAGATGTATACTGTGATGGAACTGGGGTCGGGTTTCATCAAGTTTCGCCACCAGTTCTAGACAATTATTCAAAAAAGCAACCTGGGTTGGTTAATCTTGAAGATGAAAATGAAGTGAAACTTCCTGATTCAATTGATGTGACATTTTCTTCATCATCATCTGATGATAGTGTTCAAACTGAGATTGTTAAAGGCATGGCTGAAAGTGTTTTGGATAGTGATTCAGCTGAGGATGAAAAATGTTTTCTGGATAAATACATTCCAAAACAAAAGTCCAAAAACAACTTAAATGAAGAACCTGATCTTGTCATGTACAAGATGTCGGGATCGGATAAGTTGTATTCGGATTCTGAGTTTCCTTTGGAGAATGTAAATGTTTCAAAATTGACAAATGTGTTCAAAATGGTTGAAATTGATTTGTCTGAAGTAAAGAGTTTGAAACAAACAAAAAGGCAAATGAATTTCGAGAAAGATTAAACTTATTACAAGAAACCTGTAGTTCCACCACGTTTTTATAACAACAATCGAAACAAATGGTCGTGTGGATATCAGGGTGGTAAGAACTATCAAAGAAAGAATTTTCAAAACAAAAGGTTTACTGAAAAGAAGGTGTTTGTGAACGGTTCAAGTTCACTTTCTGATGAGGAAAATGAATTTTTTTTCAAAATCAAATGAATATTTTTTTGAGAAGAGGGCCCCACAACCTCAGTCTGAAGGCATAAGTCGGGTAGTTGATACTCGTACATGTTTTAGATGCAACAAAGTTGATCACATTGCAAGAAATTGCACCAACTTCAAGCCTAAGACTGAAGTTGTTGAGAATCGAAAGAAGAAGGTTGATTAAAAAGGGAAACCTCCAATGGTTGTTGAGAAAGTTTTGAAAAATGAGAAAACAAAAGTCAAAGTTGAACCTGTTAAGAATGTGGTAACTAAAAATGACAAATTCTATAAACGGGTTGCATCATCTCAACAAACATGGAAGCCAAAAGTGGTTGACAAGAAAGAAAGTTCATCTAAACCAAAGGTTTCAGAGAAAGAAAAACAATCGTCTTCTACCACACCGGTAAAGATGGATGTTCCTTTGCATTATTATGAAAAGTTGGAGAAACAATCTTCTACTCCACCAGAGAAGAAGAATGTTCAAAAGAAAAATCAACCAACTGGTCAACTTAAGATAGATGAGTTTTTCTTATCCAAAAAGGTTGAGGTTGGATCTGAGGAAAGTTTAAAAATGAATGATAAAAATTTTCTGCCACTTTACACTGCGAAAACTCACATTAAAGTCAAGTTACCCGAGTCAAAAGAGGCTTGGGTGGCGTCAAAATCTCACTAAAATTTTGGACTTGCCGAAGCTTCCTAGTTGGTAATTGTGAAGCATGAATCGGCATCTTTATTGAAATGTGTTTTTAAAATCAATTTGTGATATGTGCAGGAACTTCCGAGAGCTGTTTCACGATGGATTATGGATAGTGGAGCATCTCGACATATGACAGGGAAGACTGCATTGTTGTATGATGTTAGAAATTTCAATGGTGGTTATGTGGGATTCGCAGGAAACCAAGGAGGTAGAATTGTCGGTGAAGGAATGTTATCCAATGGGATTGTTACGTTTGAAAGAGTTAACTACATTGCTGAGCTGGAGATTAATCTGCTGAGCATCTCGCAGATTTGTGACAGGATGTATACCACTCACTTCACAGACAAAGAATGTTTGATCTTGAAACCAGGATTTGTTATCCTTGAAGAATGGATTATCATGAGGGCACCTATAGTGAATGATCTGTATGTGTTGGACATGAGTGTAGCTACTACAACCACGGGTCAGGCTCATTGTTTTGTGTCTAGAGCAACTGAGAAAGAATCGAAATTGTGGCACAGGAAGATGGGTCATATACACCTGAGAAAAATGAATCACTTGGTGCATAATGATTTAGTTCTGGGTGTTAATATTAAAGGTTTTCATCTGGAAGGGGAGTGCATTAGTTGCATCAAAGGCAAGCAGAAGAAAAAGTCACACCCTAAAAAGCAAGTCAATTCAGTTTCCAGACTGTTAGAGAGACTACATATGGATCTGTTTGGTCCAGTAAACATCAAAAGTATTACAGGGGATCTCTACTGTCTTGTGGTTACTGATGATTTTTCCAGATTTTCGTGGGTGTCATTCTTGAAGTCGAAAGATGAAACGTTTGATAGTTTGATGGCATTGTTCAGAAAGATTGAAAATTTGTACCAAAGGCGTATCAGAAGTGATAATGGTACTGAGTTAAAAAACAACAAGATGGAAGAATATTGTGATGAAAGAGGTATATTGCATGAATTTAGCGCGCCTTATACTCCGCAGCAGAATGGAGTAGCTGAAAGAAAGAACAGGACCCTAATTGAAATGGCCAGAACAATGCTTGCTGATTCAAAGTTACCGATAATTTTTTTGGCAGAAGCAGTTTCCGCCGCATGCTATACACTCAACTGGGTTCTCACTGTCAAGAAATTCAACAAAACATGCTTTGAGTTGATCGATAACCGCAAACCAAACCTGAAGTTTTTAGAACCGTTTGGGTCTCCTTGTACAGTTCTAGAGCCTTTTGGTAAGTTTGGTCCAAAGAGTATCGAAGGAATATTTGTGGGTTACTCAAGTCCACAAAGACGGGTCTTTGTTCCAAGTCTGAAGCAGATCATCGATGCACAACATGTTGAGTGTCAGGGGTATACTATGCCGCCTTAAAATCCCGGTGACTCATGGCATTTTAATTATGATAAATTGTGGGATTCGTTTGACATGGAAGAAGAAAAGGAAGAAGAAGAAGATTTCTTTGATGAGTTGGATATTTTGAGAGAGTATGAAGAATCGCAAGAAAGGTTCCCAGCTGAGTATTCAAGATGACCACGACAAACTTCAAATGATGATGAAGCAGGTCCAAGTAATGCTGGTGAACATGATGATGTCCAACAAAATGAAGTTGCTCAAGATTATCAGTCGGCACAGAATGATAATCAAGAATCTGAGAACATGCCAGTATTCGATCGTGGTGATTCAGATTCTGAGGGGGAGCAAATTCAGATCTCAAGTCAAACAAACCCAGTCAGTGAACAAGGTGCAAATCAGAATGTTACTAATCTGGAAGGTGATGTAGATGTTCCAGGCGAAGTAATGCCACGAACTCTTTCATATCATCCAGAGGAATTGATCATTGGAGAATTGCAGAAAGGCGTCCACACTCGAAGATAGCTTGATAAAGGGCTTACATGTTTTTATACAAAAGTTGCTCCTTTACAAACTGAATTCTCATTGAGTTGTTTTATCTCGCAGGTTTAACCAAGGACTTATAAAGAGGCGCTTACTGAAGATTCTTGGGTCAATGCGATGCAGGAGGAACTGAGCCAATTCGAGAAGTTAGGTGTGTGGAAGTTAGTGGATTTGCCTGATGGTCAAAGGAAGATAAACACCAAGTGGGTGTTCAAGTGCAAGAGAGATGATAAAGGAGTTGTAGTTCGCAACAAAGCTCGACTCGTAGTCCAGGGTTTCAGTTAGCAGGAGGGTATAGATTTCACTGAATTATATGCTCCGGTTGCTAGACTAGAAGCGATCAGAATTTTCCTAGCATTTGCATATTGGAAAATTTTCAAAGTATATCAGCTAGATGTGAAATCGGCATTTCTCTACGGGAAGGTAAAAGAGGAGGTATATGTCGGTCAGCCACCGGGCTTCACCGATCCAATCCAAAAAGACAAGGTCTACTTGCTAGACAAATTGCTGTATGGTTTACACCAGGCCCCGAGAACTTGGTACGAGACATTGTCTCAACACCTACTAGCCAACAGCTTTATCCGTGGAAAAGTGGATGCCACTCTCTTCACCAAAGAGGTCGACGGTCATCTTCTGATAGTTCAAATTTACGTGGACGACATCATATTTGGGTCAACGAATGAAAATTTGTGCAAAGATTTTGAACGAGTTATGAAGCACAAATTCGAAATGTCATCGATGGGTGAGATGAAATTCTTTTTGGGATTGCAGGTTGATCAACTACCCAAAGGAATTTTCATACATCAAACGAAGTATGTTCATGATATCTTAGAGAAATTCGGGATGTCAGGTTCTACTCCAGCTTCCACCCCATTAGCAACGAATCATGGGATAAACCCTGATCTCACCGGAGAGAAGGTAGATGAAACGATGTATCGTTCTATGATCGGATCACTGATGTATTTGACAGCTTCAAGACCTGATATCAATCTAACCCGAGAGCTTCGCATATGGTGATTGTGAAAAGGATATTACGCTACCTAAAAGGAACTCCATCATTGGGGTTGTGGTATCCAAGAGAAGGCGAGTTCACGCTCGAAGGGTATTCCGATTCTGATTTCGGATGCTGCAAAGTTAACGCTAAATCAACAACAGCAGGGTGCCAGTTTTTTGGACCAAGATTGGTTACCTGGCAATGTAAAAAGCAAACCTCTGTGGCTTTATCCACATGTGAAACTGAGTATGTATCTGCTAGCAGTTGCTGCTCACAGATCTTGTGGATCCAGCAACAGATGCACGACTACGGTTTGCAATTTCTAAACACCCCTATCTTTGTTGATAATGAGGCAGCGATTAACATTACTAAAAATCCAGTTCATCACGCTAAAACCAAACACATTGAAATTCGTCAGCACTTCATTCGAGATTGTTTCGAGAAGAAGTTGATACGAATTGAGAAAATCCACACTGACGAGCAAAAAGCTGATTTACATACCAAAGCATTTGATAAAACACGTTTTCATTATTTGCTAAAACAGAATGGTATGAAGCTTTTATCGGTGTTGGAAGAGATCATTGGCGTTGATGAAGGAGACATTGTAGATGATGTTGAGAAGCAATCTGTAATGGTTTGTCGTTTTTTTACTTGTTTTGGTATTTAGGGGGAGGTATAGGGTAAATATTTCAGAAAATACAAAAACAATAAAAAATGACAAAAATACAAAAACATGAGATATTTTCAAAATCCAAAAATATTAGAAAACCAGAAAAGAGCTTGTGTAAAAAGGGAAAATGATAGTACATCGGCTTGACAGTTACAGTATGCTAAAGAAATGGAATGTTTAAATGCGTTAAACAGTCTCGCTGATGATATGCCGATAGGTTTTTACACATTTAGTAGGTTTGTTCTGGATATAAACATAAATCTTACTTACTTATTTCGTGGGGAACACTACTTGGATATATAGGTAACCCCTGAAATCTTGTTTGAAAGATTCTTTTTTCTGATATACTAGGTCTTTATACTCAGTGATATCTGGGGTATTATTCCAGGACTTCTGCTGAATGGAAGTTCTGACCTAGTCCTCGAATAATACTTTCCGCAAGTGCTTGAAACATAGCATCACCCTCAGCATATATGATAAGACAATAAAATTGCTTAGCAATGCTGTTGTAACAAAAGATCCTCTAAAGGGGACACACTCAAAAGTTGAGTCATGATCTCTCTGCTGAACGGTAGTTCTGACCTGAGCTCTCATGATTCTTCATAATTTATTAACCCTTTACAGATATCATTTGTAGTATACTCACCTGTAAGACTGAATATTGGGATCTGGATACGGGAGTATATTCAAGAGGTGGGACACACGTATAAGTTTAAGTCTCTAAAACACTTAATTCGTATCCTGGACAGATTAAAAATTGTGTGAGAATTTAAGTGGATCAGTATATCGACAATCTAAGCGAATTGTTTAATTCTGAGTATGTAATCAAAGCTTAACGGTACTTGTGACTTGTCGAATAGCTGATATGATTCCCTAACACGCTTAATCAAAAATATGTTTGTAAATAGTTTACTTTTACTGCATTTTAGTTCTGTATTTCATTTTTAGTTTAGAAACTTTATTAAAAATCCAAAAAGATTTTACATTTCTGCTTTATTTTTGACAAACCAAAGTGGAGAGTTGATCTTCAGATTTGAATTGAAGCAGATGCAGGAAGTTTCTGGGCTGGATGATGAGTTTGGAGCTTAATTTGATATGTTTGAGAAGTTGAAAAGTTGAAGCAAGTTCATTAATTTGAAACTTGTAAATTTTCAGAAAAACAAATTGAATTGAATGTAAGTGTGAATTATCTCTGATCGGCCAAGGTCATTAAATTGGACTTGGTAGATAAATTGAGTAATCAGGGTCATTAACTTGGACCTGAATACTTAAGTGGATTTCTAAACACTGATTAGACTATCAATTGTGGTTGAATGGTAAGTATTGATTGATACTGTTCTAGTCATATATCTTATATTTGGGTAGAGATTATGCAGGATTCCCTATGGAAATTAAAAAGTCAAAAGTTTGAACCCGAATTAAAGCCCGAGCTTATCGAGAGGGGGAGTATTCAAAAGGGGGACTCAGAATTTTGGATCAACAATTAATGGGGAGATTGAAGATCAGAGTTGGAAAGAGACAGAGACTGAAGACTCGACGCCGAAGACTTCGTCAACATCCAAGGGGGAGTCTGTTGGTGCACTGAATGTCTGCTGACTATGTCTTAATCGAGTCTTAGGTATAGATAGGTTAGATTGGAGCTTGGAAATAGAAAATTGGATTATATGTTGTGATTTCGCTCCAAATGACAAGATAGTGATTCAGCTCCAAATGACAAGTTTGTGATTCAGCTCCAAAGTGTAACTTAGTGATTCCGCTCGAGAGTGTTCATAGGGGTTCCGCTCGAAACAAACATGTAGTTTGGAGCGAAATCAAGGGCACTATAAATAGGTGATATGTTCATTTCATTTGTAATAGTCAGAGCGAAATCAGAGAGGAGGTGCTGTCGAAATTTTGTCAGAATACATTGTAAAAAGCTTTGATTTCAGCAATAGAAAAGAGATTAAAAGGAAACAAGTTGTTTGAAGTTGTTTACTTTGATTCCGCCTCTGTAAACGATGATGAACTGCCTTAACTGATCATTTAGGGTCACGCACACGGTCCAACACCGTTTCGCCCCCTTTTTACCATAAACCATGGTTTTTATCATTTATGTTTGTTCCGACCCGTATCATTACACGTCGGTAACCATATTTCGAATAAAATCTTTATCATATTTATAACTTATAGAATATATGGGTATTCTACAAAGAAGTGTAAGTTTCACTTTCCTTGCATCCATTCCATGCTTTTCTTTCCGTACTTGCTCCGTTTGTCCCGCTTCATCCACACGCTTCCACCTAGCCTGTTAAGCGTCAACTATCATATAATATTCACGAGGTGGTTAGGTTAGTCATTCTAGATCATAACCTTTACGCCTTATGAACCTTTATACTACTTTTCTTACCGAACTCTATCATAGGTCGGTTTGACTTTTAAAAGTCAAGCCGCCTTATAGCATATGAAATTGAGCAACTAAGTTTGACAAACTCATGTTGGCGTTCCGCCTTTTACTCGATAGCACTATTCTTAGGCCACCAATTTAACTAATATTTAATCCGAGTTCATGCTATTTTTAATACTAAGTTAACTTAGCTCTTGATTATCAAAGACACATTATTCTTTCATTACGCAAAATCTACGGGTTTTCATCTATAAGTGAAACCCGTTTCATCATGTTATTAGGCATTCATCCGAATTCCTAATCTATTCAAGTTCTACATTCAAACGAGTAGACGCGCGATTTCACTTAGGCATTTTACCGAACACCTTGCGAGCAAGATTTTTATACATCTTTTGTTTAGTTCATGACTAACTTCTAACCAAGTTTCAGTCATCAAAATCAAGCCCTTATGTCTAGCATTCATAAATAAAATTCAAGATTCTCATCATAACATTAGTTTTTCACAATCTAACAATCAAATTTATGTGTTCATCACATTGTTATAAAAACCCACTTAACACATATATGGGTGTTTATCAAATTCCTAGTTTTCAACACTAATACATCAAGTTTTTAACTAGGGTTTGTTCCAAGACATGAATTTAACCCAATATAACTCATGCATACAACATTCATCACATAATTTCGTTTTATGAATGTTAATCAGAATTTCAAAATATCACCAAATAACAAAATTCAACATACCTTGTGATCTCCTAGCTTGGGTGATCATGAAATTAGTTAAAGCCCTAATTTTTAGTTTGATTGCTCTTCAATTTTGTTGAATTTTGTGGGTTTTAAGAGTTTTTGAAAGAACCCTTTTCTCTCTCCTGTTGATGATCGACCAAAACACACACACTGTGTGTTTTGGTTTTAGTTTTTTTTTAATTAAAAACCTTTTCCACTTTTAACCCTTTTAGTCCCTCAATTTCCAAGGTTTTAAAAAGGTTTAACTATTTCATGTTTCCTTTATTGATTTAACAATACTTAACTAACTAGGTTGATATTCCTAGTTACTTAGTGGGTTCGGGGAAGTCACAACCTGTTTTATTTTTAAGTTCCGTTAACTCGGGTCTCTTATGAACTTTATTTCCTTTAAAGCTTTTATTCTCTTTTTATTTAATATTAGGTTTATTTATTTAAATCCAAATATTTATCGGGTTAATTTTTACCACTAACGGTATTTTACCCGTCATTAAAATTAACATGGTTTGATTACCAAACCCGTTTTTAGGGTGTTACAAGTCTACCCCTTAAAGAGGTTTCGTCCCCGAAACCTTATTTATGTAGTTCATTGGTTTAATCAAATGAACCAAATTTCATTTTCAAGGCAACCGTTTCCTTCGGTCAAAAGTTTTCATTTATATTGACCCGTACGTCTTTCATGTGTAACGCCTCGTGGGCCGTTACTTTCAGCTCGTATCCTTTATCTTTATTGATAATTTATTTTGGCGGCTAGACTTATTAGTCACCGGTTACCTTATACCCCATCGCTCGGGTATATCCATATCGCCATATATGGCCTTATGTGTGTTTATGATTTCATATCTTGTAACTCACGTTACATCATGATCATATTCTATATTACTTTTCTTGAACGTGATCGCATCATGCCATGTTTAAGTTTATATAATCTTTTCATTATCGAGAATCTTCTTTTCGAATGTGTCGTCTTGCATCCATTCTTTTAGTGTCTTCCAATTTCTCTCATAATATTTATATTTGTTAAAAAGTGATTTTTCACTAAAACCGAATTTTAGTTTAACGTTTTCTCTTTAACTCATGTCAGTCTCTCATATCAAGGAATTTACGTCTAAGGAATTATTCCTTTCCGTTGTCATTTCGGTAATGTCTTCGCCCTTTTTGTGAAACAACACAAATTAATAATCGTGAATTCTTTTGTCATTTCAGCTCGTTTAGATGTTTTAGTGAATCTTTCACTTTTGTCCATCAGACTTTTCATGATCTCTTTATTTTAACCCGTTCGGTTAACTTAGCGAAACTCATCGCTTTTATACAAATTTTACCTTCCGTTATTATTTTACGCGGGGAGTTACAACCAGTTTCCTCGCTTTACATTATTGACTCGTAGGTTCTTTCACTTAGCCTCGCAGGCTTTTGCCTTAGTTTTCCACCATTTTTAAGGTGAGACCCCAACAATTCGTTTCTTTCTATTCGTGACCTAAGGTCTTTTTGGTCCCGTAGACCTTAACATTACTTGTAATCCCGTAGGTTATGATGATCCCGTAGATCATACTTTATTCGAGTTTTTATTCAAATGTATATATGTTTATATATGTACATGGCGTCAAAGCACCCCTTTTTTATGTTTAGAATTATTTACTTTTGCTTTTTGGGTTTCATTTGACCTTGACCATAGTCTAAGGCTACATTTGTTTTCTTTCAAATTATCTTTTCGACTTTATGACTTCTAACGTCATTTACAAGTCGGTTTGTCCTACACTTACCGTTACCCGGTTCTTACCTATACTTCTTTACGACCTGTTACCCGGGTTCTTTATCTTAATGTTTTTAACATTCTTGTTTCGCTAGTTTGTGTGTTTTTTAATCTATATTCCTTTACGACCCATCTCATAGGTTCATTAATATTTCGCGCTTCCGTTGTTCGGTTTGCGCTTACTTGTACTACCAAGTTCTTATACTTTATTTATCTCGTTTGACTTATTCATGTGAGGTTTCATCACTTATGAATGTCAAACTTCATTCTTTATTCGACCCGTTCAACTTTAAAATAGTTGAATATAGTTATCAAAATTTCTGTTTGCAAATTCTCATCGTCTTTTAGTCATGACTCCTAATCCGAGTCTTTTAACTTTCTATTTCGCGTTCCCGTCTCTTGGTTTACGCATACTTTCAAAATCATACCCCTCTATCGAGTATCTAACCGAAGTCACTATCAAAGTAACCATCCCAGTATGTATTCAGACTTCGTTTTAATTTATTTGGTCGTCTTAGCAAACCCATCGCTTTTATTCAATCAAGTCTTTTATTCTTTATTTAATTCGTTTGACTTGTTCGTGTGAATTTCATCACTTGCTCATTTGACTTGTCCGTTTGAATTTCATCACTTGCGACAATCAAACTTTTATCCCTATGCCTTTGCATTCCTATTAGTCGGTCTGTATTTTTATTTACTTTGATCCTTGTCCCTTATCTATGGCTCGTTATTCTAACGTAACAAGCTTCTGTCATCCGACTTGAGTTTACATTTATTATCAAGCATTTTGCTTATTTTATTCATTGGGGTATCTTCTTAATTCGTCCCATTCACCCGTCCTTACTACATCGGACTTAAATGTGTCCATCGTAAAAAGTTCATAGTATCATGTGTTTACTACTTACTTGGCCAGAGTAAGCGATCAACACATGACACACATGACCTTTTATAATTTTCGCATCACACCCCATGTAAGTAACTCCTCTAATAATTTCCATATTCATGGTTTCAGTTGGTAAAACTTTATTTAATTGTTATTTAACAATTATTAGTTTTACCCGTTTTATTCTTTGAACAAATAAAATGTTTTCCTTTTTACCGAACTATTATATCATCACATTTGTTAATGTGATCACTACTTTCCTCAATAGTATTATATTGAGAATTATTCACTTGGATATTTATTCTCATCTAAGTTTTCACATAAACTATTTCTATTATTGTCTTGTTATTCACGATCGCGAATAACGCATGTTTCTATTTGTTTTCACT
Source organism: Helianthus tuberosus (assembly GCA_030545235.1). Lineage (NCBI taxonomy): Eukaryota > Viridiplantae > Streptophyta > Magnoliopsida > Asterales > Asteraceae > Helianthus > Helianthus tuberosus. The sequence continues at coordinate 41,481,647 of CM060365.1, read as the reverse complement.
TAGAAGCATCATCCTAAATAGATATCCTATTAAGGTTTTCCAAGTTTTATCCTACATATGCAACCGTCATTCTCTACGTGTTTGTTGCATATTACTATTTGTGCGACTAAATTTAAAACGTGCATCTGGTAATGCTTTCCCCGACGGGCTTTCCTTGCCGTTAACCTTGTTCGCGGTTGCTACGTGATTTTTGTCCTTGGCAAGCATGCTCTGCTTGTCATACTCGGACCGTCTCTCCGTCATATCCAAAATTTGTTCAACTCTCATCACCTTCAGGTGCGAATGTCCTTCAATTATAATATTCACAAAAGTTAGTAATGGCGACTTCAATAAACGCCCGTATCATAATACAAGACTTTTCTACTATACGTGTCAAAGCACGTAATTTCGTTAACTACATCGATCCTTGATTGATTTAATTGGGGTAACGTGTATTACACGATAATCTTATGTGTTATTCACAACACTTTAATCATACTAAACCATTACTATATACATGTACTTACCGGATTTGCGATCAAGCGTCGAACCGAACACTTTATTCTTTTAACTTTGAGCTCTGATTACCAACTTGTAAGACCCTTGCTATTATTAAGTGGTTTTCGTTTAATCATACGAAAATAAACGTGTAATTATGAATACATACACTTTGAAAACACGGGTAAATTAAAACTTTTACAAATTTAAAGAAAATACAACAGAATGTAATTGAGTTCGTCTTTTAGAATAACGACGACGCAACACGCAGAAGTTTCTTTTTCGTGTGTGTTCGGTTCTTGTATGGCGGTTGATCTTCATCCGGAACCCTTGACAATTACCTGTGATCAAAACCAACTTATAAGTTAGTTTTGATGGCTTATAAACGGTTTAAACAAGTCCGAATTTCAAAAACGAACAAAATAAAAATAAAATCCAACTCTTCAGTCTGTCACGGGGCGCGAAAGACTTAAGTGTCTTAGTCGCGGGGCGCCAGACACCCATTTTCACAGACAGTTCACAACTTTTTGTGCTGAAAACGCCCAACTCCAAATTTCAATCAAAACTTATCTTAAAATCGCCATAACTTTTGTTTCGTAAGTCCGTTTTGCATGATTCTTTTTCCTACGCGTCCGTAATTTAATTCTCCATCACATGAAGTTAAAATCCGACATCTGAATTCATAAAATTTTAGATTTCAATCTCTCGGCTTGAAATTCAATTATAACACTTTTTAACCCGTTCATGATTTTATCAACAAACTTGTTTGTCGCCTCCAGCTTTTTGTGAACTTATTATTTTTAATTATTTCCTATTGTACAAGGTTCAAATCATTGGTTTTTGAGCATCATTGACCCGTTTTAGCTTATGATCTTATTTTGACCCGTTAAGGGTATTTATGCACTTTTAAGCTTAAATTACGCTCATTCCTTGTATGCCTCATAACTCCACCCATTCATATTGATTAGTCTTCCACCACAATTACAATTGTGGTTGATTTAATGTAATAGACTACTTATTCCGAATTCTATCCTTCGGATATGTCATTTTTCGGCAAGATGCATTTTAAGGCATTTAACCCTTGAAAGTTTATTCCTACAACTTGTACACACATCTAAGAGTTACAAAGTCATAATATAAGTTTCTAAACAACCTCTAAGGTTCGTTTGCCCGGTTTACCCATCAAGGGCCTTTTTGGTCAATTTTTTTATCCTTCATTTTTACGATGAAGGGCTTCCACTAATTATTTAACCAACATTGCATTTTTAGCTATAAATCTATATATGCGTACCTGGCCCGGGTCAACAAATAGACCTGATTTATACCTCGCTTTAATTATCCCATATTCTATGGCGACGCAATTATCCAAATTGCTAATCGCTCCTGTTAACATAAGACTCGACAACCACATTAGTCGATATTGTCAAATGGTGTTATTACCACCATTTGACCCGTTTGGGCTACATGACCAAAAGTTGCATAATTTTTAAAAAATGGTTTTTGATTCCCAACTTATACATCCAACCCATTTCGGTTTTTTCACAAGTTCTTTTCACACATGCTCAACCCATTTCGGCTTACGTCATGGGTATATTTTTAACTTCAATTTACATTAGTCGACCCTTGACCAAATTACCATTTTTACCCTTTTTCTCATTATTAGATTACACTATAAGGTAATATTAACGAAAACTCATAAATTCTTAGTCATTACATAACTAGTTTACCGTTTCGCCCCTTTTTACCATAAACCATGGTTTTTATCATTTATGTTTGTTCCGACCCGTATCATTACATGTTGGAAACCATATTTCGAATAAAATCTTTATCATATTTATAACTTATTGAATATATGGGTATTCTACAAAGAAGTGTAAGTTTCACTTACCTTGCATCCATGCCACGCTTTTCTTTCCGTACTTGCTCCATTTGTCCCGCTTCATCCACAAGCTTCCACCTAGCTTGTTAAGCGTCAACTATCATATAATACTCACAAGGTGGTTAGGTTAGTAGTTCTAGATCATAACCTTTACGCCTTATGAACCTTTATACTACTTTTCTTACCGAACTCTATCCTAGGTCGGCTTGACTTTTAAAAGTCAAGCCGCCTTATAGCATATGAAATTGAGCAACTAAGTTTGACAAAGTCATGTTGGCGTTCCGGCCTTTACTCGATAGCACTATTCTTAGGCCACCAATTTAACTAATATTTAATCCGAGTTCATGCTATTTTTATAATTAACAAAAATACAAGTTTCCTTGAAAATGATATCAAAGAGATCATCGATGCGAGGTAGGGGATATCGATTCTTGATGGTGAGCTTGTTAAGCTCACGATAATCGATACACATCCTAAAAGATCCATCATTTTTCTTGACAAAAAGAACGGGAGCACCCCAAGGTGAAAAGCTAGGACGGATAAAACCTTTGTCAGAGAGCTCCTGAAGCTGCTTAGCCAACTCTTGCATCTCAGACGGTGCAAGACGATATGGAGATCTGGCAATGGGATTTGCACCAGGTACGAGATCAATACGGAACTCGACTTGGCGTGCTGGAGGTAGACCAGGTAACTCTTCAGGAAACACTTCAGAATAATCCCGAACAACAGGAATATCTTGAATAGATTTACCTTTGCCCTTATCTGTTACAACATGTGCCAAAAAGGCCACATAGTTCTTTCGCAGATACTTCTGAGCTTTAAAACAAGACATGAGTTTGAGACCACCAGCAGGTTTCTCACCACGAACCTGTAGGATCTCACCTGTCGAAAGCGGCACACAAACAATCTTCTCAAAACAAACTACCTCTGCGCGATGCTTGGCTAACCAATCCATACCCACTATAACGTCGAAGCTTCCAAGTTGCATAGGCGTGAGGTCAATGGGGAAAAGATGGTAGTTAAGGTTCAACTGGCAGTTGCGAAGGACAGAATCAAGAACAATGGGTTCACCACTAGCAACCTCTATTGTCAAAGGCTTACCTAGTTTCGTTCTAGACACACGAAGCAATGGCTCAAAAGATAATGACACAAAACTCTTATCGGCACCCGAATAAAAAAGAACAGATGCAGGCTGATTATTAATAAAAAACGTACCGTTCACCACTTCATTGTCTGCTTGTGCCTCTTGTGCATTCATGTTGAAGACTCGACCTCGAGCCTGAGCCTGATTTTGATTCTGGTTGGCTAGCCTTGGGCACCGATTTCTGTAGTGGGTCAGATCCCCACAATTGTAGCACGAACCAGGAGGAAAATGAGGTCGTGCAGCTTGACCTTGTTGCTGAGCAAGAGGCTGAGCAACTTGTTGGGCTTGGTTCTGAACTGCCTGATTCTGGTTAACAGGAATGCGACAAGTAGCGGCAAGATGACCATTTCTTCCACAGGTGGTGCATTGACGACACTGGAGATGTGGTAGGTGATGGCCATTACACCTGTTGCACAAAGGTGCATTGCCAAGATAAGGCTTCTTGGCTAGTGGTTGCGCAGGCTGATTTGGTGCAGCTTGGGCCTGTGCAGTAACGGCGTAGTTTTGGGAAGCCTTTCGCTTCCTAGACCCTCTTGAGGATCCAGAATTCTTTCCCTTCTTGTTTTGACCTTTCTTGCCATCCTCCTTGTCAGACGCCTGCTTCTTACCCTTGTCACCCTTTTTGTGCAGCTTTCCCTTTCGAACCTGCGACTCAGTCAATGTCGCTGCTAACTCGATCGCCTGACGGAGTGTGGTAGGGTTACTACCAGTAATGAAGTCTTGTACTGAGTCAGGTAGACCATCGATGTACCTTTCGATAGCCTTGTCGAGTGGGGTAACCATAGTCGGGCAAAGCAGACTCAACTCCTCAAATCTATCAGTATACGCCCTGTGTTCGCCACTGTCTTGTTTCAAGTCATCAAACTCTCTCTCCAAAGCTCGCTGTTCATGACGAGGACAGAACTCCCTCATCATAAGGGCCCTAAGTTCAGCCCATGTCTGTGCTAGAGCAACTTCTACACCACGATCTCTCATAACCCCGTTCCACCACGTAAGAGCCCTCTTCTGAAACACACTTGAAGAAAACTCGACCTTGCGATTGTCAGGACACTGCACGTGACGGAAAGTATTCTCAATGCTCTCGAGCCATTGAAGAAGCCCAGTCGCTCCCTCAGAACCACTAAACTTGAGTGGTTTAGCCGAGTTAAAATCCTTGAATTTGCATGGAGCATTGTTGTTGTTGTTGGCTTGGTTCCATTGAGCAAAGAGGTTTGGGAATTGAGCAGCCATTTGCTGCGCAATGATTTCTGCCAGTTCGGCAGTCGCTATCTGGTTTTCGCGTCGAGGAGGCATTCAAAAGAGGAAACATGAAAGGAAACGAGTGAGATGATTGGATGAAGAGAATGAGATGAAACAAAATCAACAAAAGCAAAGATGGTGGTCATGCGTCCGCATCACAAAGCAAACAAACGACACACAGTGTCTAACCAAAGTAAATGGGTCAAAAATAATGTATCGCGAAGACATGCTCGCCTATAAGTGAACACTCACCCCAAGAGTTCCCAGGTAAGAGTGACTGGTCCGATTATGTGGATTTGTACGAACACTCTAGCCTTAGACAGAAAACCCAGGGTACAGGCATTCACTCTTCCAGTTTGCACGTGTTCACACTATTTAGAACCCAAAACTTTGACGAGATTTTGAAAATTTGAAAGGCACAAGGACAAAAATCAAACTGGAAGGGTTCAAAACCTTACAACAGAGGGTTCAAAACCTAGTAATCAATCATCCAAGAACAGATGATTAATTTTCAAAGCGGATTCGAACTTGATGTTCCCGTTGTGGTTATCACCAAAGGATAGGAGAAGTACATGTTTTAAATTCTAAACACAAGACAACTTGTGTTAGGGTCCTAGAAAGGTTATAGTCTAGGTCAAAGCATTACTAATAACCTAATTCCCTATAACCATTGGCTCTGATACCAACTTTTCTGTCACACCCCGACCACATAGAACGTCAAATCGTGGCGGAAACGTCGGGGAGTGTTGTAACAGAATTATTGTTTCGTAACCATGGCATTCAAAGTTATATTTTATTTATCAAACAAGAGTGTTACATTGTCTTTAAACATGAAACCAAGAGTACATAACATAATTAAACTAAGTCTATCTTCGTTTTATGTCTCTAAGGCACATGTCCGCCCTAGTTTCACGATCATCATCCTAAGCGACAGCTCCTGAAAACACATGTGAAAATAGGTACGTCAGCATTAAAATGCCTGTGAGATACATAGGTTTTGTGAAAATAGGATTCATGACTTATAAGTTTAGAAAAAGTTGTTTAGCAAAAGTCAGTCATGAACCTTGTAAATTGTTTTGTAAATCATTTAAAAAGAGATAAGATCAGATGATATGTATACATAAAAGAATAATACATGGTTAAGTGAATAACCAAGTAAAATGAGTTGTATAAAATAAGTTGTTTGTAAAGCAATGTCTTGTGAAAGATATGTTATTTGTATAAAATGTTATATGTCTAAATTGAAATGATGAAAATAACGCTACGATATGTAATACCATACAAGCACTTATATATGGGAAGCACCAGCGGCGTATCCACCATGCTTGTATCATATTACACACGTCTCGTTACTTAAATCACTTAAACAAACCACCAATGTATAAAGTCCATGTTTAAACCAATTGTCAAAAAGTCCTTGTATAAACCATGTCAAATGTTAAAAAGTCCAAATGTAGTCAAGTAATGTGTAACAAATGTTATGTATTGTAAGTAAAGTATTGTCACATAATCCAAATGTAGAAATGTACAAAACAAAGTATTTTGAATATATCAAAAAGTTATATTTTGCAAAGTGAATGCATGTTACATTGATACAAACATTTATGAGGTAAGTTAACGCATACATTCAAGCCTTGAGACAGTCGGATAACCCTAAGTCAAGGTTATCAAAAGAAATGTTTTCGGATTCAGTCATTCCTTACATCCAAACAAACCCGGGATGTCAGGAATGGGATTTGTCAAGTCCTATGGTACCAGTACTTACTACCGAGCGGCGTAGCTAATGTTAATGAACGTATATAAGTCCCGTTTGTGCAAACCAAATGTCATAGCAAATGTGAACATGTTATATGAAAACAATGTACTAAGTATGCTAAGTTAACATACAAAGCAGAAAAGTCATGTAAATCAATGTGCTAGCATGCTATCAGTCAACATACATAGCAGAAATGTAAAGTAAAACAATGTACTAAGTATGCTATCAGTCAACATACATAGCAAAACAATGTAAAGTAAAACAATGTAATGTAAATCATGTACTATAAATGTACTAACGAACATAGCAAGTATATGATATGAAAGCATGAAAGGCACGAAAGTAACAAGTAGGCACATGTGTTTCACCCCAAAACAGATTGAAAACAGTAAAAGAGGGGTCTATGTACTCACTTGGGATTGCTTAGTAGTCCTTGAGTAACAACCAAACAATGCTAGAGATCACGGATATCAAACGACACCTAATATAGGTAACTATGTTAATATACCGGACCTAATTCGGAAGATCGGTTAGAATGAGGGCTTGTAAACCAAATGAGTATGAGAACTCATGTAATATGGTTTAACAAAGCCTACATACCAAATGAAACTTAACCTAAGTGCTTACGACCCATTACGACCCGTTTAGGTAGCTTATGCTACTTTAACGTGTCGTTCGTGTAAAACGCGTTCGGAACGCCTAACTAGTCCTATGACAAGTAAAATATGCCTTAACATGTCTAATATTGTTACCAAATCAGTTTAGATACCAAAAGTTATGTTACATATGCTTAAAATGAATTTGGGCGTAAAAAGGGCATTTTGGTAATTTACCTAAGGCATATATACTACCTATTATACAACTACTCAAACGATGTGACCATAAGGTATAACCTCGGAAGGTTATTCCCTATACAACTATGGTCACCTAATGTGTTTGGTTGGATCCTAATGATCGACTAAACGGGTCGAGTTCGAAGGTATAAGCGATTGTTTAGATCGCTTACCCTTACGACCCTATATAAGCACTAACTAAAAGTGACGAGCTAAGCATGTTAAAACATGCTTAACTAAGTTTAGAAAACAGGTTTGGTATCAAAACAAACGGTTTTGATACCTAAGAGTAGTTTGGTTACAAATCACGCAAGAATGCGCATTCTGGCCGAAAATATGGCTCGTCACTGAGCCTAGATAACGTGGTAATCAGTAGGTATAGTCGCTAGGGACTATAATCATCGTGATCACGCTCACGTTATGAAGTTCAAACGAACTTCGCATTGACCATAAACTGGTCAACACAGAAAGTCAAACAAAGTTTGACTTTTAATGCTAAACGAATAAAAGAACGAAGGAACACTTACAAAGGGTCCCCGCTAGTAAAACTTGATCGAATAGCTCAGGTATGAAGCAATGACTTCAACTTAGAGCTTTGAGATCAGATTTGTGGGTTTTGAGTTGTGAAAGGGTTGGGTATTTATAGGATTCTTGGAACCGTTAGGATCGTTTATCGAATAACGTGCTTTGATCTGGTCCCTACACTTGTTGCAAACTTGTGGTAACTCAAAATGGCCCCTCATGAACTGAAACGGCAAGTGTGGGTGAGTTTTTGAGTGGTTAACAGCTATAATCTGCTATTAAAACTGATTAATCTGATCTGGGAGCCTGACGCGGGCCGCATAAGGATACACCAGGAGTTTACGCGGGCCGCCTGTCCTGTCTGATCAGCAAACAACTTTGCAAAATGACAGTTTTGGTCCATGTTGGTGTTTAAGGCTATTTTCGGCATGTTTTAGGCCCATTAAGCCATCTTTAAGGACCTAAAATGATGTCTAAACATTGTGGACATGAAACATGCTCAAAAATATTTCGGATGTTGGTTCGTTTGGTCGTACGATCGCGATGATCGCTTAATTACGACGGAATGCGCATAAGCGCGAAAAACGATCCAAATTGCGTGACGAATGGATTTTTCTTATGCCAAACACTAAAATAAAATATTTTAGTGCTTACATAAATTTTTGGATGTCCGGATGTATTCAGAACGTGAGTTATGCGCGAAAGTGCAAACTTGTGCACTTTTTGACGCTTTTAGTCCCTGAATGACCCAAAAGTTTATTTTGACGAATAAGCATCAATTGTTTCACGAAATTAAATGTATGAATATTTATAAAGTTTGTATAACACAAGTTTAAAGAAATACGAGTTCTATTTATGATCCAAGCCTCGAATTTTACAACGAAAGAACGATTACAAGAACACAAGACTACAAAAAATGGAAATACAAACATGACTTTCTATTTATGGAAAGTATGAAGTAGCAGGGCGTTACAGTCTCCCCTCCTTTAGGGAATTTCGTCCCGAAATTTAGGAAGAAGTAGGGAAAAGGTGTGGATACTTCATCTTCATTTCACTCTTGAGTTCCCAAGTAAACTTAGCGCCACATTTTCCTTCCCATCGAACCTTAACGATAGGAATTTTACTGTGCCTCAATAACTTGACTCCTTGATCCATGATTTCGACGGGCCTTTCCTGAAAATGCAAGGTCTCGTTGACTTGGAGGTCCTCGAGTGGAACTTGAAGTCCTTCGTCAGCTAGACACTTCTTTAAGTTAGACACGTGGAAGACGGGGTGTACATTGTTGAGTTTTTCAGGCAGGTCCAGTCTATACGCAACCTTGCCAATCCTTTCGAGGATCCTGAAAGGACCAACGTAGCGAGGTGCGAGTTTCCCTTTCTTGCCAAATCGAACCACGCCCTTCCAAGGGGATACCTTGAGAAGTACGAAGTCACCTGTCTTGAATTCCAAAGGTTTGCGACCCTTGTCGGCATAACTCTTTTGTCGGCTCCTGGCTTTCAGTAAATTGTCTCAGACCTGTAAAATCTTGTCCGTCGCTTCTTGTATAAGCTCGGGACCAGTGAATTGAGATTCACCAATCTCGTGCCAACTGATAGGCGAATGACACTTGCGACCATACAATGCTTCGAAAGGTGCCATTTGAATACTCGCATGATAGCTGTTATTGTACGAGAATTCGATCAAAGGCAAGTGTGAATCCCAGTTGCCACCAAAATCTATTACGCATGAACGAAGCATATCCTCTAATGTTTGGATAGTACGCTCGGTTTGACCGTCAGTCTGAGGATGAAAAGCTGTGTTGAGGTTAAGAATAGTACCCATAGCAGATTGAAAGGTTTGCCAAAGACGAGACATAAAACGAGCATCACGATCGGAAATGATGTCAATGGGGGTACCATGATGACAAATGATTTCATTGGTATAGATTCTAGCCAATTTCTCGACTTTGAAATCCTCACGAATGGGAAGAAAATGAGCTGATTTGGTCAATCGATCAACGATCACCCAAATACTGTCATGACCAGAATAAGTACGAGGAAGCTTAGTGATAAAGTCCATGGCAATGCTCTCCCATTTCCAGACAGGAATCTCTGGTTGTTCGAGTAAGCCAGAGGGACGTTGATGCTCAGCTTTGACTTTCGAGCAGGTAAGACATTTCGCAACGTAAGAGGCGATATCTCTTTTCATTCCAGGCCACCAATAGGATGTATGCATATCGTGTTACATCTTATCAGCTCCAGGGTGAACATAATACCTTGTTTTGTGCCTCATTCATGAGAAAGTCTCGGAGATTTTCGCGATTAGGGATCCAGACCCGATTGAGATAGTGTAAAATACCATCGGATTTAGACATGAGCTCATGTTCCTTAGCACCTCGTATCTTAACAGAGAGACTACCTTCGTTAATGGAGGCGTATTGAGCTTCACGAATATGGCATTGAAGATCGTTAACGAGTTGGAGGCAACGAATACCCTTCACATGAGTTTTACGACTAAGGGCGCCGGCTACTACATTCGCTTTATCTGGATGGTATTTGATTTCACAGTCGTACTCGTTTAGCAGTTCCACCCAACGACGTTGACACATGTTCAGTTCCTTTTGGTCAAAGATATGTTGAAGGCTCCTATGGTCAGTGAAGACCACACACTTAGTATCATAAAGGTAGTGTCGCCAAATCTTCAACGCAAAAACAACTACGCCAAGTTCAAGGTCGTGAGTAGTATAGTTCTTCTCATGTATTTTGAGTTGTCTCAACGCGTAAGCGATAACCTTGTCTTGTTGCATAAGGACACAACCAAGGCCAAGGTTTGAAGCATCGCAATACACGACGAAGTCATCGTTTCCATCAAGAAACACGAGAATAGGAGCATTACAAAGCATGTCCTTGAGCGTTTGAAAATACTCCTCTTGTTCGGGACCCCAAACAAAAGGTTTCACTTTTTTGAGTCAAGGAGGTCAAAGGGACAACTATTTTCAAAAAGTTAGAGATAAAACGACGATAATAACCAGCAAGACCAAGAAACTAACGAATTTCGGACAGAGACTTAGGTGCGATCCAATTCTTCACAGCTTTGATTTTAGCGGGGTCAACGTGAATACCAATTTCGTTGATAGTATGACCAAGGAATTGAACCTCTTTTAACCAAAATTCGCACTTGGAGAATTTGGCGTATAAATGTTCAGTACGAAGAAGTTCAAGGATAAGACGTAAGTGTCGCTCGTGCTTTTCTTGTGTCTTGGAATAGATAAGAATATCGTCGATGAAGACGATCACGAAACGGTCCAATTATGCTTTGCACACGCGGTTCATCAAATCTATGAAAACAACAGGTGCATTGGTCAAACCAAAGGGCATGACCACGAACTCATAGTGGCCATATCGTGTACGAAAGGCGGTCTTAGATACATCTTCTTCGAGAACTCGAAGCTGGTGATACCCAGAACGAAGATCGATCTTTGAGAAACAGGTCGTGCCTTGCAATTGATCAAACAGATCGTCAATGCAAGGAAGTGGGTATCGGTTTTTTACTGTAAGCTTGTTGAGCTCACGATAGTCAATACACATACGGAATGACCCATATTTCTTTTTGACGAATAGGACGGGAGCGCCCCAAGGAGAAGTACTAGGGCGTATAAACCTTTATCAAGAAGCTCTTGTAGTTGACTCGAGAGCTCTTGCATCTCAGAGGGTTCTAAGCGGTACGGAGACTTAGCGACGGGCGTTGCGCCAAGCACTAAATCGATGTGAAGTCGACAGAACGAGCAGGAGGCGGACCAGGAAGATCGTCGGGAAACACATCAGGGAAATCACGTACGACGGGAACGTCGCTTATGCTTGGGCCTTTGTCCTTCTTTTCCACAATGTGGGCGAGAAAGGCGAAGGTACCCTTGCGCAAGCATTTCTTCGCTTGGATACATGACATAAGCTTAAGACCTTGAGAAGGTTTTTCACCATAGACGTGTAGGGAATCACCGTTTGGAAGAGGAAGACGAATAAACTTCTCGGAACAGACAACTTCAGCACGAACTCGCCTAAGCCAGTCCATACCTACTATCACGTCGAAACTACCCATTTGCATAGGTATAAGATTGATTGAAAACGTATGATCGTTAAGGATCAAAGAACAATTGGAGAGAACGGAATCTACAGCGTCGGTCTTACAATCAGCGACTTCGACAGCGAAAGATCTTGGCAACTTAGAGCGTTTACACTTAAGCAAGGATTCGAATTCTAATGATACAAAACTTTTATCGGCGCCAGTATCAAATAAGCATGAAGCATAAACATGGTTCACAAGAAACGTACCAGTAATGACGTCGTTCGCATTTTGGGCTTGAACAGTAGTGAGGAGAAAGGCTCGGCCTCTAGCAGGTTGTTGAGACTGTTGCTGCTGCTACTGTTGTTGTAGCTGTTGTTGTTGTTGCTGTTGAGGCTGGTTTCGTTGAGGACAGACGTTAGCCATATGGTTGATATCACCACATTTAAAACACGCTCGCACAGGAGTGACTTGGTTCTGAGCTTGATTGGGGGCAGAGTTCTGAGCTACCAAGGCTTGGTTTTGATTGGCCAGAGGCAAGACGCGGCAGTTTTGAGAAAATGCCCATATCGGCCACATTTGGCTCACTTGCGACACAGAACGTTTGGAGGGTGATGGTACTGGCATTGGCCACACTTAGGTTGTGTCCTAGTGTAACCTTTGCATGGAGTTTCATCGTTAGCTATAGCAGGCATGGCTTGTAGGGGTTGAGGGTTTGGCGGAGTGACAACCGCGCAATTTTGGCTTGAAGCCTTCTTCTTCTTGCCTCGGGTTTTCTTGGTGGATGCGGAGGGTTCATCAGTGGGTTCAACGGTGGCTTGATGGGCGGTTTTCAGTGAGGTTTTTGTGGCATTCCTACGCATGACATGGTTATTGTTCAATCGGGTGGCTAAACGAAAAGTTTCCTCAATAGTGACTGGGCAAGCAGCTTCCATGAGGTTCATGAAGGAATCAGGCCAGCAGTGGATGTATTTGTTGATGGCTTTTTCAGGGGTATCAACCTGGCCGGGGCAGAGGATACTAAGCTGTTTGAAACGAAGGGTTAAACCATCATTGTCGTCATCCACCTGTTTTAGGTGCCAAAACTCACTCTCTAGTTTCCTTATCTAGTGCGGCAGACAAAATTCTTCCTTCATAATCTTTTTTAATTCAGCCCACGGCAGCGCGTGGGCGGCGTCCTCACCTCTTACGCCTCGTTCAGAGGTCCACCAATCAAGAGCTCTTGATCGGAACACCCCTGTGGCATTTTGGGTGCGTAGGTCATCAGGGCAACAACTCTGACGAAAGGTGATCTCCATGGGATCAAACCAAGAGAGTAGTGCGGTAGTGCCATCTTTTCCAGTAAATTCCAATGGTTTGCAAGCCATGAATTGTTTGAAGAGGAAATGTGTCTTTGGCTTCTCCACTTTGGAGTCCACAGAGCCATGAGGCGAATCGGTGTTGGTTTGAATGCGGCTAACAATGTCGGGTATAACTCGAGCCATTTGGTTGGCCATTTGTTCAGCAATGAGCCCAACTAGCTCTTGTTTGGAGATGGACTCACTGTTGGAACCTTTCTTTGACTTGGTCTTCTTTGATGAGCTTGGAGATGCCATCTAGAAGTTCGAAAGAAAAGGAAAGGATGAGACTTGATCATAAATTCAAAATAAGTTTGCAAGTTTAAGTATATAAGCATGATGTATCACATATGGTTCACATAATTTGCATGAATTCAACAAGTATTCAACAAGTATCGACACGTATGAATGCGTAGAAAGAGTATAAATTTAGTTTGTTCACGAGAATTATTATTGTTTTTGATTGCGCGAGACGTGCGAATTATGTAACGGTTTTGAAACGAACGAGGTAACAAGTATACAATCACATATAAATTGAATCACATAAAAGAGAGGCTCATAAAACATAGGATTGTTTCGGGTAGAGAAACGTCGACTATTCCAAAGTGAATCGAAAGTCCTTTCAAATTAGAGAAACATGCTTTGGCCTATAGGTAAGATACTCTCGTCGAGAAGCGATTAACGGTATCTTACCCTTCCAGTTACTACACGTCTCTAATCGATTGAAACAATCGAAACTTTGGCGAGATCGAAAATCGAGGAATGGGACTTAATCGACAAGGTGCGGGTTTCACCCCTAACTTGACGATTTCGTACCCTAATGTGGTTGGTACTCGTGGAGTCAAAATATAATTTTGACACTTTGACGGGGGTCCACTAGAGTTTGGATTGGAAATTTACCATTTAGATGTGGATTTCACACCTAGCTAAATGGCGAGATTTTGTGAAAAATAAGAATAAGCGGAATGAGAGTCGTTCACCAAATTGTGGGTTTCACGCCTATTTTGGTAAACTCGTCTCTTTTGTATAAAGAGTGTCTTCAAGTCTTCAAGTGTATTGTGTAAAATGTCTTAGGAAAGACAATATGTATATATTAAGACCAAAAAGAAGAGAAAGAAGCAAAGTAGGAAGAATAACATTTTAAGCAAGAATCAAGAATGGTCAAAAATATGGTTCCTACTATAGACTAGGTAGAACATGGCAATTCTACCTAATTCCCTATAGTTATGGCTCTGATACCAATCTGTCACACCCCAACCAATGGCGGAATCATTGGAGCGGGACTTGTTCGAGATTGCAAGAGACTTCATAACACTATTCGTGACAATATTTAAATAAATCCCATTTCATTTCATAACTTCAAATTGTCAAATATTTCATAAACTCAGACAACAACATGTTCAAAATAACAACAACAAAATTTGATACAACATTTTAAACCTAACACGTCTAAATGTTTATCTAGGCATCGTCGCTACTTCATTTCATAGCAATCCTTAATCATCAACATGTAACATGTTAAAAATACAACAAAAGCAAAGGCGAGTATACAAGTTTGATACATACATAGCAAAAGATAAGTTTAAACGATTCCTCATAGCAAGCATGTGATACAAGATAAACCTTAAATTCGGCATGTGTCTAACATATCAAACCAATGATGAAACGCAATATGCTCATGACATAACCATAAGTCTACGGGAGGTGCGTTAATCCTATAGCGCTATATATGTCACGGATAGGCTCGTACGAAGTTAATGATAAGTTTAACACAAGATGTCCTCAACCCAAGTTTAAAGTATCAAGCAATCACGTATACAAGAATGTTATAGGAATGTTTGTGCATTTAAGTAAAATGTTCATGTGTAAGTTTTGGTAAGTAAACATGTTACACCCCAAAAAGTGGTAAAAGTAAAGAGGGGAATTCGAGTATACTCACGGTTTTGCAAGTTGTTACTACTTAAATCCGAGAGTAAGTTGGTTGTTGGATTTAGCTAACTGGGGCACCTTGTCCTTCTACACAAAGGAGACATAGGTGTGTGAGTTTGGGATTACGGAAGATTATAGATTCAGAATGTAAAAAGTATGAACATAGACATAGTAAAATAATCATTTAGCACACAAGATACTTGTCTTGACACTATGAAACTCTAAGGAGTTTAAATGTTTTCATGGAACAAGGTTCCATTAGAATCGTGATAAGTTATCAAGGTTTAAAATGATATAATCTAGTACCTCGACATATGAACACTAGTTCATCATCAAAGTTTCAATTATTTGGATAGTATATATATATATATATATATATATATGAGTCTTATATGTATTGTTATGTCCATTAGTCAAGCATGAGGTAGAAGATTAAATCTTCATTTAGGTACCTCTAGTATCATGGAAATCATGTAGGAGGTAGGAAGAACAAGCTTCCATTTAGGTACCTCTAAGTGTTCACCACTACACTTGATGTAAAAACATACAAGGAAGGTCATTAACTACAAGTAATACAAGAACATAAACAACTACACTATTGAGAAATCATCAAGTAATGTGGGGATTTTATGTTGGACAACCCAAGTTAGTCCATAATCACACCTTCACCAAGCTTGAAGCTTGAACATCACTTGTGGGTTAAAAACTCTAAACAAAACAGAATATATGTGAGGTTTAACCTCTGATTTTGAATGTCTCAACGTTGTTTTTAAGCCTAACTAACCATAGAAGTGGTTATAAGCATAAGGACATAGGTTTGAGATGAGAAAACTCAAGTTTGGTTAAGTTTAACAAAGTGTTTGTATAAAACAGAAAGTTTCTTGCACTTATAACCCTTCTATGATGATGTTCCATCTTTGGTTTTCCATGGAAAACCTATGGAAACATCCCTAGGGTTGTTCCAAGTGCTAAGAAGCAAGAAAGGATGAAAAAGATGGAAGATAAGTGAGGTTAAACTCACTTTTGCAACTTGAAGTGTTTCTGACTTTTGCTACTGTTTTGCACCAGATTTTTGGAGTGATTAGAGAGTGGATTAGTGAGTTTGTAAAGTGATTCAAGTGTGGGATTGAGTTGGGTTTTATAGAGGGTGATTAGGTGAGGTTTAGTTGGACTAATTAATGGAAGAAACACAAATCTGCCAGATTGATGTCGTGGCGTCGCGCCACAGCAAACACACATACCCATCGCGCGACGCCACGGGACAATGTTCCGGAAACAAGTTTGATTTTTTACAATTAGGCCCCTGTAGTTTATATTTTAGGGTTTTTAAGGGTTTTAGGGACTATTTTCGCCATAAAAGCATAGTATAAGGTACTTTAAGAATGGGGAATATAAACCAAGTATAATTAAGCGTATGGATGTTGTATTTAAGTATCGTTTACGATCCAAATACGTTTTATGCATAAGTTTCACGTATTTACAAGTTTTGCACATAGTTTCCAAGAATCACGAATAAGCATCAATTGTTTCACGAAATTAAATGTATGAATATGTATAAGGTATGTATAACACAAGTTTAAAGAAATACGAGTTTTATTTATGATCCAAGTCTCGAATTTTACAACGATTACAACGAAAGAACGATAACAAGAACACAATGTGACAACCCTCATTAAACCAAGTATCCGTACAATTAATTAATTATAATTAAGTGCTGAATGATTGTGCTGAATTACTTAATTGCTTTCTGATTACTGCATCATACTTACATGTGCATCACATATTACATAATGTCACATCATTATCACAGACAGACTTTATTGACATACCTGATGCACAAAGCACAATTAACGGATAAAGCAGGAAAATGCTGACGGGGTTCAGTAAATAGACAGACAGTGTTTTGAGACCCAGTATGGGCCAGGGACAAGGTACTACACTAGCATGGTGTGTAGGGAAGTAAGAACCATATAACTGCGTCACTGGGTGGTAGTTTGAGTGCCGGAAAGTGCCTAAAACTCACTTTATGTGCAGAATTCTGCATTTTCAGCAAAAATTCAGCTTTTTAACATACTAGTATTATGCAGAAAATTGACTAAATGGTCCCTAATGCTTTCCTAAGTGTCGGGAATTAAAAGTGTCTCATAAAGTTACATAAAAGACACTATACGGTACAATTTAGCACTTTAACGAACCGGTATCTAACCGAACAACCGGACATTACCCGGGACACCAAAATTTTGCCAGATACATTGTTTTATTATTTTTGAGCTAGTTATGGTCTCCGAATACCCCAACACACTAAAATATGTCATACACATATAACACTAGATATTACACTTAACCTCCTAAATATTTACCTACTTACTATCAAAAACTTACATCTAACCCCCCCCCCCCTCCATGCCATTTACGGTCACCATGGACCCACACCCCACTCAAGAATTTGTTGATTATTTTATTGGATCTTGCTTGATATCTTGGACAAGATATTGTAGTAGGAGATTATAAGTATGGCCAAGATCAAGATCATATCATTCCATATCACTTCACAATCTTCACCCCACTCCCTCATACTCTCTCTCTCCCTCTCGGCTCTACATATTGCCGCCACCATCACCACCTTGTCACCACCATATTCATCCAATTCCAAGTTCATTCAAGTGCAAGAAGGGGTTACTTGGAGCTTGAAGTTTGAAGAACTTGAAGGACCTTCATCCTTAGCTTTCATCCACCATTTTTCATCATCTTTTTCTAGTGATCTTCCCTAGCCTTTGAGCTAGTTGTAAGCTTCTTGCTACTAACATTTACTTCTCATTTTGTTGGTTAAAAAGATGAACATTGTTATAAATCACAAGAGCACTAAAAGACTTAAACAAGAATCATGAACATGAAACTTAAAGATGATGAAATCTTCTTAAATTAATGTTGTTAAATACATGCATGGCACTTGATTGTGATTTACTTGAGATTATGATGTTGATCATCATAAGGAGCTTGCTAGATTGTGATTAAACACATGATTTAGCAAGTTAGAGGATGATTATATGATAACCCAAGAAGATCATCCTCACTTATGAGCATGAACTTGAAAATAAAATTATTTCTTGAAAAATAGTAAATAAAGTGAGCTAGTAATTTTGAGAATCTAAGATTTATGAATAATTTTCCAAGAAAACCAAGTTCAAAATATGATTTTTGTAGAACTTGATTCTTACATAAATATACATTGTTTTTGGTGACAAAACAAGTGTGAGAACACTTTGTTTACAAGAAGAGTTCAAAAGAATAATTCTTGTAGAATATGTTTACAAGTTGTAAACATCTAAAATTTTCAAGAAGGAAGTTTATTAAGAAATGAACACACTTTAAAGGGGTAACTAAGTCTACTAAACATGTTACCAAGTCACTACGAGTTTTTGTGAAAGTTCATGTTCATGTTGTTATGTACATCGTATAATTTTTGCACTTGGGAAGTATAGTTTGATTATTGATTATTGGGTTGATTTTTGAAAAGAAAATGATATGCTCATATAGCATGGACACCTCCGTTTTTAGGGGAAACTATGGCGAAATTTTCTCAAAATATAAACACTTAGAAAATATTTTCTAGACAAGTGTTTACTAGTGTATTTTAAACTACGTTTTTCAAATATAAACCTCGCCATAATTTTTGTAACAAAAATACAAGGTATCGGAGGTTGGTCTTATAAATAAAAACGGATAAATATATATTTAGAATATATATTTCATATTAAGACACTTGTGTGACTATTTGTATACTCGGTGAAATGGTTATATTATATAACTTAACGAAGTACCGTGAAATTTATTATCCAAAGCAATACCGTTACTTACATATTTTTGGTAAACACTAATTTGGATACAAGAAATAAAAATATGATTTTTGTAAATATTACAAGGTTGTGTCATATTTTTGGACAAGTGAAAATATATTATTTTGGAAATAAGAATATATTTTCCTAGTATAGTTAGAAGATATATGATTTTGGGAAAAATATATATTTTCTGGATAGTACATTATTTTTGAGACAAAGTGAGTTTACGAATATATTTTCCAAAAGTGAGACTTAGAAATATATTACTTCGTAAATTACAAGTACAATAATACAAATACATGTATAAGACACCCCATCCTTGGGAAGGAAATACGAAAGTTAAATACTTGAGAAGTATTAATACAGAAATATTGTTTAAAACAATTATTCCAAAACCAAATATAATTTAAGTTGAAATACTAATTATTTTGAAAAATAATTATAACTCGGAATAATATAAGAAACGTAACTCAAAACTCAAATACTAAGCAAAGGCATTGTCACACCCCGATTTCCACGTGTCACCGGTGGGCCCGGTGGGGGAGTATCGTGACGTGGTTGGCAACGTAATAGTCAAACAACACAATATAATAATGCACAGCGGAAGCAAATTTAAAATAAGATACAACCGAATTTATTTATTGTAATCAAAGTCACAATATCCGGTGTTTATCCACAGTAGGATCGAAACAAAATAATATTAATGGTTCAACAGACTTCTGGCATCCTAAGCTTGCGAGACTTTTTATTGATGCTTAGGAGACAATCCAGCCAATTTCGTTTAGTACCTGCATTCAGCCTTTTTGGGAAAATACGTCAGTTTACACTGGTAAATACACTCAACTGACTCATTTTGGAAAATGATTGAAAATTGGTTTTGGATGCACATGGCATAAACATTTTTTTTTAACTTGGGAGAATTATTTAATATTTTAATCTTGTGAACGAATTACATGTTACTTATGCGTTCAGTAGCCCGGATCTAGTCCGGGTTAAAGATCAATAGACACACCACATCATTGAGTTATACACGGACGGTGTACGCCTACACCCCGTGCTCAGGTCGCGGCAATCTCGTAAGATGATGCCAAGGATATCCGGGACATGGTCATTAACCCCCCAAAGGCTGTAAAGTAAACAAGACTGTTTAAACGAGCCGATCAAATTTTTCAACTACCCACTAAGCGTGGAGATTTGATGCCCGATCAAGCGGTACGCTATGTACCGTAACCCAAGTCCGTATAGGGAAAATAAGTTAAAAGTATTTACCTGAGTAAGTATTAATCACAACAAGCAAAATGCATGTAGCTTTTACTGGTTCTCCTAATCTGGAACGAAGGTTTATAATAACCTATTAGAATGCTAACGGGTCTTTTATTAAGCTTAAGCTTAGACCGGCTAGTTTCAAGATACGGTTCGTACGCACGATTAAGCGAAGACCGGATAGAATGTGATTCAGACCCGACAAGTTTGAAGACTTGTTTAATATGGGTTTATTATTCACATTCTCGATTTTGAGATAAAACCGTTAAGGTTTGACCCGTTTCGGCTAATTTATGTAAACTTGTTACATAAACCGAACCGTACGCGTAATAGGCGTGACGGGTAGTCAAGAGAGCTATATACAGGTTTCCTAAGTTAATTATGTCTCAAATATGTTGTGACATCAGTAAGGTGTCTTTCGTTATGCCCGAAACGTGTTTAGACACAAACTAGGCCCCGTAGGGGTAGTTTGGTCATTTAAAAGTTCATAAAAGAGTTTAAGCGACAACCTGGGTTACAGGTCTGATGTAATAAAAAAATATACTCAATTTGCTAAGTTACATCAGTAGTTTAAAGCATGTATGTGAAACTTATCATTTTTAACCAAACTAGGCCCCGTAGGGGTATTTTGGTAATTTCACATAAGCCGAAAAGCTCAAAACTGAAGTCTGAGTTTATCAACCTTTGCTTACTGTTAAAATATTATAATTTGCCTCTTATATCAGTAGGTATCAACCCGGGTATGTCCAATATGATTTTAAAACATACTACGCGCTAAAAACGCTAAATAAGGCGATTAAAGGCCATTACCGGGTTCGATACTTAAATCTGATATTTTTATATTTCCAGAAGGCTAAAAATAATTTATTTATCATAACTAATCAGTGGCAAAAGGTTTGGGGTCGTTTAGATATGTAAAACTCATTTTATGGCCCGTAAGGGCAAAACCGACAATTACCGGATTAAGCCTACGACTATGAGTTATGCTCAGCCTAAAATTAATTAAAAATCTTTAAAAATCCCAAAATAATATATTACATCAGTGGGTAAAATATTTGATACCAAAAAGTATGTTTAACTAGGCTATACGCTAATTACGTCATTTCATTAACATAAAGCATAAATTTTACGATAATGAGCATAACTCTTAATCTACAAATCAAACTGATGTCAAACTTTGCATACAAGTCTATATATCAGTAACTAAGGTTTCTACACTTTTACATTTTCATAAACCACGTTCTAAGGTAATAAGGGCATAACGGTCAACATATGAGCAATTAACGGAAACATGCATATTAATTGGATAACTAATGAACCAAGGTGTATAATCACAGAGGGTTGTTTTAACATGTAACCTAGTCCAATTAAAGCTCTGAGGCATTTCTAAAACATGCCTAAACGGGTCAGAACTGAAAGTCAAAGTGAAAGTCAAACTATGTGACTTTCGGTTCCGAACCGGGTTTAAACAGGAAATAGTCGGGTTGAACATGTTTGGACATGTTCTTACACTAATTACTAAGTTATAACAATGATCAAACAGGTTATATATGTTCTAGATAGCTAATTATGCATAAATGACATTTTAAGCATTATGTTGACTTTTTAATTAAAAGTTTGACCCGACATTAGACCTGGTTAGAGTGGTGATCAGGGGAAACCCTTTTGAGGTTTTATTACCCACTTAAATACCAACTCATAACTACTTTTAACTCGAGATATGACTGAGCCATTATTAACTAATCTCGAAGTCAAACCGTAATTACGACGGTTTGACTTTTAGCTAATTAACTAAGCTAAACTCAAATAAACAAGAACTAGCAGACTTACAAGAGTCCTATGCACGAGATTGATCACTTGAGGCTGCTTGATAGCTCCAGAAATGATCCACAAATGCAGGAGAAGGTGTGAGAATGAATGTTGCATAACATGTCCTTATATAGTGAATTAACCCACCATAACATGTTGACAACAAGCTCTATGATCAACCACAACCATCCAACACTTGTCCCTAGTGCTCTAGCACAGTTAGGGGTCGCCCACCATGTTGCAAATGCGATTAAAAGTCGAGTTTCCGCGAATACAGGGGTCTGTCCCCGTTTTCTGCATCTGGGCCTTGGACGCGGCCCGCGTCCCATTTCCCCGAAGCCAAGGCGGGCCGCCTGGCCTGCTTATTCTGAATTTTTTTTATTTTTATTGTTTTCCAACTTGACCCTTGGTTAATTTGAAAGGGTAATTAAGCTTTAACTTGCAATTTGACCCCTTGTAAAATACCCACAAGGACTTTAGGACTTATACCCACTTTGCCAAGTCCCTGAACACTTCCGGTTAACCCGAAAAGCCTTAACTTTCAACGTTACCACTTTAACCCTTCGCACACGAATTTGGTCATAACTTTCTCATACGATAACGAAACGTTATGAAATTTTAATCGTCCCTTCTAGTGAGCATAATTAGCATTTACAAAGCTTCGAGTTTGTCAAAAGGTCACTCAGAGGTATATCTTTAAACATGTTGACACATTCAACCGCTGTAGTTTGTAATTACTCACTTTTAGCTTCGTATGATCCATAATTTATTCGTTTGAAGGTATGAGCATCGTGTAGGGTTAATGTACAATATATTTATTCACAGTTGACACTTAGAATACGTATATTCACATACTTTCCATGTTTGTCAACTTTAGTCCTTCCATAATATTTCTTCACACGTTTAAACTTTATGACACGTGTCAATATATCATAGGACGTGAATTTCCGAGGTGTTACATCCTCACCCCCTTAAAATAAATCTCGACCCGAGATTTACTGAAATAAGTAAGGGTACTTTTCTTTCATCGTGGATTCAACCTCCCACGTGTATTCGGGACCTCTACGGGCATCCCATTTGACCTTTACAAAAGGTATATGCTTCCTTCTAAGCTTCTTTACCTGTCGATCCTCAATCGACAAGGGTTTTTCAACAAATTTTAAGCTCGCGTCTATATGCACATCTGTATGTGGTATAACCAGTGATTCGTCAGCGAAACACTTCTTTAGATTGCAGATGTGGAACACATTGTGAATTCCACTGAGCTCTTCTGGTAAGTTCAACTTATAGGCAACTGACCCGACCCGTTCGATAACCTCGAAAGGTCCTATGTATCTCGGGCTTAGCTTGCCTTTCTTACCAAATCGCATCACTCCCTTCCATGGCGAGACTTTAAGTAGGACTTTGTCACCTACTTCGAAGTGAAAATCCTTGCGATTTGGATCAGCGTAACTCTTCTGCCTATCTCGGGCAGCTTTGAGATTTTCACGAATCTGGACAATCTTGTCCGTCGTTTCGAACACAATTTCTGGTCCTGATAACTGGACTTCTCCAACTTCCGCCCAACAAACTGGCGATCTACACTTTCTACCGTATAATGCCTCAAAAGGCGCAGCCTTGATGCTGGTATGGTAGCTATTGTTGTAGGAGAATTCGATCAATGGTAGGTTCTTATCCCAGCTACCACCCAAATCGATCGCACATGCACGAAGCATGTCTTCCAACGTTTGAATAGTACGCTCACTCTGACCGTCAGTCTGAGGATGATAAGCCGTACTAAAATTCAAACGTGTGCCCAAAGATTGTTGGAAACTTTTCCAAAAATGTGACGTGTACCTAGTATCCCGATCAGAGATAATAGCTACAGGTATGCCGTGTAAGGCTACAATCTTATCAACGTATAACCGGGCTAACATATCGGAGCTATAAGTCTCCTTGATGGGTAAGAAATGAGCTGACTTAGTCAGTCGGTCAACTATAACCCATATCGTATCATTTCCTTTCCTTGTCTTGGGTAACTTGGTAATAAAATCCATAGTTACCATTTCCCACTTCCACGTAGGAAGTTCAGGCTGTTGTAGCAAACCTGACGGTTTCTGATGCTCGGCTTTGACTTGCGCACATGTCAAGCATTTTGCTACATGGGCGGCTACAGACTTTTTCAAGCCTATCCACCAATAATTTGCCTTCAAATCCTGGTACATCTTATCAGCTCCAGGATGAACGGAGTATTTGGAACTATGGGCTTCCTGGAGGATGACATCTCGAAGTCCTCCATGAATTGGAACCCATATTCGTCCGTTTAACCGTAAAATTCCGTCCTTGCTAAGAGTTAACTGCTTCTCAGTTACTCCTAACTTTTCATTAGGATAGTTAGCTTCCAACACAGCTTCTTTCTGTGCAGCTAACAACCTTTCCATCAAATTATTCTTTATCTCCATACGCTTGGCGTTAATTCGGATAGGCTTAACCCTTTCCTTCCGACTCAAGGCATCGGCGACTACATTCGCCTTGCCGGGATGGTATTTGATTTCACAATCATAATCATTCAACGTTTCCATCCAACGGCGTTTCCTCATGTTTAACTCCTTCTGATTAAACAGATGTTGGAGGCTCTTGTGATCAGAATAAATCACACATTTGACACCATAAAGATAGTGCCTCCAAAGCTTCAGTGCGAATACAACGGCACCCAACTCCAAGTCATGGGTGGTGTAATTCTTTTCATGCACTTTCAGTTGTCTTGATGCGTAGGCAATCACCTTGCCTTTCTGCATAAGCACACACCCCATGCCAGTGTGCGAAGCATCACAATAAACCATAAAGTCTTCAATTCCATCTGGCAGTGTCAGTATCGGGGCGTTGCTCAACTTTTGCTTCAGAATATCAAAGGATTCTTGCTGCTTAGGGCCCCAAACAAACTTAACCTTCTTCTTAGTTAAGGAGGTTAGGGGTGCAGCAATCCTTGAAAAGTTTTCAATGAAATGCCTGTAATATCCTACCAATCCCAGGAAGCTACGTATTTCTGTAGGCGTCTTTGGCTCTTGCCAGTTCATTACGGCTTCAACCTTAGCGGGATCCACCTGGATACCACGCTCACTAACCACGTGTCCAAGAAATTGGACCTCTCGAAGCCAAAATTCACACTTGGAGAATTTGGCATAGAGCTTCTCCTGGTGTAGGAGTTTGAGAATACATCGAAGGTGTTTCTCATGGTCAGCTTGGTTCTTCGAATAAATAAGGATGTCATCGATGAAGACGATAACGAATTTATTTAAGTATGGCTTGCAGACGCGATTCATGAGATCCATGAACGCGGCTGGTGCATTAGTGAGCCCAAAAGGCATCACTAGGAACTCGTAGTGACCGTAACGAGTCCTAAATGCAGTCTTATGCACGTCTTCATCCTTGACCTTCAATTGATGGTAGCCTGACCTCAAATCAATCTTCGAGAAGTAACTTGCCCCTTGAAGCTGATCGAACAAATCGTCGATTCTGGGCAACGGATACCTGTTCTTGATTGTGACTTTATTAAGCTCGCGATAGTCGATGCACAGACGCATCGACCCATCCTTCTTTTTGACAAACAAGATTGGCGCTCCCCAAGGAGATGAACTAGGTCTAATGAAACCTTTAGCCAGCAATTCATCTAGCTGCGTCCGCAACTCCTTCATTTTTGTGGGTGCCAATCTGTATGGTGCTTTAGCAACTGGTGCCGCTCCTGGGATGATATCGATCCTAAATTCAACTTGTCTATCTGGTGGTAAACCAGGTAGATCTTCAGGAAACACTTCTGGGTATTCAGAGATGACAGGGATGTCTTCTAACTTCGGTTTGGGCTCATCAATAGTCACCTGTGCCATGTAAATGACACACCCCTTCTTCAAACACTTGGAAGCCTTGAGCATAGTCACGTGCTCAGGTAGTCCATACTGGGTATCTCCCCGAATGGTAAGTGACTCACCAGACGGAGTCTTTATCACTACTTGCTTCATGTTACAGACAATTTGGGTCTGGTTATGAGATAACCAGTCCATACCCAGAACTATGTCAAAACCGGCTAACTTAAACGGAAGTAGAGACAGAGGAAAAGAATGGTTCTTAATGGATATAACACATCCATCTAACACAGTAGAGACGGTTTCTATGGTACCATCTGCTAACTCTACCTCATAGTTTGCGTTTAAGGTTTTGACAGGTAAATTCAACAATTTACAAAACTTATGATCTACGAAAGACTTATATGCGCCTGAATCAAAAAGTACTCTTGCAAAGACATCATTTACAAGGAATGTACCTGTTATGACATTATCGTCTTGCACAGCTTCTTTCGCGTCCATTCTGAAGACTCTGGCATTAGTCTTCTTAGCCTCCTCAGGCTTCTTGTTGTATTTTGGGCAGTTGGTCTTGATGTGCCCCTTCTCATTGCAACGGTAGCACGTTGCGTCTTTTATCTTTTTGCAATCCAGGGTTTTATGATCCGTGGACTTGCAAATTCCACAAGCAAAGGATTTTGACTGAGTCTGAGAGCTCGACTCCAGTCTGCACTTTCCATAGTGCTGCTTCTTGCAAATTTTACACTTGGGCTTCTCATCAGACTTATGCCCATCCTTCCTCTACTCAGATCCCTTCTTGTTATCACCGTTCCCACAGTGTTTCTTATTCGACCTTCGCGAACCATAATCTTCACGCTTCCTCTTCTCGGCCTCCTTATTCCTCAGCGATCTCTGTCTGACCGCATCCAGAGTTAGGGATAAGGAAAGGTCAGTTACAGACCTGAAGGTAACTGGCCGAGAAGCTTTTACACTGGCCTTGATCTCGGGTTCTAAACCACCAATAAAGCGAGCGATTCTTTTTGGCTCCGGGGTTACCAGGTAGGGAACCAACCGGGACAGCGTATTGAAGCTTGTCAGGTAAGCTTGACAGTCGAGGTTCTTCATCACCAACGATAGAAAGTCAGATTCTATCTTCTCCACCTCATGTTGAGGGCAGAAATTTTCCTTGATTAGGGCAATGAATTGATCCCACGACATACTATACAATGGGATCTTTCCGGAGGCCTCCATTAGAGATCTCCACCATGCCAACGCTTCACCCTTGAAGGACTGTGACACAAACTTAACTACATCCCTTTCAGCACACCCGCTGATATCTACCACCGTGTCCATCTCGTCCAGCCAAGTCATACAATCGACGGCTCCTTTTTCCCTAGTAAAATCCCTGGGCTTACAAGACACGAAGTACTTATAGGAGCAACCCTTGTTACTGGACTCTTGATGCAGTACTATATGCTGAGATGGGACACTTTGATGGTTGGTGGACTGACGGTCATCACCATCTTTCTTGGGTCCATTCTTTTTGGGAGGAGGCTTGCTATGAGCCTCAGAATGTGTCCTGGGCTTTGAATGTGATGCAGAGTGGGTCCTACTTCGAGTACCACTGTATTCCTCATACTGCCTATCCAAAGCCTGTGTAACAGCGCCGTCTATGATTGCTTTTAATTCAGCACCCGTTAACGTAATCTGGGCGTTCTCATTTGGCTCTACTGGATGGCTATTTACTTCATTTGATTCAGCCATTTGAATTTGAACTGTTGCAGAAAACAAGAACAATATTTTACTTGGGAGTTTATTATGGAATTACCCCTTAGGGTAATTCGTTAACCATGGTAAACAGAGACCATATTTGGTTAACTTATTAATCGTATTAACTTAGGATTTCAATTAAAATTTATCCTAAACATAAACAATAACAATATATATTAGCACATAAGGCTTAGTCACATGGACATTTTAGATTATAAGCTATGATTTCGGAGAATCAAGACTTTTAAGGTTTGAACCTAGTTCATTACCTTTATCAGACAGGGAGCCATAGCTACCACTGCCATTTGGCTCATATGGGAGTGAGCTGGGCCCGTAGGCATCATATTACCACGTATGGTAAAATATGATCATCTTAATTGATGATCTTAACCCATGATTCAGAGGTCATATAACTGGGTTTGGAATCTTCTAAAGAATCCTTATACATATAAGAATGACATGTGATTTTAACGAATCACTTCTGCCAGGAGTGTTAACATGTTTTAAGATGTTAATAGGGATTTGAATCTTTTAAACAGGTCCTACCATTTTGGCCCGGTCTTATATTTGACACGAGGCTAGGTTTCACACTTTAAGATCCTTAATTAAATAATTACATAGGCAGATTAATTTAAAAAAAAGAATGATTTTAATTTATTTATTTCATTTGTAAATATTTATGCACAAATGGCAAACATGAAATTTATAAAAACAAACATTCCATTTATTTATTCAAAGCATTACACACTTGCCCTAAACGGGTCTTTCAAATTACAAACTTACCCACGCAGGGGTTAAATAACACACATGCCCACGCAGGGGCTAAATATCACACATGTCCACGCAGGGACTCACACTAACAATACACCCACGTAGGGGTTCAAACAAACAAGCATGCCCACGCAGGGGCTCAAAGCAACATACCAAATACACCCATGCAGGGGCTCAACAGTAAATACAGGAGAAATAACTGTGGAAGGATTCAACGATCCTTCTTGTTCTTTCCCTTGATCAAACTAACCAACCCTTGGAAGAACGTCTGTCTTTCCCTACGTTCCTCATGAGCTTCCCGTCCAACTCGCTCCAACCTATGAAGAATTTCCTCCCTTTCTGGGGGAGAAAACCGTGGTGGCTGCGATTGCGTCCTGATAATGGGTCTAGGAGGTATAGGGTATCCCTGAGTCGGGTAACTCACCTCCCATGGGTCCCCATAGGGTCCTTGGGTGTTATAGTTCGCTGCTACCATGTACGGATCAGCCTCCCCGTAACCATAGTTGTGATGCATTGGGGGTTCAAACGGGTTGTATCCCATGCCACCCGTATATGTAGGTATCGGGTTATCAAATCCCATCGGCGGTGGTTGTAGTACAGCAGGGTTGGAGGGTCCACCCATTTGTGGGTCCTCCTGGTATGGCGGGTAGTGACTAGCACTTGACTGCCATGGGGAACTGAAATTGAAGCCCCCCGGTCGTACCGACATGCGGGCACCGGTTCTCCTACGCCTTGGCGGTTGAGGAGGTGCCGGTTGAACTGGTGGCGGTGGAGGTGGTGGCGTAACTGCCACAAACCGGTGATCCTCGGATGAATCTTGATGATGCGGCTGCGGCTGTGGCTCCTGCTGTTGCTGCCCATGAGACGACGAGTGGTGAGAAGGAGTATAGTACCACTCGTGCTGATTAAACAAGGCTTGGAAACTGTCTGGACCACCATAGGGTGATCCGTGAAAAGACGATCCGTCGGAGATCTCGATCGGATGGTTTGGAGTGCCACTTGCTGGCATGACGGGGTCAGTATCCTCGTCCATGTCGTCAGCGTGATCGCCAGAGAAGTGATCGTCTGGCCCTAGTGGGTTGAAACCCACGGGTTCTTGTAAGTAATTGGCCGGATTAAATTGATCTCGGAAGATGGGTGTGGGGTCACCATATGAATGATGAGATAGGGATCGCTGAAGTGGTATGTAGGACGGTTGAGGGTTATTGGGTTCATAAGGATTAAGAACAGGAGGTGTTGAAGTATGCGAATCCGACCGTCTGGCCGGCTCGAACAGGTTTCTCCGGTTTTCCCGAGGGTCGTCACTCTCGGTGTTGGATGGAGCTCGCCGTTGCGAAGGTCCAGCTTCGTGGTCGTTGGGGGCAGTGACTGGCCCCTTGCCTCGTCCTCGTGTCCTAAAGAATCTTGGCGGCATTTTGATGTTCCTGTCAATAAGGCATAAGATAACAATAATAAAATATAAAATTCAAAGGACAAAACAAAAACCCGAATAAGGTGGAATTTGTCCTATGTTATAAGTCTAGACTCGAAGGTTTAGATATGTGCAATTGTGTAACTGAGATTAAACACAAAAGGCTAGTGTTTAATTCACTCAGTGTTGGCTCTGATACCAACCTGTCACACCCCGATTTCCACGTGTCACCGGTGGGCCCGGTGGGGGAGTATCGTGACGTGGTTGGCAACGTAATAGTCAAACAACACAATATAATAATGCACAGCGGAAGCAAATTTAAAATAAGATACAACCGAATTTATTTATTGTAATCAAAGTCACAATATCCGGTGTTTATCCACAGTAGGATCGAAACAAAATAATATTAATGGTTCAACAGACTTCTGGCATCCTAAGCTTGCGAGACTTTTTATTGATGCTTAGGAGACAATCTAGCCAATTTCGTTTAGTACCTGCATTCAGTCTTTTTGGGAAAATACGTCAGTTTACACTGGTAAATACACTCAACTGACTCATTATGGAAAATGATTGAAAATTGGTTTTGGATGCACATGGCATAAACATTTTTATTTAACTTGGGAGAATTATTTAATATTTTAATCTTGTGAACGAATTACATGTTACTTATGCGTTCAGTAGCCCGGATCTAGTCCGGGTTAAAGATCAATAGACACACCACATCATTGAGTTATACACGGACGGTGTACGCCTATACCCCGTGCTCAGGTCGCGGCCATCTCGTAAGATGATGCCAAGGATATCCGGGACATGGTCATTAACCCCCCAAAGGCTGTAAAGTAAACAAGACTGTTTAAATGAGCCGGTCAAATATTTCAACTATCCACTAAGCGTGGAGATTTGATGCCCGATCAAGCGGTACGCTATGTACCGTAACCCAAGCCCGTATAGGGAAAATAAGTTAAAAGTATTTACCTGAGTAAGTATTAATCACAACAAGCAAAATGCATGTAGCTATTAATGGTTCTCCTAATCTGGAACGAAGGTTTATAATAACCTATTAGAATGCTAACGGGTCTTTTATTAAGCTTAAGCTTAGACCGGCTAGTTTCAAGATACGGTTCGTACGCACGATTAAGCGAAGACCGGATAGAATGTGATTCAGACCCGACAAGTTTGAAGACTTGTTTAATATGGGTTTATTATTCACATTCTCGATTTTGAGATAAAACCGTTAAGGTTTGACCCGTTTCGGCTAATTTATGTAAACTTGTTACATAAACCGAACCGTACGCGTAATAGGCGTGACGGGTAGTCAAGAGAGCTATATACAGGTTTCCTAAGTTAATTATGTCTCAAATATGTTGTGACATCAGTAAGGTGTCTTTCGTTATGCCCGAAACGTGTTTAGACACAAACTAGGCCCCGTAGGGGTAGTTTGGTTATTTAAAAGTTTATAAAAGAGTTTAAGCGACAACCTGGGTTACAGGTCTGATGTAATCAGAAAATATACTCAATTTGCTAAGTTACATCAGTAGGTTAAAGCATGTATGTGAAACTTATCATTTTTAACCAAACTAGGCCCCGTAGGGGTATTTTGGTAATTTCACTTAAGCCGAAAAGCTCAAAACTGAAGTCTGAGTTTATCAACCTTTGCTTACTGTTAAAATATTATAATTTTCCTCTTATATCAGTAGGTATCATCCCGGGTATGTCCAATATGATTTTAAAACATACTACGCGCTAAAAACGCTAAATTAGGCGATTAAAGGCCATTACCGGGTTCGATACTTAAATCTGATATTTTTATATTTCCAGAAGGCTAAAAATAATTTATTTATCATAACTAATCAGTGGCAAAAGGTTTGGGGTCGTTTAGATATGTAAAACTCATTTTATGGCCCGTAAGGGCAAAACCGACAATTACCGGATTAAGCCTACGACTATGAGTTATGCTCAGCCTAAAATTAATTAAAAATCTTTAAAAATCCCAAAATAATATATTACATCAGTGGGTAAAAGATTTGATACCAAAAAGTAGGGTTAGGATCAAATACAAAGGATCAAATAAATAAGAGGGATTCTAGTCCATTGATCTTAGATTTGGAGGGTTGAGATTAGTTGTAGGGAAAAGAAGATAATAGAAGGGCATAAAGGGAATCCTGTATTTATGGATTTTCTCTCTCCACATGCAAGGCACATGCCAATTCCCCCATCGATTTAAAACGTCCATAACTTTTTCATACGACATTTTTTTAAAAAAAAAATTTCACCATAATAACGAGCGGTTTTTTATCTTTAATATGAGTACCATATTATCATATAAACATAAAATAAAAAATTTCATTTTACTGGGTTTTTTTGTTGCATTGTGTTAAAGGTTCAGGTCATTGTGTCTTTTAACTGGGTTTTGGTCAGTAGAGTTTCTATATATTGTTTTATTATCAAAACCTATAATACAATGTTAATTTGGGTTCTATCCATTTCGTTTTTATAAGAACCTATAACACAATAAATGGCACAATAAAGATGGTGTTGTATCTGGGTTTTCTATAAATTGTGTTATTAGTTCAGGTCATTGTGTTTAATATGTTATTCATTGTGTTTTAATATGTTGTCCATTGTGTTTTATTCAGGTCATTGTGTTTAATATGTTATTTATTGTGTTTTAATATGTTGTCCATTGTGTTTTAATAATTTGTTCAATTTTTTTATTATCTTTGTTCATTGTGTTTTAGTTTGTTGTGTATTGTGTTTTTTACTTTGTTTTCTATTATGTCTTCATCTGCTCTCCATTGCGTCTTTTATCTGTTGTCATTAATTGTGTCTTTTATCTGTTGTCATCAATTGTGTTTTTATTTAGTCTGATACTTATTGTGTTATATGTTATCGCCAATGTGTTATACGTTATGGTCATTGTGTTTTAGTATGTTGTCCATTGTGTCTTTATCTGTTGTCATTGATTGTGTTTTTGATCTACTTTACATTGTGTTTTACATCATGTCCATTGTGTTATTATCAAAACCTATAACACAATGTTAATTTGGGTTCTATCCATTGCAATTTTATAAGAACCTATAACACAATATATGACACTTTGAAGATGGTGTTATATCTGGGTTTTCTATAAATTGTGTTATTAGTTCAGGTCATTGTGTTTAATATGTTATTTATTGTGTTTTAATATGTTGTCCATTATGTTTTAATAATTTGTTCAATTTTTTTTATTATCTTTGTTCATTGTGTTTTAGTTTGTGGTGTATTGTGTTTTTAGTTTGTTTTCCATTGTGTTTTCATCTGCTCTCCATTGTGTCTTTTATCTGTTGTCATTAATTATGTATTTTATCTGTTGTCATTGTGTTATATGTTATCACCATTGTGTTATACGTTATGGTCATTGTGTTTTAGTATGTTGTCTATTGTGTCTTTATCTGTTGTCATTGATTGTGTTTTTGATCTACTTTACATTGTGTTTTACATCATGCCCATTGTGTAATATGCAACTGGGTTTTTGAATTTTTTTTTTGAAAAATATAACAATATGGTACTCATATTAAAGATAAAAAAAAAACGCTCGATTTTATGGTATAATTTTTTTTAAAAACAAATGATGTGTAAAAAAGTTACGAACGTTTAAAAATTGGGGGGAAATAACATGTGACTTGCATGTGCATATTCTCTTTCCTCTTATAGACTAAATTACCATTTCCATTTAATTCCTCCTAGGACACTTGTCACCCTCTGGTGGCTTCTTACCCTTCTTATTTTTAAATACTTTGTATTATAACTCAACCCCCAAAAAGTATGTTTAACTAGGCTATACGCTAATTACGTCATTTCATTAACATAAAGCATAAATTTTACGATAATGAGCATAACTCTTAATCTACAAATCAAACTGATGTCAAACTTTGCATACAAGTCTATATATCAGTAACTAAGGTTTCTACACTTTTACATTTTCATAAACCACGTTCTAAGGTAATAAGGGCATAACGGTCAACATATGAGCAATTAACGGAAACATGCATATTAATTGGATAACTAATGAACCAAGGTGTATAATCACAGAGGGTTGTTTTAACATGTAACCTAGTCCAATTAAAGCTCTGAGGCATTTCTAAAACATGCCTAAACGGGTCAGAACTGAAAGTCAAAGTGAAAGTCAAACTATGTGACTTTCGGTTCCGAACCGGGTTTAAACAGGAAATAGTCGGGTTGAACATGTTTGGACATGTTCTTACACTAATTACTAAGTTATAACAATGATCAAACAGGTTATATATGTTCTAGATAGCTAATTATGCATAAATGACATTTTAAGCATTATGTTGACTTTTTAATTAAAAGTTTGACCCGACATTAGACCTGGTTAGAGTGGTGATCAGGGGAAACCCTTTTGAGGTTTTATTACCCACTTAAATACCAACTCATAACTACTTTTAACTCGAGATATGACTGAGCCATTATTGACTAATCTCGAAGTCAAACCGTAATTACGACTGTTTGACTTTTAGCTAATTAACTAAGCTAAACTCAAATAAACAAGAACTAGCAGACTTACAAGAGTCCTATGCACGAGATTGATCACTTGAGGCTGCTTGATAGCTCCAGAAATGATCCACAAATGCAGGAGAAGGTGTGAGAATGAATGTTGCATAACATGTCCTTATATAGTGAATTAACCCACCATAACATGTTGACAACAAGCTCTATGATCAACCACAACCATCCAACACTTGTCCCTAGTGCTCTAGCACAGTTAGGGGTCACCCACCATGTTGCAAATGCGATTAAAAGTCGAGTTTCCGCGAATACAGGGGTCTGTCCCCGTTTTCTGCATCTGGGCCTTGGACGCGGCCCGCGTCCCATTTCCCCGAAGCCAAGGCGGGCCGCCTGGCCTGCTTATTCTGAATTTTTTTTTTATTTTTATTGTTTTCCAACTTGACCCTTGGTTAATTTGAAAGGGTAATTAATCTTTAACTTGCAATTTGACCCCTTGTAAAATACCCACAAGGACTTTAGGACTTATACCCACTTTGCCAAGTCCCTGAACACTTCCGGTTAACCCGAAAAGCCTTAACTTTCAACGTTACCACTTTAACCCTTCGCACACGAATTTGGTCATAACTTTCTCATACGATAACGAAACGTTATGAAATTTTAATCGTCCCTTCTAGTGAGCATAATTAGCATTTACAAAGCTTCGGGTTTGTCAAAAGGTCACTCAGAGGTATATCTTTAAACATGTTGACACATTCAACCCCTGTAGTTTGTAATTACTCACTTTTAGCTTCGTATGATCCATGATTTATTCGTTTGAAGGTATGAGCATCGTGTAGGGTTAATGTACATTATATTTATTCACAGTTGACACTTAGAATACGTATATTCACATACTTTCCATGTTTGTCAACTTTAGTCCTTCCATAATATTTCTTCACACGTTTAAACTTTATGACACGTGTCAATATATCATAGGACGTGAATTTCCGAGGTGTTACAGGCATGGCCCGTTTTGTCTAATAGACATTAGTACACTGTAGGTAGTCGTGTTTGCTGACGGAGTTTGAGTTACGAGCAGAGGACGCAAGACTGTGAGTTCATGTCCCCCTTTTCTTTTACTGTTTTCAGTTTTATACGTAGGGGTGGAATACATGATACAATTATTACAGACATTTTTATACATGGTATGATTAGCCTAAGGATGGTTTACTACTAGATCATGTGAAGGGTGGGCACAACACTTAAGGCCATTAATCCTCGTTGTAGGACCAAGGGACATGTGTGATAGATCTATTTGGGTGTAGCGAGCCCACACCCATGAGGCCGGGGCGGCCCATAGTGGTGACTATGTCTTCATCCCGGAGACAAATTTGCTAGGTTTGAGTCTTCCTGCACCATTTCACACATACCAGTGACTTTGCAACCCATTGGTGATCTGTTTTTCCTTATTGCTACATACCAGGGACATTTATACATACAAGACATACTTTAAAGGCTTATTCATACACTCACACATGAAGTCGCTCAACCTTTTGGTTATATTTTTAAACTACATGTATTTCAGGGAACTAGTGGATCTGGCAAGGGTATGCATATGTTTTCAAGCTGCGCTTAAATAAAAGATGTTATCCATGGTTGTTGAGTTTAGGGGTATATCCCATTCCTGGACGGGATACATGTTTTCAAACTCAGGTTTTATTCAAGGTCGTTTGTGGAGTCTTTATGAACTCAGTTAGACAAGTCATGGTTTGTAACGAAATTTGGTATCGATGTTTTCAAGACAAGTTGTTGTGGTATTTTTCTAAACATAATTAATGGATAAATGTCTTTTAGTTTTATCATTTAGCATTGTTATGATTGAATGCTATGGTATTAAGAGGTCACACCAAATAACCACGCTTCTGCAAAAGTCAGGGTGTGACACACAAGACTACCAAAAATAGAAATACAAACAGGACTTTCTATTTATGGAAAGTGTGAAGTAGCAGGGCGTTACAAAAGGTGTAATAGTTTTTCTAAAAAAATGTCTGTGACTGTAATTATTGAACTTAAAGGCTATCAACTGCAATTAGATACAAACATAAAGGACGAAAAGTGTAATTTACCCTAAATAATAAAAAAAATCATATCTTTAAGAACTTCGTGTATTGTACGGGTTGAGTAAATTTAATTTTATATATTAAATAATGAGAAAAGATGCATTTTTAAGTACATCGTGTATTGTATGGGTTGAGCACAAATAATTTTATATACCAATCAATAAAAAGTTATATCTTTTATATTTTTATATGCCCTGTGTATTATACGGATTGAATAAATCTAATTTTATATACCACATAATAAAAAAGTTATATTTTTTAAAACCTGGTGTGTACATGAGTTGCATAAATGTAATTTTGTATAGTAAATAATAATAAAATTACATCTTTAAAAAATCTCGTTGATTATACGGGTTGAATGAATCTAATAAAAAAATTATATCTTTAAAAAAACTAAAGGATATACTCAATATATGATGGATGAGGTGATTGAGGTGATGGTTCTTATAAATGTCACGTAAACATAGTGAATGCCGTATTTGAGTTGAGAGTGTAAACATAGTGAATGTTGTATTTGAGTTAAGAGTTGAACAAGAAAATAAAAGTATAGAACCAATAAACATTGATTAATGTTTTTGTTTACCCCTTATAAACATTTTTGAAATAGGTTCTACCCTTAACTGCTTTAGTTTAATAAAATAAATAAATCACTAATTTATATTTAGTGTACGTCTTTTGTTAATTTCAAGATAAATAATTTTTAAATCTAATAAATATTTCAAAATATTATATTATCTCCTATATGAATTGTTTAAATTATATTAAATTTAATTTTATAATTATATTTTAATTAATATTAATTATTTATAATTAAGTAGGACAGAGAGGAAAAAACTAAAAAATAGATTGCTCCAATGAATGACACGTGTCCACTCATTGGTTTCTTTTATTATATAGAAAGTGTATCGTATAATATGCCTTAACGTACGCTGCGTACGCGATGACAAAATCGCACATTATGTTACAAAAAAAAATGAAAAGCGCATGTTTCAAAAAAACTGAAAATCGCATGTACATAAAAAAAGGGAAATCGCATGTTCCAAAAAAAACTCAAAATCACATGTACATAAAAAAATGAAAGTCGTGTGTTATAAACCAAATTTCGCATGTTGATATTGAATCTCGTACGCAGCGTGCGTTAAGCCATTTTGTACAATAACCGGTCTCTCTCTATGTATATATATATATATAAGGTTATTGTAAAAAAAACCAAAAGTGTGAGAAAGTTAAGAAAGAATCTCAACCATTAGATCTAAATTAATTGAAAAGGGTAAACAAGTAATTTTATCATTAATTCAATTAATTAAAAACTTCCCATAACCACCACCTTAATTATAGGTAGTATATAACACCATTCAGCAAGTATATAACACCATTCAGTAAGTATATAACACCATTCAGCAAGTATATAACACCATTCAGCAAATATATAACACCATTCAGCATTCAGCAAGTATATAACACCATTCAGTAAGTATATAACACCATTCAGCAAGTATATAACACCATTCAGTAAGTATATAAACCATTCAGCAAGTATATAACACCATTCAGCAAGTATATAACACCATTCATTGACTAAACATCTGATCAAAACATATTTTTTTCTCTATATAAGTATAGCAATATGGTACTGATATTAAAGATAAAAAACGCTCGTTATTATGGTGTAATTTTTTTAAAAGTTAAGTATAAAAAGTTATTGGCGTTTAAAAAAGACGGGGGGAAGTTACATGTGCATTACCTAATTTCTAGTGGGTTTAAAAGACTATATTGCCCCTAGATATTTCAAATCAGTCCAAATTAATGAAAATATTTTACAATTTGGTCCATATTGATCTCAACCATTAGATAAAAAGATCTAATGGCTGAGATTCTTTCTTACCTTTCTCACACTTTAGGCCTTTTTTACAGGATCCTCTACCTATATATATATATATATAGTGGAGAGTTCAAATGAGAAGAAACTTTTTGTAAGAAGAAAAAAGAAGAAATTTCAACCAATAAGAATACTTCATTTTACTTAATTTAATATAAGTATTTAATGTTACTATAAGGGCGCGCAATATGGTAAACCTACAAAGATCATTAATTAGTAGTATTCCTATTTAATAGCTAAGTACATTAAAATTTGTAACTTATCTTCAAAATATATAGGGTAAGATTATTGTAAAAAAGGTTAAAAGTGTAAGAAATGTGAGAAATATTGTGGAGATGACATGTGTCCTAAATCTAAATTAATTCAAAAGGGTAAACAAGTAATTTTACCATTAATTCAATTAATTAAAAACTTCCCATAACCTCCACCTTAATTATAGGATCTGGATTTTTTTAAAAGATCTGTATAAACACCATTCAGCAAGTATATAACACCATTCATAAAGTATACAACACCATTCAGTAAGTATATAACACCATTCAACAAGTATATAACACCATTCAGCAAGTATATAACACCATTCAGCTAGTATATAACACCATTGATGAAACAATGGTTAACCGGGTAGGGTTAACACACTGATCTCGTCAAGTAGGGTTAATCCCTTCTCTCCGAGGATCGCTGGCTGGATCGTCCGCTGGTTGATCTCCTGCACAAGGAAACAAACCGTGACTCGTAACAAGGAGGATGAGGTGGGGGGTGCTCCTTGTTACCACTCTCCGGCGTGAGAATCAGTAATTTGCTTGGGAAGCAAAGTGTGATAGTAGTAGTAGTAAGAGAGTTGTGAAGAGATACCTCAAACCTGGTTTGGGATGGGTATTTATAGCCGAGGAGTGAAGGAGGGTAGTTGAGTAGCTAGCCTGACATCGCACAGCCTCCTGTAGGTGTGTCAGGCCTGTCGATTACGGTGGTGTTGCCACGTCCTGCTGTGGTGTCAGACTTTTGCATACATGTGGGCTGACAAGTGACTGTTCTCAGTGCCACTTGCACTGTGGTGTCAAACCCACTTGCCTTGTCGGCAGGATGCGGTGCCGGGCCGCATCGCTGCTTGCGGTAACTGAGGTTATTCCCGCGTTCTTGTTCTGGCCAAGATGGATGCGGGATGCGGTGTCGTGCCGCATCGCCGCTTGGTGACTGTTACTGTTGTCCAGATCCCTTGTCGTGACGAAAATGTCCATAGGATGTGATGCCAGGCCGCATCGCTATGCGTTACATTCGTTCTCGTACTTAAGGTAAGTCTTCTCATCAATGGACAGATTGGTGTCAACCGCTGTGTTCGCGCGTGCCCGCACGGACACAGATAAGTTCTTGCTGGTGGCGGTTTTTGATAAGGGTAATGGTCACTCGCGGTCATGCTGACGCGATATCTGGGACCATACCCCTTCAAGTCCCCCCTAGTCTAGTGTTCCTTCCTTATGCAAGTTGCATGTGGGAGGGATACTGGACTATGGTATCTAGAAGGTAGAATATGGGCCATGCAGATGGCTCCTACTTTCAGTAAATCAAGCTGCGGGTCCGGTGACGTCTCTTCCGTACCGGTGAGCAAGTTCCGTCTGATGCGGAATTCTCAGCCAAGGATTTGATCCGGTAATTTGATCTACCTTTTTCTAATGTCATCAGCCACCTGTTGGTGTTTCGAACCAACCTTTGAGATGGTGACTGAAGATGTTAGCAGGGTTCGAACCAACCTTTGAGATGGTGACGAAAGATGTCCGTCACCGCTACTCTAGTTGTAACCCTTGCGTCAGCTTAGGTAATGTTGTACATGCTTTGCTCAAGCTCTCTGTTTATCAACTGGACATTCAACGATGATCCCTGCTTTGTGGGGTGTTCGTGTTCTCCAGTTTAGCTCTCAAGTAACCACATGTCTTTTGCGGCTTAGCTCTCTAGTAACCGCACGTCCTTTGTGGTTACCTCGTTGCTGCACATCGTTGGCCATGTGTGGTCAAGCTACGTGAGGTATTTGCGTCATTGTTGGCCGTGTTTGGTCGAACAATGTTAATCTGGACTATGGGAAAATAAACATGGTCATAGGCATGGTAGTGCCTAGCATTGTTTATTCTATGTGGTCCATAGGTGGGCAAACAGTCATAAGCAGACTTGTTACCGCCGTTCCTTAGCTACTTTCCTTCACGCTTTGGTGGAAAGTAGTTTTCCTTGAAGTAGTCTTGCCGAAGGAGATCACCTTAGATACTTGGGAATCCGGGTGAAACTAGTCCGCATTCGTTCTGTAACCACTTTCCTTCACGCATAGTTGGAAAGCAGTTTTCCTGGAAGCAGCTTTGATCAACCGTGTGGCGGTTTAGTCGTGGCTCTTCCATAGCTACCGTCTGCGTACTTGTATTTCGCCGCAGCTACTCGTGAGTGTCTGCGGTTTGCAGCATAGAACTCGCTTCTAGAGATTTTGAAGCTTGTATGTGGCTCTTGAAGGATCAGGAGTCAGGGTTGCTGATGTGCGGGTGCTCAGTATACCTGTCCTTTAACCTAAGGAGCCACAGTTTGCGTCCCCTCTGTGGTTGTGAACCGGACATGAGGGATTTGAAACTTGAAGAACCTTGCATGGAATGCGGTTTGCCGCATCCTGAGTAGGGGTTTTCGCAGTCCAAAGAACCACGCTGGTTTGGAGTATCTGACACACCTGTACGGGCTCGTGTGTGTCATCTCCGCATATTCCACGTGTGCTCGTGGGTATCTGCGGATATTGGTTATACCCCTTTACATGATGTAGAGATTTATTTTTGCCATTTTTGAGGGGTATGTAAAAAATGACATGCGGTATGGGTTATGGTGCGGTAAACCAGAGAAACCACATGCCGCTTATGTGTGGATATTATTGTCGCTTTTGTGCTGCATACGTGGCTGAACGCACGTGTGGGTTGGTGAAAGTTGCTAGGATTCTGTCATGTGCTGAAATGAAAAGACGTTTGCACTGCCCGAGGCCATAAATGCACTGTAGCAAGGAGTGTAAAAGTCTCTTATCTCAGGCGCGTGGACGGCCACGCGTGCGTGGTAACCGTCAGTGGAACCGCCGCTGCACATGTGGCGTTGCATAATTCGCCCATTTTGAACGTGATGATTCTGTTACTGCATCGCATTAATTGCGATGGGTATATAAGGGGAAACCCTTTGTGGTTTCCTCACTTGTTCAAAATTTCAAAAATTTTCCGGCTAGAGAAAGAGTGCTTCCTTCGTCTTCTCCGACAAACTTGTCTGAAAATCCTACGAGGTTTCTGAGTTTTCTTGTAAAATCATTCTGCTATCTTCTTTATTACATTCCCTGATGGCTGAACCATCCAACCCACACCATGCTGAGGGTGAAAACCCTGATCCCTCTTTGCCGGTGGTGGCGGAAGAGGAAGAAGAAGGTGGTAGTGCAGCTGGCGGGGGCCTACCAGTGCTGAAATGGTCGAAGGTTCTGTTTAACAACCTGATGACCAGCATCCAGATGCCCCAGGGGTATGGGGCTGTCTTCCCACAGGAAGGTGAAACCGGTGCCGATGCTCCGGCCGGTTACGTCACCATGTGGGCTGATTCCTTCGTTGATGGTAACCGTCGTTTACCATTGACTGTGTTCGTTGCTGAGGTTTTGGAGTATTACAAACTCCATATCTCCCAGATTAGTCCG
Source organism: Helianthus tuberosus (assembly GCA_030545235.1). NCBI lineage: Eukaryota > Viridiplantae > Streptophyta > Magnoliopsida > Asterales > Asteraceae > Helianthus > Helianthus tuberosus. The sequence continues at coordinate 41,439,646 of CM060365.1, read as the reverse complement.
TTCGGGATGATTCGGATTAGAAATTTTGAGTACACGTTTCGTGCTCTTGGTCTGGAAATTTCTGTTGAAAACTTCCGTCGGTTCTACCAGTTGACGGTGAACACCGGGTTCTTTTCTTTTGGCCAACGGTATGGGAGCCCCAAGCTGATGACCCCTCTGAAGGGTATTACAAAGTGGAAGACCAAGTTCTTCTACATTAAGGCTGCCGCGGTTGTTGCTAACATGACCTTGCGGAATGTTAATGAGATCATCCCTGCGGAGGATATTGCTCTTCCTAGTGCGGAGACGGTGGAGTGCTTCCCACGGTTGAAGACCATTGAGCATAAGAAACTGGACAACTCGCAGTTGTGGGTGATGCGGATGATGTTGACCAGGCCAGATAGGAAGGCGAGGCCTGTTGTGAGGGAAAAAAGTGGTCGTAAGTATTTCTACTCTTTTGCGGTTTCCTTGTTTTCGTTTGTAGGCTACTGATTTTGTAAGTGTACTATCAGAGGATGCTGCCCTATGGAGGATATTTGATCCGACTTTCCTGGGTAAGGTTGAGTTACTTCCGTGTGCGGAAGGTGAAGGTTTTAACTTGACCATTGTTGACAACTTTCGCGTTCCTAAACGCGAAGCGCTGAATGCACCCCTGCCGCAAGGCAAAGGTATAATCCATAATCTTCTTACTTGCCTTAAAAAGAAGTTCACCTTGCTAATTTGCTTGTTTGATGATTTAAACGCAGGTTCTCTTGGGACCTTGGGAGAATTTGAGGTGAAAGGTGCCCCCAAGAAGCCTGCGGAGAAAAAGCATGAGGAGAAGGCTGTGCGGGGTCGCGGCAAGAAAAAGCGTGAGGCTACTGTTGTTCCTCCTTTGGTGCCGCAGGCGGCAGGTATCTCTTGCTCTCGTTTCCGCAGATATACCGATTACGTGGTAGTGACTGACACCCTTGAGGGTGTTCCAGGTGGTGGTGCGGCTGCAGGTGGGACCTCTGCGGGTTCCAAGCCTGCTGATGAGAAGAGGAAGAGAAAGCCAAAGAAGGCTGCTGATGCCAGTGAGAAGAAGCGTCTGAAGATACAGACCAAACGGACAATTGCTGTGAAACCTGTGGTTATTCATGGTAAGTGATTCATAACCTTTACAAGTGGTTTGTCATTGTACTTGTAATTGATAGGTGTTTTTGTTTTGTTCACAGAACCGCAAGATGAAGGTTTCTCTATGTTTGATGCTCCTCATTCCCCCCCGCATGATACAGCTGCGGATGCGGGGTTAATAAAGAATTTACCAGAAGCCCTTCTATTAAAGTGGTGTCTGAGCCCTCTGCGCGGGCAGAGGATACTAGGAAGGGACCTGCGGCCCAGATCTTTGATACGGTGGATTCTCATGATAATCTGATCTCCCCGCAGGATACCGATGATCTGAACCTGAAGTTTGCGGATGCTGAAAAGAAAAAATCTCCTGCTGCCGAGACGGCTTCCGGTTCCGCTTCCGGGGGTGCGGGTTTTAAAGGGCCTCCTATTCAGCCTGAAGAGTCTGAATTGGAATTCTACTACCGCACTTACACTGAAGACCGGGCTGTGAACTATCACCGTCCCCCTTGGAATGTGATGCAAGGGGATGATATTTCTGCTGATCCCTCCGTGTGTTGGGAGATTTTGGGTGGTTTGGGCACCCCATTTGAAGTTAATCGGGCCCGCAGTTTGCCACGTGAGCTCCGCATCAATCAACTATCCTCCATGCTTGTAGGGAGTTCCATAATGGAGAATGCCATTATGGAAGACTACAAGGTGCTGGGGCGCAAGGAGGAGGAAACTGTTCGGTTGCGGGCTGAGGCTGAAGAGTTGGTTAAGGCTGCGCGTGAGGGTGCGGAGCAGCTCAAAAGAGATAAGGCTACCTTTGAGCGGCATAAGCAGACTGAGGAGTGGGTCGCAACTGCTGAGCTTAAACAGGTTCGTACCCTCGCCAAACTACTTTCTGATGAACGCAAGAGTTGGAAAGAAACACTTTCTAACGAGCGCAAGACTTGGAAAGAATCTTGAGCCAAACAGAATGAAACCTTGTTTCGTGTTCGTCAGGAGCTGACAAATGTCAAGGCAGCGAACGCTGCCTTGGGCAAGGAGAAAGCCGCTTTGGTAAAGGAGAAAGTCGCGGCTGAGGCGGCGCCCAAAGAAGCTGAGGTGGCAGCCTAAGAGGCCAGGGAGGCGGAGGCCTGCGCTGCCAAGGCTCTTGTAGAGGCAAATGCTGACCGCACCAATTTAAACAGGACTGTTAAGGGCCTCCAGGTATGAATTTATTTTGCTCTTGAATTTGTACATTTATTCCACAAGTATGATTGAGCATCTTTATATACTTGTTTTCTTTGTTGTTGAAAGGCTGAAGTGCGGAGCCAAGTGACCATTATTAAGGAGGTCACTGCCCGTGCTGCTGAAGCTGAAGCGCTGGCAAAGGAAGTTGCAGAGGCTAGAGATAGCCTTGCTTCTTCATTTGATCCGCTCCAGGCCGATCGCGAATGGATGCGTATTCACGGTATCGGGCATGTAAGTACCTGTTGCCTTTGCTATCTTTTTAGGTTTGCCTTTGATAACTGTACTTGTGTTCCGCAGATTGTTAGGGCTATCCTTGACGCGCCTGAGAACGCAGCTGGTGTAGAGCAGAGTAGGCTGCGCGCGCGTGACGCAGGTTTTAAAGCTGGCTATAACCGATGCATTAGTCATATGAACATTTTGTCCCAGGGCAAATATACCGATGAAAGGTCTGGGTTTCATGGTGTGGACACTGAAGCGCTTCTTGCTGCCGCTCTTGCGGCGTACAACTACACGTCCATTTCCGCCCTTGAGGAACTTGACAAATGCCTGGATGCGGAAGACTACGTAGACCACTTGCGGTTGTTGTATGCTGATGAGGAAGATGAAGAGGAGGAGGAGTCTGCTGGTGATGGCAAGGGTGGTGCGGGTCCCAACGGTACAAAGAAAGACTAGGGTGGCCTGTGTGCCCTTTTTTGTTTCCTCTATGTAAAAGTTAGGAACCTTATGTAAATCTCTTGTGCACCGAGTAGGTGTAGAAATTTTTTGAATATAAAGAACCGTTTTGTCCAAGTTGTACAAGTGTTTTTACTACTTGCATGGTTGACCTTGTATGAGTTAATGTTATTGTGAATAACACTAAGTCTGTATTTGCCTTTTGCATATCTAGGTGATATGCAAGTATGAGGAACTCTACCCGCTGTAAAGCGCGGTTAAGTATACTCTATACCTTTGTTGTATGAGTATTAGTCAATTCCTGTTTTTATCCCGTTAGGGTTTAGGAATTGTGTAGGATTTGTGAAAACCGTATGTGTATATCCAGCCGGATAGGCATTTGATGTTTTGCCATTGCTGGCCTATTACAATGTTTGTGTGTGGTCACCACTTTGTGTGGGTATCGCGAATGAAGATTTTGCCAATCTGTTTTTGCGGATACCGCAAAGTGGAACACGCATTTGTAATAGAAGGAAATAAACAATATTGCATTAAATCGTTCATTTATTTGCAAATGGCCTGCGGCCCGATAGGTTACATGGAAAATGTAAAAAACATGGCTTACATGTAACAGCGTCGAAGCTGTTGTGCATTCCATGTGCGTGCGATAGGTTCGCCTTCTAACGTTTGCAGTTTATACGCGCCTTTGCCCAGGACCCCCTGGATGAGGTAGGGTCCTTCCCACTTGGGGGTAAGTTTCTCTGGGCGCTCAGCGTTAGATGCTTCGTTATCGCGGAGGACGTAGTCTCCCGGGTTAAAAGTATAAACGCGGACGCGTGAATTGTAGCACTTTTCCAGCTTGGTTTTGTACTTGGCCTCGTTGATGGCAGCGTTTTCACGCCTTTCTTCCAGGAGGTCCAAGTCAACCCTGCGTTCCTCACTGTTGTCTATTTTGTTGATAGCCAACATTCGGGGAGAGGGGAGACCTACTTCTGCAGGGATCACCGCTTCCGAGCCATAGACTAGGCTGAAAGGTGTCTCACCGTGACTTGTTTTTGGGCTTGTCCTGTGGGCCCATAAGATACTTGGGAGTTCATCGACCCAGCCGCGTCTGGCTGTTCCCAACCATGTCTTGATGCCTTCGACTAAACTTTTATTGACACTCTCGACTTGGCCATTCCCTTGCGGATGCGCCACTGAGGAGAAAATGTGTTCAATGTTTAATTCCTTTAGCCATTTTTGAAAGTCATCAGCTGCGAAGTTGGTGCCGTTGTCGGTGACGATGCACATCGGTAAATCGAAACGGCAGATGATATGTTCCCAGATGAATTTCCTTGTTATCATAGCGGTGGTTGAGGCGAGCGGTTTTGCCTCTACCCATTTTGTAAAGTAATCTACAGCCACTATGATAAACTTCACTGCACCTGGTGCGTCTGGAAATGGTCTCATCACATCGATTACCTATTTTTGGAATGGCCATGCGGTGGTGACGGGAATCAGGTTGTTCTTGGGGCGTAAGGTCTTGGGAGCATGCCGCTGACAATTGAAACACTTGCGCAAGACTTTGACCGCATCCAGGTGCATGCCGGGCCAGTAGTACCCGACATTCATGATTTTGGCCACCACCATGCGTGGACCTGCGTGTATGCCACATATTCCCTCGTTTATTTCTCTGATAAGGTACGTGGCATCTTGGGGGTCAACGCATCATAGGAGTGGCCCCAGGTATGATTTACGGTATAAGATACCGTCTCCCATTTGATAATGACACGCTTTGTATTGCAATTTACGTGCCTCTGCCTTGCTTTCGGGAGTAACACCTGATTGCAAGTATGCAATGATTGGTGTCATCCAGGATGTTGTACCGTACTGGATGACATTGACTTGACGCAGGGGTACTAAGGGATTTTGCAAGATTTCGATGCGTACCTCCTTTGCCAGGTGTTGGAAGCTGGTGGATGCGAGTTTTGACAGTGCATCCGCGGGTTTGTTTTCACTTCTGTTGATATGGCGGATATTGAAGGAAGTGAACTTTGACTTCAGTTGCAAGGCTTGTTCGAGGTAAAGGATCATGATATCCCCTTTTGCAGCATAGTCGCCGCGCATCTGCCCTCCAACCAATAGTGAGTCGACGAGTGCTTCCAAATGTTGGACGCCGAGTTTGACTGCCAGACGTAACCCTGCCAGTAGAGCCTCATACTCTGCCTCGTTATTTGTGCTTTTGAAATCGAGGCGGATTGCATAGGTAAGCTCTTAGCCATCTGGGCTGACGAGTCGCAGACCTGCACCTGCACCATCCTCGTTGGATGCACCATCTGTATATAGTGCCCAGGTTTCTGCGGAGGCTGGTGGTGATGCAGGGTTTTGCTCTTCTTCGCATTCTTGAATGCGATCTGCCGGTACCTGGGCGACGAAATCAGCTAGAACTTGGCCTTTGATTGCGGGGCGCGGCTTATAGTTCAGTGAAAGTTCGCCCAGCTCAATTGCCCATTTTGCTAATCTACCAGAAATGTCGGGTTTTGATAGGATCGGGCCAATCCTGTAGTTGGTTAACACCGTGATGACGTGGTTTGCAAAGTATCATCGCAACCGTCGTGACACGTGCACTAGTGCCAATACCAACTTCTCCATGATGGAGTATCTCGTCTCTGGGTCGTTGAGCATTTTGCTGATGTAGTAGATGGGTGTTTGAACTCCTTCTCGCTCCACTATGAGTACCGCGCCTACCGTGTTGTCCGCGGCAGATAAGTACAAGATAAGTGGTTCGTCTTTGCGTGGTGCGGTTAGAGTTGGGAGTTGAATCAAATACTCTTTCATCTCCCGGAAAGCTTTTTCGGCTTCTGTGGTCCATTGGAATTGTTCCTTTTTAAGCAGCTCCGCAGGGTTTTGATGAAAGGGTAAGACTAAGCTGCATGGTTGGCTAAGAATCTATTCAGTGCGGCTAGCCTGCCGGCCAGTCGTTGCATTTCTTTCATCATGGAGGGCGATGGCATGCGCTCGATCGCTTGAACTTTTTCCCGGTTAACCCTGAATCCATCTTTTGTCACGATGAATCCACGGAACTTGCCTTCTTCCATTCCAAACGAGCATTTCCCTGGGTTGAGCTTCATGTTGACGCTTCGCAGAGTTTGGAATGTTCTTTCAATATCGTTGAGCATGGTGTCTTCCTCCATGCTCATGACGACCAGGTCGTCCATATGGATTTCGACACTTTTGCTGATTTGACCGCGAAAAGTGTCGTTCATCAACTTTTGATAGGTTGCGCCCGCGTTGCGCAACCCGAACGGCATTTTTTTGTAACAGTAGTTCCCGGTAGGCGTGCGGAATGTCGTTTTATCTTCGTACTCGATTGCCATCTGTACCTGGTGGTAGCCTTTGTAACAATCGAGGAAACATTTCCATCGAAATGGTGCAAGGTTATCGACCTTCTCGTCGATCTCCGGAAGTGCGTAACAATCTTTGGGGCAGGCTTTGTTGTGATCTTTATAATCGATGCAGATGCGCCAGCCCCCGGTTGGTTTTTCTACCATGACTGGGTTGGATAACCAAGTCTGGTATTTGACTTCCCGCAGGATGCCTGCGGAGAGCAGTTCTTGGACTTGCTCATGCATCGCCTCGTTCTTTGCAGATCCAAGGTGGCGTTGGCCTTGGATCACCGGCTTGATACCTAGAATGGTATTCAAGAAATGTTGCGCAATTTCGCATGGTACCCCTATCATGTATGCCGGTGTCCACGCAAAAATATCCTGGTTCCTGAAGAGGAGCTGCTTCAGGCGTGCTCTGATGGTGGGGGACAAGGCATTGCCCAACGTGACTGTTTGTTCTGGGTGTCTTGCGTTAAGAACCCATTTTTCTGGTTGAGTGTTGGGGGTAGGCCTTGCTATCTTGGTCGGATGCAGCTCGTCCGTGGACATAACTTCTCTGCAGGCGTATATTATCACGACCCCCGTCTCGGTTGGGAAACCGATGGCAGAGTGGGGGACATATGTGATCATGTTGAAGTCGCCCTAGGACTCCCTCCCGAGAAGCATGTCGTATTTGGAGGTGTGAGGTAAAACCATGAAGTTTACCTCCTCCGTTCGTGTGTGCCTTCCGTTGGTGAGGCGCACAGGAAAAGTGATTTGGCCCAGGGGGAATACGGTTTACCCCGTAAACCCGGCCAAAGGGTAGTCTACTGGCTGCAACCGATCCTTGTCTTCTTGATTGAACTGGTTGAAGCATTCCTCGTATATGATGTCAGATGTACTGCCCGGGTCGATGAATAGTCGCTCGGTGCAGTAGTGAGGCAGGTAGCCTGTGACAACGACGGCGCGCCTGTCGCGCGGTCCGCCTCGGACTTTTGGAAAGACGACTTGCTCGTCTTTCCAGTCATTGTCCAGTCTTCTTGCCGTCTTGCGCGGCTTTCCTCGCCCTCCATTGATCATGTGGGTTGAGGCCACGTACATGGCCCTCTTACCCGTGGAGGGGCCCTCGTTGTGGGGGGGGGGGGGGTGATGCGCTTGGTTTGTTTTTGCGCGGCTGGCAACAGATGTTGCAGCTTCCCCTCTTTTAGGGCTCGCTCAATCTCCAGTCGGGGACTGATGCAGTTGTTTGTTGTGTGGCCCGAGTCTTTGTGATACTCGCAGTAGAGTGCGAGATCCTGGTTTTTCTTGGACTTCATTGGTTGGGCCGGTCGCTGGAATTGCGCGTCCGTAAGGAGGACGTTGCTTGGCGACTGGTTGATCTCGGTCCAGTTACGGTCCCGAGATTCCTTCTTCGACGCCCTGTTTTCGCGCTGGGCGTTGATTGTTGCCCTTGCGTCGGGCTGGTGACTCTGCGGGACATAAGGTTTGGAATCGCTGCCGCGATTCCAAGTGTCCCGGTTGCGCTTGTTATTGCGCCTGGCTTCCTGACGGGAGGATTCGCCTTCCGCCTGGGGTTGTGCCTTTGCGACGTGCGGCTTTAAGGACCGCTGAGTCTGGGCATACGTTTTGACCGCGGTCATGACGTCTTCCTATCTCTTTGGCAAGCCGTCCTTGCCGGAAATGGTCATTACCATTTCTTTGTCCTTGACGGCCCGAATGAAATGGTTGCGTTCCATTTGGTCCGCAACGTCGCCTATCTCCAGGCACTCTTTATTGTAACGGACAACGAACGCCTCAAGCGATTCGTTGTCTCTGCGATAGATGTTCATGACGTCCATAGAATCACGTTCATGACGTCGCTGCTGGCTAAAGTGCGCGAGGAACTTTGCTTGCAAGTCCTCGAATGAGGCCAGTGATCCCACCTGCAAAGAAGCGAACTAAGCCCTGGCCAGACCTATTAGGGTCTGGGGGAAAAATGACACCAAGTGGGTTCGTCCCGCCTGCCGTTGCACCCGGCGCCGACGAAGATGTTCATGTGGTCGTCTGGGTCTGTTGACCCATTGTATTTCCCAATGTTTAATGGGAATTTAGTGGTGGTGACATCGGCGTGGGCAATCTCCAGGGCGAACTTAGAGTTTTAGGCCGCAGATTTCGGCCTGTAGGGTTGGCTCTGGTGGCGCTTTGCAGCGCGGAGGTATGTGGTGCGGGGTGAGTGGGAGGAACATAATTGCGTCCTCCCGGTCTGCTGCTAGTAGCGTGGGACTCCCCGCCATATGTATGGTCGTCCGGATCGGTCCGGCCATATCCTTCATGTTGGGACTGAGGTCCCAGCCGGCTATGGATGTCGGGGCCGCGGTGGGCTGCGGATTGTCGCTTGTTTTCGCCATGAGGGCCCAGGCGGCTTTGTATTGGGCCCCTGGTGCGAGACCCGTATGAGGAGTCATCCTCATTAATCGTGCGGACCTTACACTAAGAGGAGCCGCGCTCTTCACGCCTACTTCGGGAGGCTGGGTGCGTGGGGGCCCTGCCGTCGTATTGTAAAATACGAGCTGCAGGGGTATGCGGTGCCGGGGTAGGCCCGACTGGTACTTGCGCTTCTGCGCAAGCTCTGTTGTATGTTGTGGCCAGCAAAGCTTGTTGTTGGTCGAACCAGACATGAAGGTTCATGTCTGGGGGTATCACAGCAGCGTACTGTGAAAGATCGTGACCGAACGTAAGGGATGCGCACCCTTGCGTTGATGTGCCAATGTGGCCGGGATTTGGGGCTGGAGGAGCGGTCCCCGTAGGCCCTGTGTTTGCGGGGTTTAGATTATCCCCGGTATTATTGTTTATACGATCAGACATAATCTTTGGAGAGAAAAGGATGGTGGAAAAAAGTGCTAAGAGTAGCGGTGGGCGCCAATGATGAAACAATGGTTAACCGGGTAGGGTTAACACACTGATCTCGTCAAGTAGGGTTAATCCCTTCTCTCTGAGGATCGCTGGCTGGATCGTCCGCTGGTTGATCTCCTGCACAAGGAAACAAACTGTGACTCGTAACAAGGAGGATGGGGTGGGGGGTGCTCCTTGTTACCACTCTCCGGTTTGAGAATCAGTAATTTGCTTGGGAAGCAAAGTGTGATAGCAGTAGTAGTAAGAGAGTTGTGAAGAGATACCTCAAACCTAGTTTGGGATGGGTATTTATAGCCGAGGAGTGAAGGAGGGTAGTTGAGTAGCTAGCCTGACATCGCACAGCCTCCTGTAGGTGTGTCAAGCCTGTCGATTATGGTGGTGTTGCCACGTCCTGCTGTGGTGTCAGGCTTTTGCATACATGTGGGCTGACAAGTGACTGTTCTCAGTGCCACTTGCACTGTGGTGTCAGACCCACTTGCCTTGTGGGCAGGATGCGGTGTCGGGCCGCATCGCTGCTTGCGGTAACTGAGGTTATTCCCGCGTTCTTGTTCTGGCCAAGATGGATGCGGGATGCGGTGCCGTGCCGCATCGCCGCTTGGTGACTGTTACTGTTGTCCAGATCCCTTGTCGTGACGAAAATGTCCATAGGATGTGATGCCAGGCCACATCGCTATGCGTAACATTCGTTCTCGTAATTAAGGTAAGTCTTCTCATCAATGGACAGATTGGTTTCAACCGCTGTGTTCGCGCGTGCCCGCACGGACACAGATAAGTTCTTGCTGGTGGGGTTTTTTGATAAGGGTAATGGTCACTCGCGGTCATGCTGACGCGAGATCTGGGACCATACCCCTTCAACCATTCAGCAAGTATATAACATCATTCAGCAAGTATATAACACCATTCAGTAAGTATATAACACCATTCAACAAGTATATAACACCATTCAGTAAGTATATAACACCATTCATGGACTAAACATCTGATCGAAACATATTTTTTTTCTCTATATAAGTATAGCAATATGGTACTCATATTAAAGATAAAAAAACGCTCGTTATTATGGTGTAATTTTTTTTTTTAAAAAAGTTACGTATAAAAAGTTATTGACGTTAAAAAAAAGTCGGGAGGAAGTTACATGTGTGTCACACCCCCAAATTCCCACCTAGGGTATGTCCCTACTAGGAGTGCGACGATCCAACAACGAGCCACTAATTATATCAAACGCATTCAATTAAATGATAAAGTACTTAATTGTAAATGAAATACTGTATGTGAGTTTAAATGAAAACCAAAGTATCAGCGGAAGCAAAGTTAACCAGTTTTAAAACCAAAGTAATGTATCATTAAACCAATAAAATAAATACGTCCAGCAAGACCATGCCCACTCCAGCTGCTCCAGATAGCAAGTCCCAAAGTATCTCAGCTAACGACCTACAAGCATGCAAACAAGTGTGTCAGACTACGCTGGTGAGTTCAAAGTTTTGTTACCGAGTTTAGTTACCAGTCACATGTGTAAAACAGTTAACAAGATGATATGTTGTTTCGTAGTTTTGATGATTTGATGTTGTTATTACTCGATTACCGAAACTGGCTACAAGATATGAATGCCCAACCCCAATGCCTCTATCAAGGCATTGGTCAAGTGGTCGAGGTAATTAGCTCAACTAATAACCCCGAGTAGATGTAAGGGGTCTTATATATACACGATGTGAATGCCCAACCCCAATGCCTCTATCTAGGCATTGGTCAAGTGGTCAAGGTAATTAGTTCACGCCCGTCCTTTCGGCCCGGTGTGAGGGTGCCAAACCTAATAGCGCTATCAACTAAATACCTCGTTGCCTTACCGGCAACAATCGGTAGATGTAGGGGGTCTTACATAATAGAAACTAAGTAATAACAAACATCCCATTAACCTGCATTCCTCCCTGGAACGTTACCCGATATCCCTTCCCGGGATGCATGCTTGGAAAAGAGCAGTGAACTCACCTGAGATTGCTCGATTTGTTAATCTACTTTACCAGTTCCCAGTTGGTCAACCAAACCCTACCGTGGTTACCAAAGATAATCAGTTTCAAAATCATTCATGTCATGTAAATGATTATACGAGTAGAGTTCTGCTTTACCCTAGTGTCCAAACAACTAATATCAACTAATAACATTTATTCATGCACAAGTTAATATGCTACTGTAAATATATTAGCACAATACGTGGCTTCTTGTACATCATCTCTTGGTAGGTACATGTAAATGAGAAGGTATGCGAGAATTATTTTATAAACAAAATATAGTCAAACATGAAGCATAACCAATTAACCACTCACGTATGATTCTTTCTATGCCAACCTATACACATGCACAATATGGCCTCACATATACTCCATTTATCTTATTATTTTGGGATATTATATATTCTGAATTCATACATTAGTATTATACCATTCACAACCGAACAAATTCAATAACTTCCGATCCCTCTCATTCATTAACTCAATTTGTACATCAAAGTTTAGTATGGGCTCGGCCCACTGAGAAAACATATATAATCGGCCAACATAAAAAGAACTTGATAAATCCTATAACAATTTGGACCACCAATCGCAACATAAATATTAATCATAACAGCATGTCTATTCCAACAATTGTCATAGTGCTCATGCACACAATCATGGTTCGTCATCAACAGTATCGACCAATAGTAACCAAGCATCAATACTACCCAACCCTAGTTATCGGCTAGCAATAATCCATACTCAAAACATTCATAGATTACATCCAATCTGTTTATATCACCAAAAGGGTATCCATGTTTCCAATGGTTATAAACCAGCCATTAATCGTTGTGGAATCCTAGTTCAAATAGTTCAAAATTCATCACCAGTTAATCATCATTTACATAGAACCCCACACTATTCTTTAACTTCATACATATATATATATATATATATATATATATATATATATATATATATATATTCACACACACACAACACAACACAACACAACACAACATCGAATCATCAGCCAGGATATGCATACAAAGTGGAAATCAAATCAGCGATGGTTATACTAACCAAGTGTTCATGTGAGAGAGAGCCGAGTCGAGAGAAGAAGAGCTTCGGGTACTTCCAGCGGCGTCTCCGTGTCTCCGACGAGTCGTGTTGTATTGCAGACGTGACTAGAGGTGCTATCAATCATCTAAGAGTTGAGGAATGGTTCCTGCCGTGATCCTCCGCGTACCCCGACACATCACTTGTTCCGACGATATTCCGATAATGGGAGGATATTCATGGAGAGGTTTGTTGTTTAGATGAACTGGGAGGGTGCAAGGTTTAAAACGTGACCAAGGACTTGAAGCAATCAAAGGAAAACAACTTCGAGGGAGGGGAGGAGGTTTACAACCGTACGTATTCTTGAAGGAAGAAAAATAGGGTTTTTGGTTTTGTATTAGAGTTATCAAAAGTCAATACACATGATCGTATATAAGAGAATTTGGGACAATTGGGCCTCTCTTGGCCGAACACTGCCTTGAGCCCATGACATTGTGCTACTATAAACACTTTAAGCATTGCCTAGTATAGAGAGGGGTGTGGCCCAATCAAACTTGCGGCCCAATTAATAACATAAAACGTAATGGGTTGCAATAGTCTGAAACATAACACAAGTAAGGTTACGGGATTAAACGACACAAACCTTGAAAGTTCGGGTTGTCACATCATCCCCAACTTGAAAGAAATTTCGTCCCGAAATTTGACAGGTAAGCACAGAAAAGTGAAGTGAGAAATCAAGATTGCTGCTGATTTTGCTCAGGTGCCACATCATCCCCAACTTGAAAGGGAATTTCGTCCCGAAATTCGCCAATGATATCAGAGTCGACACAACCGTTTGAACTACAAAGGATACTAGAGATTCTTCCGATCATTGCGTTCCTACGTGAACTCCGGTCCACGTCTTGAGTTCCAACGAACTCTTACGATTGGAATTTGACTATGCTAACGAATCTTGATGTCCTGGTCCATGATTTCAGTAGATTCCTCAACAACTGCAACTTGTCATTAACCTCAGACTCTAATAAGGGTATCACAAGCGTTTCATTGGACAAACACTCCCCTAAGTTCGAGACTTAAATGACATTGTGCACGTTACCTAATTCGTCGGGTATCTCGAGTTTGTAAGTCACGTTATCTATTCTTCACAGAGTGTTGTATGGCTCAAAGTGATGTAGGTTAAGCTCGCCACGCTTCCCCAGCGTACCACACCATCCCAGGGTGAGACTTTCAACATGATACGATTGCTTACAGCTATCTTCCTGTGTTTCTTAAGTCTATCAGCTTTCCTGACGGTCACTTGTTGCCGCCAGACGATTTCCGATCCAAGCAATCTTCCCAAGAGTTTCAAGTACAAGTCGTGGACCTGCGATTGCGTTGTCAACCACCTTAATCCAATAAAGAGGTTGGTGTCTCTGTCCATGCAATGCCTCAAACAGAGCTGTCTGAATACTAGAATGGTAACTGCCGCTGTAGGACTCAGCCAAAGGTATGCGTCCTTCCACTTTTTCACCAAGTCAATCCCGCACATGCTGGCAGCATGTCTTTGAGTGTCAGGGGGGTTTACTCCGACCATTTGCCCTATGGTGATAAGTAATGCCCCTGTCTAGACGTGAACCAAGGGTGTTGTGTAGTGCTTGCCATAAATTAGGTATAGGTCAAAACTAAAGATAACAGGAGTCGGCACCTCGTGCCTAAAAGCCGCCTCTCTCAGAGGAACATTCACAGCTGTGAAGACTCCTCAGTTTCCTTGATTGCAATAAAGCGTGCTAGTAAAGCGAGACAATCTACAATCACTCAGGTGATATTGTTTCTGTCTTGAGTTGTAAGTAGACTAGTGCCAGAATCCACGGCAGTCCGTTCTCATTTCCATATGGGTGTTCCTGGTGGCCGATACTTTACCTAGACTTTCCGACTAGTCAAACATCATTCCCATGCATAGTTAGGTGGGCCTTCATGCCCGATCACTAGTGTAAGACTTATAGATCGTAACATCTCTCATCAAAATCCAGACGATTAGGATAACAAGGCTGGTGTGCTTTGTTCAACACAAGTTCCTTATAGTTGTCATATAATGGGATCCACATTCGTTTCGTGGGGTAGCGAATATCGTCTGATTTGCCAAATGTTGCTTCTCCATGCCTCGCATGGGTCCAACTTGAAAATCTTCTTCTTTCAGTTCTCCAGTTTGAACAGAGCGAGTCTGATCAGGTAAGTTAAAGTCGATAGTGAGTTGCAAAGCTCGTGCACGTTCAGGTTTCACAGTCGTAATCCTCCCAAAAGTTCCATCCAACAATGCCATTTACTGATTTAGCTCTTTCGAAATCAGGGTACACGGGAGGCCCTTGCGATCGGTCTAAGTAACGCATTCGGTACCGCCCAAGTAATGCCTCCAAGTAACTACAAGGTCCACGGTTTCCACCGCCGGTTGTGTGTTATGCAGTTTCTCCTTGTAACTCCATTACGTAAGTCATCACTCTCTCGTGTTACGTCAACTTGTAACTGGGACTCTGATTCCAACCATAATGATATACCACTGAATCACCCGCACCCTCGAGTAAAGACGATGCTCAGTGCATTACAGAGTTGGGATTCGAAAGCGGAAAAGACGTCCTCCTGTTCTGTCTTTCACGAACACAGCACCCGGCTGTGCTAAAGAGATTTAAGCTACGCGACCTTCGAGAATCTTGTGATTAATCTGCTATAATATTAAGCGGGACCAAGAAATTGCTGCATCCTTGAAGGGCTCTTTGGTGTCGATCAGTTTCCAACCAAAACAGGTCTTGGCGAGATCCACGTGCATTCCCACTTCGTTGATTATATGACCCAAAAAGGTTACCTCTCGAATTCAAAAGTTACATTTATTAAGACTTCGCGTAGTGTGGCTCCTCCCTCAGGAGCTCTCAAATAAGGTACAAAGCTGTCCATGATGTTCTTTTCTCCTGGAAAGGATTCAAAATGTCCCCCAATCGCATGGTTGGTTCACATGGTCTATAAAGCTGCTGGTGTGATAATTACCCCAATGGTCATGGAATACAAAGTCGTATGGCCGAATTGCGTCTGATAATCCACTTTAAGAACATTTTCCCCTTGGACTTGCATCTGCTAATAGTTTGCTCGTATATCAATCCTTGAATGAAAGTTTGTCCCTTGCAACTAGTCGACAGGTTGTCAATACATGGTCGAGGCAAACAGTTCCCAACTGTCCCCTTGATGAGTTCTCGATAGTCAGTACACGCACAAAAACGCTTATCTTCACGAATGAAACTGGGGCTCCCCAAAGCGAAAACTAGGTTCCTGTCCAACAGTTCTCATATTAGCTTATACAGTTCTTGTAACCCTCCTGGTGCAAGATGGTAAGAGTACGAGTACTCGGAGCTGCCTCTGGCGTGAGATCAACTGAGATTCCGACTAACAGTTGTGGTAGTAAACCTGGAAGTTCCTCGAATAACACACTGAGACGAGTCACAACAATTGGTGGATCCTCGATCCTATTTTCCTTAGCCTTATCATCAGAAACGGTTGCTAATATAGTGGGGCCATGCCTCCGTAGACGTTTCTGGGCCCTCATAGCCAAAATGGTGCTAGCCCTTGCACTAGTCTAACGCTTTAGAACAAATAACAATTCACCACACAAAATTTTCTCCCCACTGGGTACATTCGCGCGAGTTCTGGATATCCCGTCCACACTAACTACTGCATTGTAGCCATCAAGGATAGTAGAAAGAAAATCGGTGTCGAATACATGTCCCACAAGGTCGAGTTTGCATTCCAACTAACATATGCGGTTTCATCTGACTTGCCATCAGCCGATTCCACAGCAGGTTCGGTTTCAAGAAGCATCAGGGTTAAGCAAAGCAGTGACGAAGCGATTAGTTACTAAGAACGTGTAGGCCACCATGTTGCTATAATCTTGGCGTTGCCCACGCCAATCCTAAGTGTCCTTCGCGAGTACCATATCCAGTGTTGTTGCTACTACTACTAGAATTCCCGAAACTGTCATTGCTCCTTGGGTTGTTGGCGTCTTGCCTTAACATCGGCCATTCCCTGTTGAAGCCACCATCATTTCCATACCGAAAGTCATGATTTGCGAGTACCTTGCTGTCATCGTGATTGTTGCTTCTAATGTTGTTGCTCGAAATGGAGTCCTGCAATCTTTCACCAGCAATGTCCATCTCTCCACATTCCGTGCCACGTTCCAAGGCGCTACTCATTGTGCTGGCAGTTACACATTCCACATCATGGCCAATTGTCATCGTTTATGTCCCGATTGATTCGTAAAAGTCGGCTCCCATAAGTTGTTGACTAGGGTTTAGGATTCGTTTGGCGTCAAATTGCTGATGTTCGTTACTGATAGTCAGGGTCGTCCAATTACCGAAGTTGGTAAAGTACTATGCTCATCCTCTTGTCCATCGTTCTTGCAAGTTGGTCGAGTAATACACAGTACGTTGCTAGGGTGTTGCAGAAACGATCGCACTTACAGAATCTAAAGCGTCAATACACAGAGTTCCAACCAATGAAAAGGAGTGAGAAGGTATTGACCAATCATTCGACGCTGCAACATCCAACTCAGGGATGTTCGTACAAGAACCTAACATTCTACACAGTTCGCTAGGCGTTCAGATAGGTGTTCAGGTAATACTCGATGGCATCGAGATTCGAAAGGAATCAGAGAGAGGTGAAAAGGTCACATTCGAGTAGGAGACGATCACTGTTATGACTCCTATAAATTTGTTACGTTTCACACTGATCAAATAACAGAGCGGAACCCCTTCTTCACTTGTTAAGCCTCACTGGGACTCACATGCACCCCACATTATTATTATGTGTGCACCCACAATAATATTGTGATTTGCATGCTCATCTCAGCTCATCCTAACTCATGTCGAACGGTTCCTCAAACTCTAGTAGCATACAAAGAGTATCACAAAACGTGAGTCACGAATGTTTAGGGAAATACCACCCTATCAGTCACATAACATGTGCAAGTAATACGTAAATTCATACTGTTGTGTTAAACGTGGAATCACATGTAATATCATATGTAAGTGTTCACTAGTTACGCAGTACAATGAGTACACGAGAGACAAACCTTGCAATCTGGAGCTGAGTGTCATGGTCGTATTCTTTGTTGTCAGAACTGTTCGGTTATAGTCTGGTTTTATAAAAACGTTTTTAAAACCAAGTTCACTATAACCAGTGGCTCTGATACAAAACTGTCACACCCCCAAATTCCCACCTAGGGTATGTCCCTACTAGGAGTGCGACGATCCAACAACGAGCCACTAATTATATCAAACGCATTCAATTAAATGATAAAGTACTTAATTGTAAATGAAATACTGTATGTGAGTTTAAATGAAAACCAAAGTATCAGCGGAAGCAAAGTTAACCAGTTTTAAAACCAAAGTAATGTATCATTAAACCAATAAAATAAATACGTCCAGCAAGACCATGCCCACTCCAGCTGCTCCAGATAGCAAGTCCCAAAGTATCTCAGCTAACGACCTACAAGCATGCAAACAAGTGTGTCAGACTACGCTGGTGAGTTCAAAGTTTTGTTACCGAGTTTAGTTACCAGTCACATGTGTAAAACAGTTAACAAGATGATATGTTGTTTCGTAGTTTTGATGATTTGATGTTGTTATTACTCGATTACCGAAACTGGCTACAAGATATGAATGCCCAACCCCAATGCCTCTATCAAGGCATTGGTCAAGTGGTCGAGGTAATTAGCTCAGCTAATAACCTCGAGTAGATGTAAGGGGTCTTATATATACACAATGTGAATGCCCAACCCCAATGCCTCTATCTAGGCATTGGTCAAGTGGTCAAGGTAATTAGTTCACGCCCGTCCTTTCGGCCCGGTGTGAGGGTGCCAAACCTAATAGCGCTATCAACTAAATACCTCGTTGCCTTACCGGCAACAATCGGTAGATGTAGGGGGTCTTACATAATAGAAACTAAGTAATAACAAACATCCCATTAACCTGCATTCCTCCCCTGAGATTGCTCGGTTTGTTAATCTACTTTACCAGTTCCCAGTTGGTCAACCAAACCCTACCGTAGTTACCAAAGATAATCAGTTTCAAAATCATTCATGTCATGTAAATGATTATACGAGTAGAGTTCTGCTTTACCCTAGTGTCCAAACAACTAATATCAACTAATAACATTTATTCATGCACAAGTTAATATGCTACTGTAAATATATTAGCACAATACGTGGCTTCTTGTACATCATCTCTTGGTAGGTACATGTAAATGAGAAGGTATGCGAGAATTATTTTATAAACAAAATATAGTCAAACATGAAGCATAACCAATTAACCACTCACGTATGATTCTTTCTATGCCAACCTATACACATGCACAATATGGCCTCACATATACTCCATTTATCTTATTATTTTGGGATATTATATATTCTGAATTCATACATTAGTATTATACCATTCACAACCGAACAAATTCAATAACTTCCGATCCCTCTCATTCATTAACTCAATTTGTACATCAAAGTTTAGTATGGGCTCGGCCCACTGAGAAAACATATATAATCGGCCAACATAAAAAGAACTTGATAAATCCTATAACAATTTGGACCACCAATCGCAACATAAATATTAATCATAACAGCATGTCTATTCCAACAATTGTCATAGTGCTCATGCACACAATCATGGTTCGTCATCAACAGTATCGACCAGTAGTAACCAAGCATCAATACTACCCAACCCTAGTTATCGGCTAGCAATAATCCATACTCAAAACATTCATAGATTACATCCAATCTGTTTATATCACCAAAAGGGTATCCATGTTTCCAATGGTTATAAACCAGCCATTAATCGTTGTGGAATCCTAGTTCAAATAGTTCAAAATTCATCACCAGTTAATCATCATTTACATAGAACCCCACACTATTCTTTAACTTCATACATATATATATATATATATATATATATATATATATATATATTCACACACACACAACACAACACAACACAACACAACACAACACAACACAACATCGAATCATCAGCCAGGATATGCATACAAAGTGGAAATCAAATCAGCGATGGTTATACTAACCAAGTGTTCATGTGAGAGAGAGCCGAGTCGAGAGAAGAAGAGCTTCGGGTACTTCCAGCGGCGTCTCCGTGTCTCTGGCGAGTCGTGTTGTATTGCAGACGTGACTAGAGGTGCTATCAATCATCTAAGAGTCGAGGAATGGTTCCTGCCGTGATCCTCCGCGTACCCCGACACATCACTTGTTCCGACGATATTCCGATAATGGGAGGATATTCATGGAGAGGTTTGTTGTTTAGATGAACTGGGAGGGTGCAAGGTTTAAAACGTGACCAAGGACTTGAAGCAATCAAAGGAAAACAACTTCGAGGGAGGGGAGGAGGTTTACAACCGTACGTATTCTTGAAGGAAGAAAAATAGGGTTTTTGGTTTTGTATTAGAGTTATCAAAAGTCAATACACATGATCGTATATAAGAGAATTTGGGACAATTGGGCCTCTCTTGGCCGAACACTGCCTTGAGCCCATGACATTGTGCTACTATAAACACTTTAAGCATTGCCTAGTATAGAGAGGGGTGTGGCCCAATCAAACTTGCGGCCCAATTAATAACATAAAACGTAATGGGTTGCAATAGTCTGAAACATAACACAAGTAAGGTTACGGGATTAAACGACACAAACCTTGAAAGTTCGGGTTGTCACAATGTGCATTAATGTTAGTTTCTTAATTTAAAAATGTTAAATTTACGTATATACCCTTAATCTAGAAAATTAATATGTTTAATAGTAAACATTATTTACAATTTTGCCATTATGTTCTCAACCATTAGATCAAAGATCTAATGGTGTAGATTATTTCTTACCTTTCTTACAAAAAACCATTTTTTTACTGGAACCTTTACCAAAATATATATTTTTTTAAAAATAAAATAAAATAATTTAGAGTGTAGGATAAATTACAATGTGTGTATGATAAATTACAGGTTGCGTAGGATAAATTTCAACATGTGTTGGGTAAATTTTGAAAGGTGTAGGGTAACTTTTGATGTGTGTAGTAAAAAAACATTAGTACAAAGAATGATAGTTTTTATAACTAATTAATTAGTCAAAAAGACGATAATAAATAAGATAAGAGAAAAAATATTTAATATTTTACAATTATACCTTTGTTTTTTTTTTTTTCTCAATAAAATTTTCTTCTCAGATGTTGATGGTTATTTATTAGACTAGTCTTTCAAATCATTGGTCCCTCCAGGCGTTGAATAATTTGATCCTATCCATATACGTATTTTCAAGATGGTCACAAATTCCAGACCTTGAATAATTTGATCCCTATCCATATACGTATTTTCAAGATGGTTACAAATTCCAGACCACTTGACAAATCGTATCACAAGTTCACAAGAATAATGGAGACCAAGTAAAACACTTTACCTAGGACAACATTGCATGGCCGTGAAACAACCGTAGAATTATCTCCTAAGGAATTTGGCGCTTTATTATTTTTTGTTCTTCTCATCGTTTAAATATAAACTTAATAGAAAAACGAGTTAGACAATACTTTAATTACAATTCGGGTTTTAATAAAAAGTTATATTCTAATGTAGAAAAAAACAAATCTAACAATTCTATGTATTAAAATATTTCGTAAAAAAAAAAAAAAAAAAAAATTGGTGTATTTAGATTATTTTTAAATATTAAATACTAGATTATAACCCCGTGTGTTACACGGGTTGAGTAAATAAATTTATATACTAAATAATAAAACATTATATATTTAAAAACTTCTTTTGTTGCACGGGTTGAATAAATATAATTTTATATATTAAATAATAAAAAATTATATATATGAGAACCATATTGTACGGGTTGAATTAATGTAATTTTATATACCAAATAAAAAAATTATATCTTTAAAACCACATATATTACACGGGTTGAATAAATGTAAAATTGTTTACCAAATAATATAATAATACATATTTAAAAAACCTCATTTATTACACGTGTTAAATAAATTTAATTTTATATACCAAATAATAAAAAAAAGTTAGTAAATGTAATTTTGTATAGTGAAAATAAAAATATTTAATATGTTAATACAAAGTTTGGTTTTCGTGATAAATAATTTGTTTTATTTAAAATGTTTTAAATTAACAATTTACAATTTCAGATAATATTTTATTAGAAAAATAGAAGAATGGTATTCGAAATTTAAAGTAGGATAAAATTTAATATTAGCTCATTATTCATTTATTTATTTAATTAATATAAGATAAGTTTGTGAGTGAGGCGAGAAAATCATAAAATAAATACCTACAATGAACAACATGTGTCACACATTAATGTTTTATTATATCGTATAGCATAGATAA
Source organism: Helianthus tuberosus (assembly GCA_030545235.1). Taxonomy (NCBI): domain Eukaryota; kingdom Viridiplantae; phylum Streptophyta; class Magnoliopsida; order Asterales; family Asteraceae; genus Helianthus; species Helianthus tuberosus. Next base: position 41,418,021 of record CM060365.1, on the reverse strand, counting down.
AAATTTAGATTGATATAAATAGATTATTTTGTTGTAGCAAAATTTGTTAACGAAGTCTCAATAAATTTAACCCATTATTTAAAACTCCGTAAATGTATAAATGATAAATAATATTAGTTAGAGTAAATTATGATTTTAGCCCATGTGGTTATATCAATTTTACCCTTTAGCCCAAAAAAGAATTTTTTAACATCTGAGCCACCAACGTCTTTTTTTTCTAAACCTTTTGGCCCCTAATACTAACCCCATCCATTAAATGTTAGGGGCCAAAAGGGTTAGAAAAAAGACGTTAGGTGCCAAAAAGATTAGAAAAAAAAACGTTGGAGGCACGGATGTTAAAAATTCTTTTTGGGCTAAAAGAGTAAAAGTGATATAACCACATGAGCCAAAATCGTAATTTACTCTATTAGTTAAATAAATAATATTATAAATGAGAAGGAGATTAAACTAAATAATTATCCATAAAAAATTAAACTAAATAATATTTAGTATGAGGATTATCTATAATTAATTAGAAAAGATTAAATTAAATAATACTTATCTATAAAACATGGCCTAATATGACAAGTGTCCCAAAAATGGTTTTTATTATATAGTATAGATTACATATTTCAAAAAATAAAATGAAACAACATTAAGTGTTAAATAAAAACTAAAAAAAGGTTAAAAAGCAAAATTTAGAAGGGTTGGGATTTGCCCTTTGCGAAGGGAGTCGGATCCCATTACTAAAGAAAATCTAAATAAATGGTATTTTGATTTTTGTTTTTTCTAATGTTAATACAGTCAAATCTTACATTTGTAAAGATTTGAATGCATACCACTTTTATGATGATCAACGTCATAACAGTGAACTAATAGGCCGTGGGTATAATGATATGCCATCGAATGTCATGCCTCCACAACCTAAAGAGCTAGAGACACTATATTTCAAAGCGATTCATATATAGATGTTTCCTTATGTCCATAGATTCTCCCTCAAACAAGTTTCTTAAACATTTCAAAACCAACTTTGAAAATAATTTTGTTTTTGTTGGCTCAAGCGTTAGTTCGTCTACCATGAGAAGCCGTTGTCTTGAACGAAGGAAGAACAACAATCAAAGACAAAAAATGTAGTGCCATACGATGCCAAAAAGTGCCATATGACGCCAAAAAACGTAATCTAAGACAACAACGACGAGAATCTACCTGTAAACATTGCAGAAGCCAACGATCGGAGCGATTACAGCCATCGCAGGAGGACGTCGTCAAAGAGGCGGTAGAAGTTCATCGGTCGCAAAGAAAGTGCAGTACAACCAGTAGACGCACAAGTATGTTGCAAATTAATAATATATAAAATTCATTAAATCAAAATAATAAAAAACAATTTTACGCACAAGTATGTTGCAAAGAGAATAAAGTACAACCGATTCACTATTTCACATTTTTTATTAAGAATTATTTCTAATATCATTTTGGTCATATGGTCGTGCGGATTTGTAAATCCTGGTCCAAATGTTACTTCCAAATAGCCTCCCGTTGCTCTTCCATCCGATTCATATTTTTTTCATCGTTTTTTCTTTCTTGAGTCCACCATCCCTTTCATAATATCTTCCTTCATCGTTGTGTAGTTTGCAACAATGTTGCGGCCAAACTACTTTTGCTTGATGACTTGCTTGATTTCCATCCTTTTTGTGTCGGTCTTGTCGGAGTGGCTTCTTTGTTAAGGTCGGGTACCCAACTAGTGAAAATGTCATCATTTGAAAATATATAGTTGCCAATGAAGTTAACCTTTCAAAAAAAAAAAAGCTTTACACAAAGCAAATTCTTTTTTGTTTGTCTGATGCTGACGAGGCGTCCGCGATTTGAATCGTCCTTTCTTTTCTGGATGTAGTTATTCTTGTTCTTCATCCTCATTTTGTTCTTCAAATTATTCATCACCCCTATCATCAAATATTGAGAGTGGTCATTCTTCATTACGGGGTGGGTTATAAAATGGTTGGTTTTGTAGCGGGTTCAAAAGGGTCAAATGTTAGTTCATCTTGTGGGTTACTAGTGGGAAAGCCCGCGCGTTGCGGCGGGTATCCCGACTGATATCATATTCATTTATGATATGTATTATAAATGTTGACTTTTAAGCATCAAGTTTGTTAGTTACAAAACCCAACATGTCACTCTTATCTTACAAAATAAAACATGTGAGTTATGATAAATTAACTTGAAATGTGTAACAATGGTTGGATAAAAGAACAAATATAGCATATCACCTAGGACTGAAAAAAATTAACTGGAAATCAGTATCATAAATGAAACCTAAAGTTAAGGTGTAATCGTTGTTGGCCTGCAGTTTGCATGGTTTGTTTCACCTGGTTTATCTTTTAAAGTATTGTGGTAGTATCATTAATAAATCAATTCATGAATTGTATAATTGACATAAAAACCAAGAATACAATAGTTGGTAAACGAGATAATGGAAGTGGAAATCATTACCAAACTGGACCTCATGTTTCTTTTTTCATTTAGTTATCTGTTTGTTTTTTACTACTTTAGCAGTAGGCTTGTTTATTTATTTAATTTTTTAATATGGACTTCCCAGTTTGTTTGTATAAAAAGTGATCATTTGATTTCTGGCCAAATGGCCCAAAAATGTTCTAAAATGCTTAAAGGTAAGAAGAAAAGGTCGTCTGAAAGTCATTGACAAATTATTTTAAATTGGGGGACCATAGTAACCACGTCGAACGAGATAGTATGATCAATTTAAATAAGGTTTGAATGTCTCCTTGATTTTGTCCATACTGGTTGTCCACCGTTCATCCTCCCAATCGTCTTGTTCATTAGTTTACTAGTGAGCTGGGGTGTTTAGTGGTGTGGACGTCATACCAATACATCCATGGGTCTTCTCTATTTCTTTGATTATGTTGTATGTGTGCGTGGACGTTGCTAAGAAACCATTTTTTGTTAATACAGATAACGTGGACCGTGTGTACGTCGTAAACTATATGAATAGTGAAAGTTGTTGTGGGTGTACCAGGTGGGTTGTTTTTCTTTTGATTTATTCGTGAATCCTTTGGTTGATGACAATCACTTAAGGATGGTTCAGTGGAAGCAGTACTTTTCCCTTTGATACCATCCTTGACTTGTGGGGTTGTTGTTTTAGTGGTACCTGCGTATTATGAATGTTAATGCATGCAATACAAATTATTTGTGTACCTATTTGTTTTGAAGTGTAGTGGGCGCTGTTGATGTACCTGACTTCTCTGAAATGGAACTATGTTATCAGCTACAGAAAACAAAATCTGTCTAACCCATTAATGATTCTAAAAGGTCCGTGTAATATCTTTTATGTGATCGTAAAAAGGATGGGCATTCAGAAGACGAGATAGACAAAGGCTTGAGGTGGCAGTTGCGTTTGGTTGTCGTGTTGTCTTTTCCGGCTTAACTGAGATGAGAGCACTTCTGATTGGCCTTGGACCACTGCAATTGAACTACTGAACTGAAGATGGTGGCCGTTGAATCCCGAAAATGGGAACGATAGTGCTAGCGGTTGTGTTAAACTGGCGAGCAAAGATGAAGGTTGTGGTTGGATCTGATGTGATACTCAGAAGACTTCACACAATTGCGGCGGTGCTCCAATTCGAAGACGTCGTGATTAGACGTCATTGAGTTAACAAGATGGTGATGCTATCCGGTCACGGAGGTTACTTTTTTCCAGAAGATGCAACATTTGCAGTAGGGATGAGCAAAGGGTATAAAATACCGTCCCGATCCCGATCCGTTTTCGGTACCGAAAACGGTATCCACTTTTGTGATTTTTCGGTATCGGTATGGTACAGTATTGGTAAAATACCGACTTTTACCCTTAAAATACCAATACCGTACCAATATCGTCCCGAACCGACGTATTTCGGTATCGGTACAAAGTTTACACAAAATTCAGGTTCGGTATTGGTCCAGATCGGGACGGTATTGAGACGGTATCGGTATTTGCTCATCCCTAATTTGCAGGTTTGGTTTGATGATGATTTTAGAACTATTTCAAACTAAATTGATTCACATGACGGTGTGTTTCTTTTTTATATATAAAAAAACTTTCATCAAAGTGGTTATAACGATTTGTTTGATTCTCAATGATAGCCATTTAAGCAAGATCGGTTACGACACTTGATAAAATGAAACGGATTATTTAAGTTACACTGCATTCAACAAAAAGAGTTAAATCCAATTATATGTTTATTTATTGATTTATTTGAGTTTTCAACTCCACGAGGAGTTTGGTTTTGACCACTTGTTATATAAATATATGTTTGAAAAATTATTAATTTTATACATTTATCTGATAATCATAAAATATTGATAAGTAGTACTGATGAAAATTTTTATACATTTATCTTAATTATAGGTTGCAAAGGTGCCAAAATCACTAAAATACCCCTAAAGTGTCTTAAATTTTTGGGAAATGCGCATGTTTAGCCCCTCTAAAATAGTTTGGATCTCCTGTACATGGTGCTTCAAAATGTGTACACAATGTAAAATTACCAAAAGGGTAAAAAACCTAGTTCTCTTAATAAGGTAATAATATTATTAATTTTATACATTTAAAATTTTAAACATTTATCTTAATTATAGGTTACAAATGTGCAGATATCACTAAAATGCCCCTAAAGTTTCTTAAATTTTTGGGAAATGCGCAAGTTTACCCCCTCTAAAATAACTTGGCTCTCTTGTACATGTTGCTTCAAAATGTGTACACAATGTAAAATTACTAAAAGGGTAAAAATCCTAGTTATCTTAATAAGGTAGTAGTGGAGGGTTCAAATGAGAAGAAATTTTTTTAAAGAATAAAAAAGAACAAAATTCAACCAATAAAAATGTTTCATTTTACTTCATTTAATTTTTATATTTAATATGGGTATAAGGGTATATTGGTAAAATTAGATAGATCATTAATTGTTAGTCTTCCTTTTTAATAGCTAACTAATTAAATTTGTAACTTATTTTCAAAAAAAATATATCTTTTCAAATAAGAAAAAAAATTAGTTTAAAGTGTAGGATAAATTATGAGGTGTGTAGGATGAATTACGAGTTGTGTAGGATAAATTTCAGTATGTGTAGGATAAATTTCAAAAACGTGTAGGATAAATTTTGATGTGTCTAGACAAAAATTTTAGTGTGGATGATGATAGTCTTTATGACTAATTAATTAGTCAAAAACAATAATAAATGAGATGAGAGAAAAACTATTTAATATTTTACAATTGTACCATTTGTTCTTTTTCTTCTCAATTTAATTTTCTTCTCAAATGAACCTCCCCCTAAGGTAGTATAGAAGTATAAATTATTTATATTTATACATACTATTAAATCATGAAAATCACAAAGGTTGCATGTCTAACATTTAATTTAATCAACTAATTCCTTTAATTATTATAAAACTTTTATTTTATTCCTTAATTTAATTCAATTAATGGAAGACATAAGTGGGCATGGATTCCATGGATGAAATGTCTAGATTGCCCTCAAAGTGTCTTAAAACTTTGGACAATGTCCAAGTTTCCCCCCTGTAAAATGGCTTGCTTCATTTGAACATGGTGCTACAAGATTTGTATACTGGTTGTCCACCGTTCATCATCCTCCCAATCGTCTTGTTCGTAAGTTTACTGGTGAGCTTGGGTGTTTAGTGGTGTGGACGTCATTCCAATACATCCATGGGTCTTCTCTATTTCTTTGATTCTGTTGTATGTGTGCGTGGACGTTGCTAAGAAACCATTTTTTTTGCTAATACATATAACGTGGATCGTGTGTACGTCGTAAACTATATGAATAGTGAAAGTTGTTGTAGGTGTACTAGGTGGGTTGTTTTTCTTTTGATTTATTGGTGAATCCTTTGGTTGATGACAATCACTTAAGGATGGTTCAGTGGAAGCAATACTTTTCCCTTTGTTATCATCCTTGACTTGTGGGGTTGTTGTTTCAGTGGTACTTGCGTATTATGAATGTTAATGCATGCAATACAAATTATTTGTGTACCTATTTGTTTTCAAGTGTAGTGGGCGCTATTGATGTACCTGACTTCTCTGAAATGGAACTAAGTTATCGGCTACAGAAAACAAAATCTGTCTAACCCATTAATGATTCTAAAAGGTCCGTGTAATATCTTTTATGTGATCGTAAAAAGGATGGGCATTCAGAAGACGAGATAGACAAAGGCTTGAGGTGGCAATTGCGTTTGGTTGTCGTGTTGTCTTTTACGGCTTAACTGAGATGAGAGCACTTCTGATTGGTCTTGGACCACTGCAATTGAACTACTGAATAGAAGATGGTGGCCGTTGAATCCCGAAAATAGGAACGATAGTGCTAGCGGTTGTGTTAAACTGGCGAGCAAAGATGAAGGTTGGGGTTGGATCTGATGTGATAGCTCAAATGACTTCACACAATTGCGGCGGTGCTCCAATTCGAAGATGTCGTGATTAGACGTCACTGAGTTAACAAGATGGTGATACTATCCGGTCATGGAGGTTACTTTTGCCAGAAGATGCAACATTTGCAGGTTTGGTTTGATGATGATTTTAGAACCATTTCAAACTAAATTGATTCATATGACGGTGTGTTTCTTTTTTATATATAAAAAAAGCTTTCATCAAAGTAGTTATAACGATTTTTTTGATTCTCAATGATAGCCATTTAAGCAAGATCGGTTATGGCACTTGATAAAATGAAACGGATTATTTAAGTTACACTGCATTCAACAAAAAGAGTTAAATCCAATTATATGTTTATTTATTGATTTATTTTAGTTTTCAACTCCACGAGGAGTTTGGTTTTGACCACTTGTTATATAAATATATGTTTGAAATATTATTAATTTTATACATTTATCTGATAATCATAAAATATTGCTGAGTAGTACTGATGAAAATTTTTATACATTTATCTTAATTATAGGTTCCAAACGTGCCGAAATCACTAAAATGCTCCTAAAGTGTCTTAAATTTTTGGGAAATGCGCATGTTTAGCCCCTCTAAAATAGTTTGGATCTCCAGTACATGTTGCTTCAAAATGTGTACACAATGTAAAATTACCAAAAGGGTAAAAAACCTAGTTCTCTTAATAAGGTAATAATATTATTAATTTTTTACATTTAAAATTTTAAACATTTATCTTAATTATAGGTTACAAAGGTGCCGAAATCACTAAAATGCCCCTAAAATTTCTTAAATTTTTGGGAAATGCGCAAGTTTACCCCCTCTAAAATAGCTTAGCTCTCTTGTACATGTTGCTTCAAAATGTCTACACAATGTAAAATTACCAAAAGGGTAAAAATCCTAGTTCTCTTAATAAGGTAGTATAGAAGTATAGATTATTTATATTTATACATACTATTAAATCATGAAAATACCAAAGGTTGCATGTCTAACATTTAATTTAATCAATTAATTCCTTTAATTATTATAAAACTTTTATTTTATTCCTTAATTTAATTCAATTAATGGAAGACATAAGTGGGCATGGATTCCATGGATGAAATGTCTAGATTGCCCTCAAAATGTCTTAAAACTTTGGACAATGTCCAAGTTCCCCCCCCCCCCCTAAAATGGCTTGCTTCATTTGTACATGGTGCTATAAGATTTCTATACTAGCTGTCGACCGTTCATCATCCTCCCAATCGTCTTGTTCGTTAGTTTACTGGTGATCTGGGGTGTTTAGTGGTGTGGACGTCATACCAATACATCCATGGGTCTTCTCTATTTCTTTGATTATGTTGTATGTGTGCGTGGAAGTTGCTAAGAAACCATTTTTTTGTTAATACAGATAACGTGGACCGTGTGTACGTCGTAAACTACATGAATAGTGAAAGTTGTTGTGGGTGTACCAGGTGGGTTGTTTTTCTTTTGATTTATTGGTGAATCCTTTGGTTGATGACAATCACTTAAGGATGGTTCAGTGGAAGCCGTACTTTTCCCTTTGTTATCATCCTTGACTTGTGGGGTTGTTGTTTCTGTGGTACCTGTGTATTATGAATGTTAATGCATGCAATACAAATTATTTGTGTACCTATTTGTTTTCAAGTGTAGTGGGCGCTGTTGATGTACTTGACTTCTCCGAAATGGAACTAAGTTATCGGCTACAGAAAACAAAATCTGTCTAACCCATTAATTATTCTAAAAGGTCCGTGTAATATCTTTTATGTGATCGTAAAAAGGATGGGCATTCAGAAGATGAGATAGACAAAGGCTTGAGGTGGTAGTTGCGTTTGGTTGTCGTGATGTCTTTTCCGGCTTAACTGAGATGAGAGCACTTCTGATTGGTCTTGGACCACTGCAATTGAACTACTGAACGGAAGATGGTGGCCGTTGAATCTCGAAAATGGGAACGATAGTGCTAGCGGTTGTGTTAAACTGGCGAGCAAAGATGAAGGTTGTGGTTGGATCTGATGTGATAGCTCATATGACTTCACACAATTGCAGCGGTGCTCCAATTCGAAGACGTCGTGATTAGACGTCATTGAGTTAACAAGATGGTGATGCTATCCGGTCATGGAGGTTACTTTTGCCAGAAGATGCAACATATGCAGGTTTGGTTTGATGATGATTTTAGAACCATTTCAAACTAAATTGATTCACATGACGGTGTGTTTCTTTTTTATATATAAAACAAGCATTCATCAAAGTGGTTATAACGATTTGTTTGATTCTCAATGATAGCCATTTAAGCAAGATCGGTTACGGAACTTGAGAAAATGAAACGGATTATTTAAGTTACACTGCATTCAACAAAAAGAGTTAAATCCAATTATATGTTTATTTATTGATTTATTTGAGTTTTCACCTCCACGAGGAGTTTGGTTTTGACCACTTGTTATATAAATATATGTTTGAAATATTATTAATTTTATACATTTATCTGATAATCATAAAATATTGATGAGTAGTACTGATGAATTTTTTTTACATTTATCTTAATTATAGGCTGCAAAGGTGCCGAAATCACTAAAAATGCCCTTAAAGTGTCTTAAATTTTTGGGAAATGTGCATGTTTAGCCCCTCTAAAATAGTTTGGATCTCCTGTACATGTTGCTTCAAAATGTGTATACAATGTAAAATTACCAAAAGTGTAAAAAACCTAGTTCTCTTAATAAGGTAATAATATTATTAATTTTATAAATTTAAAATTTTAAACATTTATCTTAATTATAGGTTACAAAGGTGCCGAAATCACTAAAATGCCCCTAAAGTTTCCTAATTTTTTGGGTAATGCGCAAGTTTACCCCCTCTAAAATAACTTGGCTCTCTTGTACATGTTGCTTCAAAATGTGTACACAATGTAAAATTACCAAAAGGGTAAAAATCTTAGTTCTCTTAATAAGGTAGTATAGAAGTATAGATTATTTATATTTATACATACTATTAAATCATGAAAATCCCAAAGGTTGCATGTCTAACATTTAATTTAATCAATTAATTCCTTTAATTATTATAAAATTTTATTTAATTCTTTGATTTAATTCAATTAATAGAAGACATAAGTGGGCATGGATTCCATGGATGAAATGTCTATATTCCCCTCAAAGTGTCTTAAAATGTTGGACAATGTCCAAGTTTCCCCCCTCAAAAATGGCTTGCTTCGTTTGTTCATGGTGCTACAAGATTCGTATACTGGTTGTCCACCGTTCATCATCCTCCCAATCGTCTTGTTCGTTAGTTTACTGGTGAGCTGGGGTGTTTAGTGGTGTGGACATCATACCAATACATCATGGGTCTTCTCTATTTCTTTGATTATGTTGTATGTGTGCGTGGACGTTGCTAAGAAACCATTTTTTTAATACAGATAACGTGGACCGTGTGTACGTCGTAAACTATATGAATAGTGAAAGTTGTTGTGGGTGTACCAGGTGGGTTGTTTTTCTTTTGATTTATTGGTGAATCCTTTGGTTAATGACAATCACTTAAGGATGGTTCAGTGGAATCAGTACTTTTCCCTTTGTTATCATCCTTGACTTGTGGGGTTGTTGTTTTAGGGGTACCTGCGTATTATGAATGTTAATGCATGCAATACAAATTATTTGTGTACCTATTTGTCTTGAAGTGTAGTGGGCGCTATTGATGTACCTGACTTCTCTGAAATGGAACTATGTTATCGGCTATAGAAAACAAAATCTGTCTAACCCAGTAATAATTCTAAAAGGTCCGTGTAATATCTTTTTTGTGATTGTAAAAAGGATGGGCATTTAGAAGACGAGATAGACAAATGCTTGAGGTGGCAGTTGCTTTTGGTTGTCGTGTTGTCTTTTCCGACTTAACTGAGATGAGAGCACTTCTGATTGGTCTTGGACCACTGCAATTGAACTACTGAACGGAAGATGGTGGCCGTTGAATCCCGAAAATGGGAATGATAGTGCTAGCGGTTGTGTTAAACTGGTGAGCAAAGATAAAGGTTGTGGTTGGATCTGATGTGATAGCTCAGATGACTTCACACAATTGCGGCGGTGCTCCAATTCGAAGACGTCGTGATTAGACGTCATTGAGTTAACAAGATGGTGATGCTATCCGGTCATGGAGGTTACTTTTGCCAGAAGATGCAACATTTGCAGGTTTGGTTTGATGATGATTTTAGAACCATTTCAAACTAAATTGATTCACATGACGGTGTGTTTCTTTTTTATATATAAAAAAGCTTTCATCAAAGTGGTTATAACGATTTGTTTGATTCTCAATGATAGCCATTTAAGCAAGATCGGTTACGGCACTTGATAAAATGAAAAAAGATTATTTAAGTTACACTGCATTCAACAAAAAAATGTTAAATCCAATTATATGTTTATTTATTGATTTATTTGGGTTTTTAACTCCACGAGGAGTTTGGTTTTGTCCACTTGTTATATAAATATATGTTTGAAATATTATTAATTTTATACATTTATCTGATAATAATAAAATATTGATGAGTAGTACTGATGAAATTTTTTATACATTTATCTTAATTATAGGTTACAAAGGTGCCGAAATCACTAAAATGCCCCAAAAGTGTCTTAAATTTTTGGGAAACGCGCATGTTTAGCCCCTCTAAAATAGTTTGGATCTCCTGTACATGTTGCTTCAAAATGTGTACACAATGTAAAATTACCAAAAGGGTAAAAAAACCTAGTTCTCTTAATAAGGTAATAATATTATTAATTTTATACATTTAAAATTTTAAACATTTATCTTAATTATAGGTTAGAAAGGTGACGAAATTACTAAAATGCCTCTAAAGTTTTTTAAATTTTTGGGAAATGCGCAAGTTTACCCTCTCTAAAATAGCTTGGTTCTCTTGTACATGTTGCTTCAAAATGTGTACACAATGTAAAATTACTAAAAGGGTAAAAATTCTCGTTCTCTTAATAAGGTAGTATAGAGGTATAGATTATTTTTATTTATACATACTATTAAATCATGAAAATACTAAAGGTTGCATGTCTAACATTTAATTTAATCAATTAATTACTTTAGTTATTATAAAACTTTTATTTAATTCCTTAATTTAATTCAATTAATGGAAGACATAAGTGGGCATGGATTCCATGGATGAAATGTCTAGATTGCCCTCAAAGTGTCTTAAAACTTTGGACAATGTCCAAGTTTCCCCCCCTCAAAAATGGCTTGCTTCATTTGTACATGGTGCTACAAGATTTGTATTTAAGCAAAATTACGAAAAGGGTAGAAAACCCAGTTCTCTTAATATAGTATTATAGATTATAGATATAGATAGGGGAAGTGGCCGAGTGGAATTTGAGTAGGCATGTTTGGTAGTTGAGAAAAAAATGCAAATAATATGGGTATTGAAACAATTATTGAAACGTTGATTGTTGTATTAGTTGATCGGTACTGAAACAATTGTTGAAACGTTGATTGTTGTATTAGTTGATTTTGGCTAGAATTGCCTCTTGATCTACATACCTTTTTTTTATTGAACCAACCTTTCTCGGTAGAGAATATTTTTAATATCTGTTTGACTACTTCCGGTCTACATCTTTTAGTTCCAACTAAAAGCATATAAGATCGTTTTTAAAAACAAATGTTGATCTATTTTCTCCAAATTCGGGCAGTTTTAGCTCATCGGCTGAAGCTAGGGGCGGATGTATGAAGACATTAGGGGTAGCCCAGGCTACCACCCAACTTTGTTGCTGGAGTGTAAAACTAGTGCAAAAAAATATTTTCTATTAGAAAACTCAAAACAATGCACAAAAACGAGGAACTGGATCTTTTATTATCAATATTCTTCCAAATACAAAGGAATTGGTCATCACAGATTGACTTGAAGACATAACATAATAATCGAATGTTGATAAACTTATGATTGCAACAGAACTCTCACGAATAACATGTGAGAATAAGAAAGTAAATGGCTTTATAAAAAGTGGGCAGATTGTGTCTGGTTGTTTGCGACACCCACCAACAAACAGAATATATATAACATAAAGAAAACCTAGCAGGTCCTTTGCAGCCTTTAGTGATAGCCCACAGCCGAAATCCCGGTCCAACAAGCAAGCCAAAGCCCACAACACAAAAGATAAGAAGTCGGCCCAAACCTTGTATAACAACCCTCCTAGAACCGTTAACATGACCCTAAACGTCCTAAAATGTACCTCGTATGCAAGAAACGGGCCTGCAATACCATAATATTTACAAAAATCAAATAAAAACAAATCCTCACTTCGCTTGAGGGTCGCGGCCCATCTCTCTGGGTCTGTTGCGGGGCGCGACAACGTGGCACCAGACGACACCATGGTTTGCCACGTGTCCCTTACGTGTTGAAGCTAGATAGGTGAGTCGTCAAGGCTATGGCCTACCCTACTAGTCTCACGGGCCGTGAGAGAGGAGCAAGGGGGCTTCGCGGGCCGTGAGCAGCCCTTCGACCAGCCCTATAAATAGGGGCTTCAGGCCTCATTTGCAAATCGTTCAGAATTTTATTTTCTCTCTCAATCTCTAGTAGTCTAAACTTTCGGGATATTATACCCCTATAAATCGAATCTCTGCCTCGTTGTAAGTATTATAACCCTATTTGTTACCCTACACGATCGATTTAGGGCTCCGTAACGCATGTCAAGGCTCTGCCTGACTCGGTCGTTGGAGTTCTGTCTCGTGTTACACCCGATTGATCTAGGACTCTGTAGTGCATGTTAAGGCTCTGCCTGACTCAGTCATTGGAGTTCTGTCTCGAGTTGTATGGTTAATATGATTTGGGTTATTTTACTAACACGTGTGCATTGTTTAATTTTAATAGATAATAACCTGGAAAATCAAAAGGAAGCTTTAGTTTTACCTAAGTAAACAATGTGAGTCATTCTATTTTTGTAAATCTTTTTATACAAACCTCAAATGTTTTAAATTACACTTAACAGTAATTGAGTATTTGTAATTCTGCAATTACTGCCGGTATGTTGGGGTTTTGTATACATTACTTGAAAATCGTTACTATTGCGAATAGTAGCATGACCATAAGTCAGGATTGACATTACCAAAGGGGTAATTGGATAGATATAAACAATGTAAATGCGGATGCTCTCAATTACTGTAAAGATTATAGAACTGTTTTGGTTAAACTGAGATGCACTCGCCAGTATTTCTTGCTGATAAAACATTTTTAAAACGCGTTTCAGGTAACTTAATATGAAGCTAATAGAAGCCAGCTGGAGAGCACTGAAGGCTTAAAGTTGTGGCTATAAAAAGTTACCAAATAAAGAAACGGAGTTTATGTTTTCAATAATTAGGGTTTATCCCTACAAATGTATTGTCAAATGAACTTGGGTTTTATCCCATTTATTATTATAAATTTTGGTGTTTAACTCTGATAAAAATATTTCCTAACTACGGTCCTGATGTATTTCGCTGCCATATTAATAAACATCGATACCACCCGCTCTGAGTCTCGCTGCACTCGCTCCCAGGGTAGGGGTCAGGGGCTGCGACAGAAGGTGGTATCAGAGCTACAACCACTTGTTTAAGCCAATGAAGTGTTCAGCTGACACTTAAATTCTGTGTTAGGAAATAATTTATGTGATTATGTGTAAATATTATTGTTTTGTGTTATTTGACTATTTGTTAGTTTATAGTATGAGTGAGCAAGGTACATCTGACGCTTATCGTTAATTAGCTAGTTCCCCAAAAGATGAAAGAACCTCATCTCAGCCAAATCCCTCAGGATACTCAGCCGATACTGAGGAAGGAATATTTATTTTTAAGGCACAGTCTGAGGAACCATTCCCTTCCAAAAAGAGAGATGGTTTAATAGGGGAGCACATGAGAGGAGAAAGAGGATGAAGAAATTACAACAACAAAGAGCGATAATAAAAGCCAATAGGGAAATGAATGCCCAAACTCAGGAAGTAGTCAATAGACCACCGTGGGAAGAAGAATTAGATAGACAGTTGGCAGATTTCCATATGCTAGCCACTACCGCAGTAGACTCTAACCTAAACCAAAGACTTGAACCACCATTGTTACCCTTATTCCCAGACCAACAAATGTTAGAACCCAACCAGGAAGACTAGTTTCCAATCTCAGATGTTGACCCCTATGAGATTCCCAGAATTCCCCCACCAAACCCCATAGCTCAGTATACCGACCTTAACCCTTTAGACCCATTTTGGAACAACGACTGGTGGAAGCAGAGTGTAATAAGAAACCCATTCCCTTACGGACACCCCATACCTCGATACCCTGACCCAGAACCAGTACCATTTCCTCCCATGAGTGAAGAGAATATGCAGGAACTTCGCCAATGGGGTGATGAGTTAGTAGAAGAAGGGGATAGAATCTGACAGATAAGAGAAAAGCTATTATGGAAGCATGTTGAGCGAGAGATACACGATTGGATACATGATACCTAAAATAATACCTAGATATATGTGTAATTTTGTATTTTGATAAAAAAATATAGATAGATTAAAATAGATATCGATGCATACCTACTAGCGTGTTTAATTTCCAGTTGTAATTTGTAATCGACGCATATATATATAAAAAAAGTAAGAGTCGCAATGTTCGACGATTTTGATCAACCTGTTTGTGTGATTGTCTTATTCTGTGATAATTAATACCTGATAAATGTTTACAATTCAGATGGACAACGAAGTAAATCATGAAAACCAGAATAATGAGAATAACGGAAACCAAATAGATAACAGTGCTATCCAACATATAGTAGCACAAGGAATTATAGATGCTATGCCTTATATTATCAAGACTGTTAAAGAAGCAGAAAATAATAAATTTGCAAATGGAAGTAAACGCCAACACACTGAACCAAGTCACAGTGTGAACGATAATAACAGACCATTAATCCAAGCTCCAATTCCTAAAAGAAGAAGAACTGTCTCTTACGGTTGTTCTTATAAAGAATTCTTGGCCTGCAAACCAATAGAATTCTCAAGCAATGAAGGAGCCATTTCAGCTTTGCGCTGGATAGAAAAGATAGAAGCAGTCATAAAAATAAGTAAATGTGCAGATGAAGATAAGATTATGTTTGCTTCTAATCTTTTCAAAAATGCATCCTTAGAATGGTGGAATACTATTCTCTAGTCAAGAGGAAGTGACAGTGTTTATAATATGGAATGGACTAATTTGAAAGAGATATATGAAAGAAAATTATGTCCTCCTCATGAAAATGAGCAAATCGCCAATAAGTTCCTAAATCTTAAAATTACTGGAATAGACTGAAAAGGTTACACTACCATATTCTTTAAATATACCAGAATAGTGCCAACCTTAGCCTCACCTGAGCCAGTATTAATCTTCCGTTATATTTGGTGATTAATTAGTGAGATTAGACATGTAGTTAAGGCAGCTAGACCTCAAACCATAAAAGAAGCAGTAGAAATAGCCAACACCCTGACTGATGAATTGGTACGCACACAAGAGGAAAACCAGAGAAAGAACCTAGCTTAGAGGCTTACCCAGGAATTCCGCTATGGTAATTCCAACAGTGGAAAAGGTACAGGTTCTTCCTCTGCACCTTACTGCAAGACTTGTAAAAAGAAGCATTATGGGAGATGTGCAAGGTATTGTAATTTCTGCAAGAGACTCGGGCATAAAGAAGAAGAATGTCAAACGAAAGCTAGCAATAGGCTATGCTTCAATTGTGGAGAAGCCGGTCACATTAAACCGAACTGTCCGAAACTAGCTCTAGCAACAACTAGCCAAGCTAAGATAATTGAAGGACCTAAGAAGAATGCCAGAGCATTCGTCTTGACAGCTGAGGAAGCTTAGATGATTCCAGATGTGATTGCTGATACGTTTTTAGTTAACGACATTTTTGCCAAAGTATTATTTGACTCTGGTGCAAACCAAAGTTTTATCAATACTTCTTTCTACCAACTTCTCGACCAACCCTTAACCAAACTTCAACAAGATTGTCTGGTAGAGACGGCGAACGGAGAATCCATTAAGATTAGCGAGATCTTGTAGGAAGCAAGAATAGAAATTTTGAATCATAACTTTTTAGCTAACATTTACCCAATGAATCTAGCCAGATTCGATGTTGTATTAGGATTGGATTGCTTGGTAGCCAATCATGCCAGTATTTTATGTGATCAAAAGTCAGTACAAGTAAGTACACCAAGTGGTAAAAAGATCACAATCAAAGGAGATAAGCCAATCAGAATGACAAAATTCATCTCTGTGATGAAAACTGCAAGTTATGAAAGGAAAGGAGGAATAGTATATATGATTTCTATAATCATTGATACTAAAGGAAAAAAATTAAAAGATATTCCTATAATATCTAAATTCTCAGACGTTTTTCCAGAAGAGTTACCTGGATTACCGCCTGATAGAAAGGTTGAACTAAGAATTCACCTAATACCAAGAAAGGCACCGATTGCCAAGGCACCGTATCGACTAGCACCAACGGAAATGCATGAACTAAAGAAACAATTGGACGAACTTCATGACAGAGGTTTTATACAACCAAGTTCATCGCCATGGGGAGCGCCGGTTTTATTTGTTAAGAAGAAGGACGGATTACCGAGAATTGAACAAGGTTATGATTAAGAATCGGTACCCACTACCGAGAATCGATGATCTGTTCGATCAACTTCAAGGAGCTCGATTCTTTTCAAAGATCAATTTACGCTCAGGATATCATCAACTGAAAGTACAGGAAGAGGACATTCCTAAAACTGCTTTCAGAATAAGGTACGGTCATTATGAATTTACCGTCATGCAACTTGATTTAACCAAGGCCCCAGCCGCATTTATGGACATGATGAACAGGATATGTAAACCATACCTGGATAAATTCATAATTGTCTTTATATATGATATTCTAATTTACTCTAGTAAAGAGGAACATGCAGAACATCTGCATATACTTCTGACATTATTAAGAAAAGAAAAGCTTTATGCTAAGTTCTCAAAATATGAATTTTGGTTACAAGAAGTGCAATTCCTTGGACATCTGGTTAATCATGAAGGAATTCATGTGGATCCCACAAAGATCAAGGCAATTTCCAAATGGAAAGTCCCTGAATCGCCAACGGAAGTAAGAAGTTTTCTTGGACTGGCAGGATATTATAGACGATTTATCCAAGATTTCTCTAGAATAGCCATTCCATTAACCAAACTGGCCTGCAAATCAGTTAAGTTTGAATGGAGACCAAAACAGGAAGAAGCCTTTAGAATTCCTAAGCAAAGGTTAACCAACGCACCCATACTTGCATTACCAGAAGGAACAGAAGACTTTATAGTCTATTGTGATGCGTCTAAGTTAGGATATGGATGTGTGTTGATGCAACGCTAAAAGGTTATAGCTTATGCTTCTAGACAACTTAAGAAACATGGAGAAAATTACACAACCTATGATCTAGAGTTAGGATCCATAGTTTTTACCCTTAAGATTTGGAGACACTATTTATATGGAAATAAATTTGTTGTCTTCACAGATCATAAGAGTTTAAGGTATATTTTTGGGCAAAAGGAATTAAATATGAGACAGAGACGTTGGATGGAAATTCTTAGTGATTATGATTGTGATATTCAGTATCATGCTGGGAAAGCTAATGTAGTAGTCGATGCTTTAAGTTGAAAGTATCCTGAAAATCCGAAACGAGTACGCTCTCTTAAATTAAATCTGCAGATAGATTTAAATGAGCAAGTTAGAGAGGTACAGGAAACAATGTTCAAGGATGATGCTGAAGGTTTAAAAGGAATGATTAAGGAATTAGAACAAGGATCAGATGGAATTTGGAAATTCCATAAGAAAAGAATCTGGATACCTAAACAAGGAAACCTACGCCACCGAATTCTAGAAGAAGCTCATAAGTCCAAATATACGATACATCCCGGAAGTGATAAGATGTATGAAGATCTAAGAAAGAATTTCAGGTGGATAAGAATGAAAAAGGATATAGCAAACTACGTTGCTAAATGTTTGACCTGTTCACAGGTTAAAGCTGAACATCAGAAACCCTCAGGGTTACTACTGTAACAACCCTACTTTTTGGTAGTCAAAGTCAAAGGAAGAAAAGATTGCTAATTGGATCTGTTATTCCTTGCTTAATTATTGCTTGTACTCTCAAACCTCAATAGATCGATAATTGAACTTACGCTTGTTAGTTGTATTATGTGAAGTAACAATGCGATAAAGATAACTAAACGCTAATCTACTTAACGCTATCACATCGCTATCGCTATCGCATCGCAACTCGATGTACAGGTTAGGGATATTGTTTTACGTGTGTGTGCCTTTATGTGTTAAGTGTGCATGTATTACATTTATGTTTGAGGTGATTATTCAAAAACGCTATCACAACTCCATCGCAACACAAAAACGCAGAATGGTTATGTTTAGGTTTATGAATGTTAATGTGTGTTAGTATGCTTAATGTGTAATCCTATCGCATCGCAATGCTCAGTGCCCTAAATGAAACACCGAAGACCAACTCACCAAACACATCCGATCGAATGACCATTCGATCGAATGGTCATCCGTCTGGATAACCATCCGATCGAACCGCCCTTCGCTCCACCTCATTGCATCGCCTTTCCTCTTTTGTCATCTATAAATAGCCCCTGTCACATCAAGAATAGTGATGTGACAGCTCTCTCGTCTGACCAGCACACTTTGGCATATTTTCTCTCGATTCCTCACGATTCTTGTAAGCTCCCTCACCAAATCTTGTACTTCTTTGATCTACACACACTCCTTCATCTTTTACACCATCAAATCTTCACTTTTCACCATGAAATCCATCTGGTTTGGAGTGTTCTAGGGTGATGTCATCATGACTTCTCATGAACATCAAAGTGTGACCTCATTCCACCAAGAACAACTCAGATCTAAGTGATTTCAACATGTTTAAACACTGATTTCGCCATAATCTAAACATTTTTTCAACTGATTTCAACTCTTCTTCAATAATCTCAACTTTTCACATAAAACCGATAGACTCTGAGCTCATTCAGGCCTTCTACTCATCCTCTAGTGAAGTGTCGGTCTGAGAACGGATTTCTATCTACGAGATGGTCGACTTAACGGGTTGAATATGAAGTTCGTCAAAGAACCGTTAACTGAAAGGACGGGGTGATTCCTATCCGATCGGGTGACTTGGATTTGATGGGGTTCCCGTTGTTTAACACGTGGTCACCCCATCTTGGCTCAAACACCAAAACTTTCTAAACTTAGCAAAATTCACAAATTTTAAAACAAACAAGTTACCAAAAGGGTTGTCGTCCGATCGGATAGCCATCCGATCGTACGACAATCCGATTGGATGACTCGTGGTTCCCAACACTTAACAATTTTAAAACCAAATTCAGACATGTCCCTCCACTCGGATCGCCTTCCGAGCGGACGGCCATCCGTCCGGCCAGACGACCTGAATTGTAGGACTACTTCTGGTTTTATAAAATGCTATAACGAAAACTTCAAAGTCACAACATACACAAACACATCCATCCCAGACGAGTGGCCATCCGACCGAGTGGTCATCCGTCCAGACGGTCACCTGATCGGATGACTATCCGTCACTTGCCTCACTTGCCTCGTTTCACGCACTTCGCTTATACTATCGTACTGTGTTCAGGCTAATTCCTCAGCGCTCCCTTCAATGCAATCACAGATTACCATCTCTGTGAGTATACTCGATCCCTTTTTGCTTTAAGCACTTTTGGGTGTTACATACGTTACCTATATCAAATCACGTCGATCACGCAACACAAACACTATTTATAAGCTAACCGCTCTCGTATGTTTTACGTGTTACACGATGAATGCTTGTATGTTATGTTTACACAGTGATTGTTGCCAGACACCTTAGCAACGATAGTACTATAGTTTGGACTCAACACCTGTCGTGGACGGGGGTTGCTAAAGGTATTTCTTCACGTGTCACAGTGGTGATATGTGTTGCGCACTCTACAACTCGCAGTCACGTCTGAGCATATTTCATTGTCGATAACCTACTTGCTTCACATTATATATGTTACATGTTGGTTATGCGAAATCTCGCTTTCGCTACTATTATACTATTAAACTTGTATGCTCACCTTTACACTATGTGTATTGACTTTTATTTTAACGTATGTAACAGGTGTTTAGGATGTTTGCTCTGTTTGCTGGAATCAAGCTAGGATGGAGTCTAGAAACAAACAATTAATATTTTGAGTTGTCGGAACAATGATTTGTCTTGAGATATCTATGTCTGTAATAACTGTTTTATTTTGATAAGTTATGGTATGGGACATAATGATAATTATCTGGGGATTTCTCCTGGACAATCTGTTTCGCTCAGTGTCGCCCCCCGATGTTTCCGCCATCGGTTGGGGTGTGACAGATTGGTATCAGAGCCATAACTATAGGGAATTAGGCAAGACTCGACCTAGTCCGGGTTGATGTCTTAGAAACGACCTAGTCTATAGTCTAAGTACCACAGGCTGACTTGGGCAAACCCAGTAGGGGTTTTGCACAGGCTTACTCTCACTCGAATTCACTATGAACTGCACTCTTGCGCGAATACTACCACTTCGCGCAAGATCAGCCTTTCCTAAGGCTGGCAATTCGCAAATTTTCAAAATTACTCGCGTGAGCAAAGTAAATTGGTCGAGATTAGGTTTGAAAACCGCAAACTCTTGACTCGACTACTTGCTGGCGCATGTTTTTTTACTACAAACACGGTAATTTGCGTTGAATCAGGAGTGAAATCCATACTTCGACGCAGATTTTCTTTCTCTATCTCGTGATTCTATCACACAACCAGGAATGCAGTAGCTAAGATTAGGAGTGAAACCTGAACCTTGGAAGCTCGTTCCGTTCTCGATTTTTGGTTTTACGAAACTCTCACCAAAGTCTCGACAGACTCCAATAACTCGATTCACACAAAAGCCGAAAGGATGTATGCCATTCACCGCACATCGGTGAGAAAGAGAGCACAATCCCTTAGGCCATATGTGTATTCTAAGTCTTTGAGAATAGTCAAATCACTTTGGGTAGTCAAAGTCTAGCACATCCGAGGCATTCTATTCGCTTTTATGTGTTTCGATACGGGATCCGCACCCGCTGACTCTGTGATGTATCGCTTTGTGAGGATTTTTAGGTGTTTTATGTGGTTTTACATGATTATGTGTTTCGATTTTGGTGATTTATATGCTTTTCTCTTTGATCAAACACACGCAACTCGCACAGCTCATCTATCTCAAAACGCTAACAAATCGTAACCTTCGCATGTTATGTTACTCTTTTACGCTACTCAACCCCCAATCGCCTTTCGCAACTTTGAATGATAAGGGAACATGTTTGCAAGACATAGGTGAATACGTGCAAAATATAGTGGATTATGTGCCTCTGTGGTTACGTGCCTCTGTGCTTACATGTATTACGTGCTTCTGTGTTACGTGTTTATGTGCCTACAAGAGTTATGTGCCTATGAGATTATGTGCCTAAGTAATTGATGTGTTCCTGAGCCTTATAAAAAGTAGCTTTGGGTGAGATAACAGACTATACTCGACTTAATAAAAAATTGTCTTCGAGTCCCGTGATGATGTCTGTTGCAGACAATGTCGTCATTCGGATCTCACACTGCTCGCTCCGCTCGTCATAACCATGAGGACAAACGTATCGCTGCTCTAGTCGCAAAGAAGATGGCTAAGGTCATTCCACAAATTGTCAGCGAGCTGAATGAAAACGCTAGCAAGTCCTCTGAAGAATCTAGGACTGATTCTCCTAAGTCTACTTTTAGCTTCAAGCAGTTTAAAGCCTGCGGCCCCAAAGAATTCACCGGAGAAGACGGGCCTACTGCCAAGTTTCAATGGTTCAATTCAATCGAAGTCACTCTACGCCAAATCGGATGTCCTGATAATCTTCGCACTGTTAACGCCACTGGCGTTTTCCAGTCCCGGGCTCTGGACTGGTGGACTGCCAAAAGAAACAAGCGCGGAAATGATGCAGCCTATGGACTTACGTGGGATGAGCTGAAGGAAATCATGATGAAGGAATTTTTCCCTCCCCATGAGCTTCAGAAGCTAGAGGATGAGTTTTGGCACATCAAGCAAGAGGGTGGCAACAACGCTGGTCTAACTGCCCGCTTTAAGTAGCTTAGCATAATTTGTCCCGGTCAAGTCTCTACTACTGATATCACCATCAAGAAATACATCCGTGCTTTACCAGCTTGTGTTGTTGATTTCGTGCAAGCCGCGAAGACTACCACTATTGAAGAAACCTTCCTGCTCGCCGCCGAGATTAACGACAAGCGAGTTACGGCTGGTTACTTTGATAAAACCACCAAAAGTCTTCACCAAGTTACCGCTGCTCCCACCACTGAAACCGCCGCACCGCAAACCTCCAAGTCTATTCGTCGCAAGCACAAGAACGCCAACAACATTAACAAGAATTGTGCTGTCACCACCACTCCACTCAATGCAGTACCCGCTCTGCCCCAAAACCAGAACCGCCAGGTAGCAGCTCCAATGACCAATGCACCACCGGCCAAGCGTGCATATACTGGTGCTACCTATACTTACTATCATCCTGTTGGGATCGCATGTCGGTTTTGTGTTCACTACAACCTGTACGACCACTTTACTGCCAACTGCCGTACTGGTCCCCGCCAAGCTCAAGCTCAAGGTCAAGCTCCTGCGTTGCCAGCTCCTCTTCCTGCTCCACAAGGCCAACAAGCAGCTCCTGCTCCCGCTGCTCACGCAAGAGCCTGCTATGCGTGTGGTGATCCCAACTACTTCACAAATGTCTGCCCCAACACAGTGGTGAAGCAAGAGCCACAGCAGCAACCAGCGCAACAACAGCAGCAACAGTAGCATCCAGCTCAGCAAGCAGCCCGTGGGTGAGTCTTCAACATCAACGCTCGCCAGGCTCAAGCAGACAACAACGTGGTTAATGGTGCGTTTCTCGTAAATGGTATATATGCTTCGTGTTTGTTTAATACTGGAGCCGATAACTGTTTTGTATCGTTCGAATTCAAAAGGCTCCTGAACCGTAAATGCGTTAACCTCCCATCCACCTTCGACGTAGAAGTTGCCATCGGAAGAACCATCACTGTTAGTTCCGTTCTACGTGATTGTGCTCTAGAACTCAACAATCACGTTTTTTCGATTAATCTCATTCCGATGCAGCTCGGTAGTTTTGATGTCATAATAGGCATGGATTTCCTTCAGGAGAATCATGCTGAAATTGTTTCTTTCGATAAGATGATTCATTTCTCTCTCGCAAATGGTGATCAATTGTGTGTTTATGGAGAAATCCCTTCGAAGGATCTCAAACTCATGTCGTGTGTCCAAGATAGCAAGTATCTCTGCAAGGATTACCAAGCTTTCTTGGCACACATCGTAGTAGCGGAGAAGGAAAAGAAAGAATAGGCAGTGGAAAAGGTGCCTGTGGTTCGTGATTTTCCTGCTGTCTTTCCTGATGATTTACCTTGCTTACCGCCATCTCGCGATATTGATTTCCGAATGGACCTCATTCCTGGAGCAAATCCTGTCGCTCGAGCGCCTTATTGCCTAGCTCCCTCTGAAATGCGCGAACTCGCGAGTCAGCTCCAGGAATTACTTGACAAAGGCTTTATTCGCCCAAGCACCTCTCCTTGGGGCGCGCCTGTCCTTTTCGTAAACAAGAAGGACGGATCGTACCGGATGTGCATCGACTACAGGGAATTGAATAAGCTTACCATCAAGAATCGCTATCCTTTACCTTGAATCGATGATTTGTTTGATCAGTTACAAGGTGCTACATGTTTTTCAAAGATCGATCTACGTTCAGACTATCACCAGTTACGAATTCAGGAGGAAGATATACCCAAAACCGCTTTTGGAACCCGATAAGGCCACTACGAGTTTGTTGTTATGCCCTTTGGTCTTACTAACACCCCCGCAGTCTTTATGGATCTAATGAATCGCGTATGTAAACCCTTTCTCGACCGCTTCGTCATCGTGTTTATCGATGATATCCTGATTTATTCAAAGTCAAAAGCCGAACACGCGCGACATCTCAGCTTGGTTCTTGAACTAGTCTAGGGGAACCGCCTCTACGCCAAATTCTCCAAGTGAGAATTTTGGTTCGAGGAGGTTCAATTCCTCGGTCACATTGTCAATAGTCAAGGTATTCATGTCGATCCTGCGAAGATAGAAGCAGTTAAGAGTTGGGTTACACCAAGGAACCCGTCTGAAGTCCGTTCCTTTCTCGGACTAGCGGGCTACTATCGCCGATTTATCGAAGGATTCTCTAAGATCGCTGTACCGCTTACCTCTCTCACGCATAAAGATAAACCTTTTGTTTGGGGAACTGAACAAGAGGAAGACTTTCAAACTCTCAAACTTATGCTCTACAATGCTCCTGTTCTCGCTTTACCCGACGGAAACGATGACTTCGTAGTTTATTGCGATGCCTCAAACCTCGGTCTCGGTTGTGTTTTCATGCAACGAGACAAGGTTATCGCGTACGCCTCTCGACAACTCAAGATCCACAAGAAGAACTATACAACCCATGATCTCGAGCTTGGTGCAGTTGTTTTTGCGTTGAAGATTTGGCGACACTACCTGTGGTTCCAAGTGTACGGTCTTCACCGACCACAAGAGCCTACAACAAATCTTTCACCAAAAGGAACTGAATATGTGCCAACGCCGCTGGGTTGAACTTCTTAACGATTACGACTATGAGATTCGTTACCACCCTGGTAAAGCAAATGTCGTTGCCGATGCTCTCAGTCGACGAAGCTATCTGCATAGCATTCGTAATACTCAAGCCCAACACAATCTCGAAGCTCTCATCCGTGATGCTCAACATGCTTGCTTTACCAAACGCACTTTGAAGAAGGAAAGGATTAACAACAACGGCGAACAGTTAGTGAATAAATCGAATGGTATATTCCATTATCTAGACCGAATTTGGATTCCCAAACGCAGCAACTTACGACAAATTCTGCTAGACGAAGCCCACAAGTCCAGATATTCTATTCAACCCGGTGCAGACAAGATGTACCAGGACCTTCGCTACAAGTACTGGTGGCCGGGCATGAAAAAGGATATCGCCGTCTATGCTTCGAAGTGCTTGACTTATTCAAAAGTCAAGGCCGAGCATCAACGCCCCTCTGGCTTACTCGTGAAACCCGAGATCCCTTTGTGGAAATGGGAGAGTATAGCTATAGACTTCATAACTAAACTTCCGTGCACGCCATCAGGTCACGACAGCATCTGGGTTGTCGTTGATCGTCTTACTAAATCTGCTCATTTTCTGTCGATACAAGAAGACTTTAAGGTAGAACGATTAGCACGAATCTACATCGACGAAATTATATGTCGACACGGGACACCTCGTGATATCATCTCTGACCACGATGGTCGGTTTACCACGTGCCTTTGCGAAATGTTTCAATCTACTCTCAGTATGACACTTAATCTAAGAACCGCTTTCCATCCTCAAACCGATGGTCAGACTGAGCGAATGATTCGTACCCTTGAAGACATGCTTCGCTCGTGTGTCATGGATTTCGGTGGTAATTGGGAAGCGCACTTACCTTTGGTCGAATTCTCGTACAATAACAGTTATCACTCTAGCATTCAAATGGCACCATTTGGGGCATTATACGGAAGAAAATGTTGATCGCCTATTGTATGGCACGAAATTGGAGACGCGTAAATTACCGGTCTTGAGCTATTGCAAGAAACGACTGACAAAATCCTCCAAATCCAAGACAATCTGCTGAAAGCTCGGAGTCGTCAGAAAAGTTACGCCGATAGATGCCGCAAGCCCCTTGAATTTGACGTTGGCGATCACGTACTCCTAAAGGTATCACCTTGGAAGGGGGTAGTCAGATTCGACAAGAAAGGAAAGCTCACGCCTCGATATGTTGGACCCTTTAAAATTATGGAAAGAATTGGCAAAGTGGCCTACAGACTCGAACTACCGGAGGAACTTAGCAACGTCCACCCGACTTTCCACGTCTCGAACCTCATAAAGTGTCTATTTGAGAAAGATTTACAAGTACCACTTGAGGATCTACAAGTGGACGAAACATTACACTTCGTGGAGAAACCAGTCGAGATCATGGATCGAGAAACCAAGCAGCTCTGACGCTCATGCATTCCCATCGTGAAGGTTCGCTGGGAAGGCCAACGTGACGCCGAGTTCACTTGGGAATTCAAAAGTGATATGAAGGCTAAGTATCCACAGTTATTTGTTACGCCTGCGCCTTAAATTTCGGGATGAAATTTCCTAAAGTAGGGGAGACTGTAACAACCCGACTTTTTGGTAGTCAAAGTACAAGTCAAAGGAAGAAAAGATTGCTAATTGGATATGTTATTCCTTGCTTTATTATTGCTTGTACTCTCAAACCTCAATAGATCGATAATTGAACTTACGCTTGTTTATTGTATTATGTGAAGTAACAATGCGATAAAGATAACTAAACGCCAATCTACTTAACGCTATCACATCGCTATCGCATCGCAACTCGATGTATAGGTTATGGATGTTGTTTTACGTGTGTGTGCCTTTATGTGTTAAGTGTGCATGTATTACATTTATGTTTGAGGTGATTATTCGAAAAAGCTATCGCAACTCCATCGCAACGCAATCTCATCGCAACACAAAAACGTAGAATGGTTATGTTTAGGTTTATGACTGTTAATGTGTGTTAGTATGGTTAATGTGTAATCCTATCGCATCGCTTACTCGCATCGCATCACAATGCTCAGTGCACGAAACGAAACACCGAAGACAAACTCACCAAACCCATCCGATTGAATGACCATTCGATCGAATGGTCATCCGTTCGGATGACCATCCGATCGAATCGCCCTTCGCTCCACCTGATTGCACCGCCTTTCCTCTTTTGTCATCTATAAATAGCCCTGTCACATCAAGAACAGTGATGTGACAGCTCTCTCGTCCGACCAGCACACTTTGGGCTATTTTCTCTTGATTCCTCGCGATTCTTGTAAGTTCCCTCACCAAATCTTGTACTTCTTTGATCTACACACACTCCTTCATCTTTTTCACCATAAAATCTTCATTTTTCCCCATGAAATCCATCTGGTTTGGAGTGTTCTAGGGTGATGTCCTCATGAGTTCTCATGAACATCAAAGTGTGACCTCATTCCACCAAGAACAACTCAGATCTAAGTGATTTCAACATGTTTAAACACTGAATTAACCATAATCTAAACATTTTTTCTACTAATTTCAACTCTTCTTTAATAATCTCAACTTTTCACATAAAACCGATAGACTCTGAGCTCATTCGGGCCTTCTACTCATCTTCTAGTGAAGTGTCGGTCTGAGAACGGATTTCTATCTATGAGATGGTCGACTTAACGGGTTGAATATGAAGCCCGTCAAAGAACCGTTAACTGAATGGATGGGGTAATTCCCATCCGATCGGGTGACTTGGATTTGATGGGGTTCTCGTTGTTTAACACGTGGTCACCCCATCTCGGCTCAGACACCAAAACTTTCTAAACTTCGCAAAATTCACAGTTTCCAAATGGGTTACCGTCCGATCGGATAGCCATCCGATCGAATGACAATCCGATCGGACGACTCGTGCTTCCCAACTCGGATCGCCATCCGAGCGGACGGCCATCCATCCGGATGACCGTCCGGCCGGACGACCTGAATGGTAGGACTACTTCTAGTTTTATAAAATGCTACAACGAAAACTTCAAAGTCACAACATACACAAACACATCCATCCCAGATGAGTGGCCATCCGACCGAGTGATCATCTGTCCAGATGACCATCCATCCGGACGGTCACCCGATCAGATGACTATCCGTCACTTGCCTCACTCGCCTCGTTTTACGCACTTCGCTTATACTATCGTACTGTGTTCAGGCTAATTCCTCAGCGCTCCCTTCAATCCAATCACAGATTGTGTTGAGTAGCTACCATCTCTGTGAGTATACTCGATCTCTTTTTGTGTTCAGCACTTTTGGGTGTTACATACGTTACCTATATCAAATCACATCGACCACACAACGCAAACACTATTTATACGCTAACCGCTCTCACATGTTTTATGTGTTACACGATGAATGCTTGTATGTTATGTTTACACAGTGATTGTTGCCTGACACCTTAGCAACGATAGTACTATAGTTTGGACTCAGCACCTGTCGTGGACGGGGGTTGCTAAGGGCATTTCTTCACGTGTCACAGTGGTGATATGTGTTGCACAATCTACAACTCGCAGTCACGTCTGAGCATATTTCATTATCGATAACCTACTTGCTTCACATTATAGATGTTACATGCTGGTTATGCGAAATCTCGCTTTCGCTACTATTATACTATTAAACTTGTATGCTCACATTTACACTATATGTATTGACTTTTATTTTAACGTATGTAACAGGTGTTTTGGATGTTTGCTCTATTTGCTGGAATCAAGCTAGGATGGAGTCTAGAAACATACAACTAAATATTTTGAGTTGTCGGAACAATGATTTGTCTTGAGATATCTATGTCTGTAATAACTGCTTTATTTTGATAAGTTATGGTATGGGACATAATGATAATTATCTGGTAAATTAGTTGTTATAGATTTCTCCTAGACAATCTGTTTCGTTCAGTGCCGCACCCCGATGTTTCCGCCATCGGTTGGGGTGTGAGAACTACAGCAACTAGAAATGCCAATATGGAAATGGGAATTGATAACAATGGACTTTGTTACTAAATTACCCAAGACTCAAAAAGGTAATGATACAATCTGGGTGATTGTTGACAAATTGACCAAATCTGCTCATTTCTTACCAATGAAGGAAACTTTCAGTATGGAACACTAAGCCAAGCTATATGTAAATGAAATAGTTTCATTACATGAAATTCCTTTATCTATTGTATCTGATAGAGATAGCCGTTTTACTTCTCATTTTTGGACTAGTTTTCAAAAAGCAATGGGAACCAGATTAAATCTAACCACAACTTATCATCCACAAACAGACGGACAAAGCGAAAGGATAATTCAGACAATGGAAGATATGCTTAGAGCCTGTATAATAGATTTTGGAGGAAATTGGGATGGCCATCTACCATTAATAGAATTTTCCTACAATAACAGTTATCATTCTAGCATTAATGCTGCACCATTTGAAGCACTTTATGGACGAAAGTGTCGAACTCCAGTCTGTTGGGCAGAAATTGGAGAAAAACAATTATCTGGACCAGAGATAGTGCAAGAAACAACGGTCAAGATAATTCAAGTCAAGGAAAGACTAAAAGCAGCACGAGATCGTCAAAAGAGTTATGCAGATAACCGACGAAAACCTTTGGAATTTCAAGTTGGAGATAAGGTATTGTTAAAAGTTTCTCCATGGAGAGGAGTAGTCAGATTCATTAAAAGAGGAAAGCTAAGCCCCATGTATATTGGACCTTTTGAGATTATTAGAAGAATAGGACATGTAGCTTATCAGCTACAACTGCCAGAGGAAATGGCAGGGATACATGATGTGTTTCATGTATGTAATCTCAAGAAATGCTTAGCAGATGGATCATTAGTGATACCTCTGAAGGACAAAGAGGTAAATGAGAAACATAAGTTTATAGAGAAACCCATTCAGATTGAAGATAGAAAGATCAAGAATCTCACACATAAGAGACTAGTTCTTGTCAAAGTAAAATGGGACTCCAAGAGAGGACCAGAATACACTTGGGAACTCGAGTCAGAGATGCAAAAGAAATATCCACATCTGTTCCAGTAGACCTCGAGGATGAGATCTAAAACAAGGTGGGGAGGATATAATAACCCTCCTAGAACCTTTAACGTGACCCTAAACGTCCTAAAATATAACCCGTATGCGAGAAACGGGCTTGAAATACCTTAATATTTACAAAAACCAAATAAAAACAAATCCTCACTACGCTCGCGGGCCACGTCCCATCTCTTTGGGTCTGTCGCGGGGCGTGATAACGTGGCACCAGACGACACCATGATCTGCCACGTGTCCCTTACGTGTTGAAGCTAGATAGGTGAGTCGTCAAGGCTAGGGCCTGTCCTACTAGTCTCGCGGGCCGCAAGAGAGGAGAAAGGGGGCTTCGCAGGCCGCGAGCCGCCCTTCGACCAGCCCTATAAATAGGGGCTTCAGGCCTCATTTGCAAATCGTTCAGAATTTTATTTTCTCTCTCAATCTCTAGTAGTCTAAACTCTTGAGATATTATACCCCTATAAAGCGAAGCTCTGCCTCATTGTAAGTATTACAACCCTATTTGTTACCCTACACGATCGATCTAGGGCTCCGTAACGCATGTCAAGGCTCTGCCTGAATCAGTCGTTGGAGTTCTGTCTCGTGTTACACCCGATTGATCTAGGACTTCATAATGCGTGTCAAGGCTCTGCCTAACTCAGTCATTAGAGTTCTGTCGAGTTATACGGTTAATATGATTTGGGTTATTTTACTAACACATGTGCATTGTTTAATTTTAATAGATAATAACCAGGAAATCAAAAGGAAGCTTTAGTTTTACCTAAGTAAACATTGTGAGTCATTCTCTTTTTGTAAATATGTTTATACAAACCTCAAATGTTTTAAATTGCACTTAACAATAATTAAGTATTTGTAATTCTACAATTACTGCCAGTATGTTGGGGTTTTGTATACATTACTTGAAAATCGTTACTATTGCGAATAGTAGCATGACCACAAGTCAGGATTGACGGTACCTGTCACACCCCAACCGATGGCGGAATCATCAGGGCGCGACATTAGGCGAATCAGATTCCTCAAGAGAATCCATAACAACTATTTAGTGACAATATTTAAGCGTTCATTATCCCATACTAATAAACAATGTATCAGTAAACAGTCATACAGATTTTCATGTTCTCTCAAACAATACAAATCCGATAACCTAGATTCATTATGAGTTTCTAGACTTCCTAGCTTGATTTCGAGAAAGCCTGCGATTTATCCTGCAACATTCGTTAGAGCGACGTCAATACAAAAAGTATTGGCGCGTATACATGTTTGACATAGTAAATGAAGTAGTTAAAAGTGCTGCGAATTTCCACACACAAAAACGAGATACACAACATATACACTACAAAACAAATTCTACCAGCTAAGTCACTCGATGCTAGCTAAGGTGGGACGTCGCGAGTAAAAGTCCTAGCACATATGTATCAAGTATCTCGTGTAAATATGTATGACAGTAATTCGCATGTGATAATAGTTTTGATAAGTGCGTTTTAGATATGAAGGTATGTTACACCCGAAGTATGTTTAAAGCGTAAAAATGGGGTCAAGTATACTCAGAGTAGGTTTTTAACAAGTAAACACAATTTGGTTGGATTGATTGAGAGTGCGTCTAAGTTAGCCTGTTCATAGATAATAGCGTAAGCGTTGAACAACGTGTAAAACAATACGTTGAGTGAGATGTGGATCAAATGGCGGTCCGATCGGATGACTCATCTGGATGGATGGTCATCCGGACGGATGACCGTCCGGTCGGATGGTCATTCGGTTGGAAAGGTGTGTTTGTGAAATGTTTGAACTTTGAAGTTTTCGTTGTAGCATTTTGAATATTGAAAAGTGCCACTACAAGTTCAGTCATCCGGCCGGATGGTCATCCGGATGGATAACTGTTCGGTCGGATGGCCTTTCGTTTCCTTGATTACTTGAAAACTGTTAAGTGTTGAAATTACCTGTCACCTGGTCGAATAGCCCTTCGATTGGATGGCAATCCGATCGGATGGCTGTTCGTCTGAGCAACGGTTTTGTGTTGAAACTTTGGTAAAAGTCAGTTAAAAAGTCTTACGTTCTAACCGAGATGGCATGACGACGTGTTAAACAACGATAATCACATCAAGTCCAACTCCTCCGATCGGACGGGAATCACCTCGTTCGATCAGACTCAGTTGTTCTTGACGGAGTTTCATGTTCAACCCCTGAATTAGTCATCTCTTTGGTAATCCATCCTCTGCCCGGTTTTCTGTTAGAGTACGAGTAGAACACCCGAACGAGTCTGGATCCCCATGATTCTCGAGTAAAAATGGAGAATGTTGAAGAAAAGTTTGAATCAATTACAAAGTGTTTAGATTTGGTTGAAATCAGTGTAAAAGTTTGTAGAAATCTGTTAGATCCGAACCGTTCGTGCTGAGATGAAGTCATCCTCCAAAGTTCATAACAGCCCGGGGTGACGTCACCCTAGAACAACCCCAAATCAGGCGATTTCTTTGTTAGATTGTAAGATTTGATGGTGAAGATGATGAGAAAGTGTGTAGTGATGAAGAAAGTACAAGATTTAGAGTAAAAACTTACAAGGATCGCGAGGAAATCGAGTGAAAGAGCTTGGGAGTGCACTGGTCGGAGGGAGATGTCACGCCAATGACTAGTGATTTGACATGAGGGTATTTATAGGCAAGAGACGAGGAAGGCGGTGCAAGGATACGGATCGGACGGCCTTCCGATCGGATGGCCATCCGATCGGACGGTCATCCGGTCGGATGACCATTCGATCGAACGGTCGTTCGATCGGATGGCGTGTGCGAGTTTATTTCTGGCTTCCGTTTCATACGTTGAGCATTGCGTTGCATTAAACATTGTGGTCACATTAAGCGTTTTAGCGATACAAGTAATGTCGTGTTAAGTGCGATAGATTGAGTTGCGCGTGCCTGCGAGTGCGCGTTTAGATAGTTTCCATAATTCCACTATTATTATTATTATTATTATATATAACAGGTTATAGCATAAGTAATTGCGTTTAGGTCTGCGTTAGCGTTACGACGCTTTACGATGATCGATGGGAACCGCCTAAGCACTCACGCGATGCCGTCGTTAGCGTGATTACATTGCATCACGATGATCTATGGGAGCAGATTTAGCTATTCACACGATGTCATCATTAGCGTTAGTGTAGACGTTGTGATGTGTGATATAGTGTGCGAAAGTATGCGAGTATAAGCGAAATAGCGTTGCAAGCGATAGCGTTACATTATGATCCGAATCTCTGGTGCTAGGCGTAACGAGTGTAATGAGAGTAACAATCACGAATGTGCGGGTTGTTACAGT
Organism: Helianthus tuberosus; assembly: GCA_030545235.1. Classification (NCBI taxonomy): domain Eukaryota; kingdom Viridiplantae; phylum Streptophyta; class Magnoliopsida; order Asterales; family Asteraceae; genus Helianthus; species Helianthus tuberosus. The sequence goes on along the minus strand of CM060365.1, from coordinate 41,384,562 downwards.
CTCCCCTGCTTTAGGAAATTTCGTCCCGAAATTAATCCACAAGGAGGGTTGCGAGAATTGATGCGAGTGAGAATAGCGATAAAAGCGGGGTAAGTTAAGCGATGAGAGTGTTAAGATAAATGGAGAGCGAACAAGCGATCGATCAAAGATTGACTAGCGAGGGCGTCTTAGCAACATAAGAAAACGACAAGTAAGGCGATTCATTGACGGAAAGTTGATGCCACACGGGTTAGCAATCCAAAAGCGCTTTTGAGTCCTCGAAAAGTGTTCGTTGCACAAGATTTTAAGGAAATCTTGGTTTATGAAAAAATTTCCTTACGGTGACGCATTGAACTGTGTCGATGTTCCAGCCAGCATCGTAAGAGTTTTGTTAGGTTGTAAAAAGATGACGAAAACTTGAATCCTGAAAATCTTCTTATGACGTAGTGCTAACTTGAGTCGATTGTTAGACCAACGTTGTAAGAAAGTTTTGTTTGTCTAGAAGAGGTTTTCGAAGAATTTTATAAGAAAATTTTTGTTTATACATATAAATTTTAGTAACACCATAAGATAACGTCGTGCCCCACATGGCACCTTTCCACGAAAGTTCAATAATATGGCTAAAACACTTATATATAGGAAGTACCAGTGGCGTATCCACCATGTTTTAGTCATATGGCCTTTGTCTCTTGGAGTAGTGTCAACATGATATGAATAGATTTGTGTTCACTCGGTTCAAGCGACGAGTGGTTGGACCAAGTTTAGGAGGCAGGTTGAGTAAACTGAGCGGCGAAGTCGTTTGCTACTCCGTTATTGATGCGAATGGTTTAGCGACTGCGATCGTCGAAGTATAGCGAGTGTAGAGTGCGAGGAACGAGGGCGGTAAGCGAAAAACGATAACCTATTAGTGATAACACCAAGCGAGCGTTAGGCGATAGGCAGCGAGTGACAAACGAAGATCGAAAAGCGACAAGCGATAAGTGGTAAGCGAACAACGATATGCGATAAGTGACGCGCGATAAGCGATACGCGATAAGCGACGTGAGGGAAAGCGATGAGAGCATGCGGGAGTTGTGCGATTTGATTAGTGTCGATAGTATTAGATATTTAACTAACATTGAGCCCCGTAGGGCACCTTTCCACGAAAGTTTGCTAATATGACTAAAACACTTATATATTGGAAGTACCAGCGGTGTATCAACCATGCTTTACCCATATTAGTTTCGTCTCGTGAAGCGATGTCATGCGTGCCAACAAAACACAGATAGCGATGAGCATAAGCGATCAGCGATATGAGTATCGAAGCGGTGAGATTTACAGATATGACATATGGTAAAGTGTTCAAGCGATGCGAGAGCGATGCGTGATAGATTTATAGCGAAGTTGCGATTGCGTTACGTGGTAGACTTACGACAAGTCTTGCGTTGATGTGATTGCACTGCTTGGTAGACTTACAAAAAGTCTATCGATGAGGCGATAGCATTGCATTGCATTGCAGACTTATGAAAAAGTCTTGTGATGATGCGATTGAGATGTTACGCCTCGCGAATGAGTTTAGTGTGTTGAAAATAACCACAATACTATACGAGGTCTAGTAACGTTCAACTCCACATGGCACTTTCTTCACGAAACTTCGTCAGCATGGCAAAGCACTTATATATAGGAAGTACCAGCGGAGTGTCCACCATGCTTCAGCCACACCACTTACATTCCGTGAATAGGTGTCACACTTTGTCGACATAGTTAAGATGCTTATATATAGGAAATACCAGTGGCGTATCCACCACGCTTAACCATGCTTTTAACGTTATGGCACTATTAGAACCTAGTACGATCTTCGTGCACTGACCAAAATATGCCCGTGTGCACCCTTGATTAGTTTGTTCCTTGCACGTTTATCATACCTTATTCTAAGAGCGCATAGTGAGGGTAAAACACATTATATCGTGACATATAGTATATAATTTTAGTATTTATTATGTTGTGCGAACTCAAACTAAGTGCAAAAGTGAGGGAGAGAGTCAACGTTGGTACGTGTAAATAGAATAAATACACTAGGGTTTGCATTGATGCATCATTCCAACATTATATTATGTCTGGTTGGTGTTTGGTGTTTGGTATTGTAGACTCCTGCTAGGATTGCGGCTGCTGCTGGAGCTATAGACTGCGTTGGCGATGCAGAGAGTACCAGCATGCCTTAAGTTCGTGGCCCCGTGCGACAGTGATGGGTATGGTGATCAAGACAGTTGCAATTTGCGCAGTAGGAGCAATCAGTTTCTGGCTGGTGGTGATAAGTACACTTGTGACACGAGGGAAGAGTTCCAGTGTAAGTGCGTCTTGATTGAACTGGAACTGCTTGGAGAGGTTCTGGTCGCGGTAGTTCAGCTGTGGAAGAGTTTGAGCTCGGGGTCTTGCGTTTGCGGCTGGATTGAACTTCTTGCTGCGGTGCGGTGTCGTCTGAGGATTCGTTGGAAGAATCGTCGGAGGAATCGATGACGATTGCTTGATGAGCCTGTTTGACAGGGTTCTTGGAGAAGAATCCATCCAAGACTCGTTTGTCGTTGATTTCTGCGGCTAAGCGATAGGTTTCTTCGATGGTAGCAGGTTTCGCGGCTTCGACAAAATCGCCCACACACTCAGGCAAGGCGCGGATGTAGTTCTTGATGGCCTTATCAGGAGTGTCAACTTGACTTGGGCAGATAATGCTGAGCTGTTTGAACCTTGCTTTGAGGCCGTAATTGTCACCATCGATTTGCTTGATTTCCCAAAATTCGTTTTCTAGTTTCTCCAGCTCGTGGGGAGGGCAGTATTGTTCCTTCATGAGCTCCTTCGGCTCATTCCAGGAGAGTGCGTATGCTGCATCGTTCCCACGTTTGTTACGCTCAGTTGTCCACCAGTCGAGCGCTTTTGATTGGAATACTCCGGTAGCGCATGCGGTATGGAAATGCTTGGGGCACCCACTCTAACGAAGGGTAACCTCGGTGGCATTGAACCATTGGAGTAGCTGAGACACACCTTCTTCGCCTGTGAAGTCCATTTGACCAAAAGCTTTGAAGTGCTTGAAGGAGAAAGTAGACCTAGGCGGGTTGGTCATAGAGTCTCCTGAAGTTTGAAAGTTGCTGGGAGATTGAACTAGCGCAACGGTTTGAGGAATAACCTTGGCCACCTCCTTGGCCACGAGTGAGGCGATCCTCTTATCGCCGTTTCGTCTAGCTCTTCTTCTGGCTGTGCGTCGCGAGGTAGAAGCGTTCGAAGGCATCTAGACAAAGAGATTTGGAATGATATTCGATCATAATGATTTTATGTTGCGTTAGCGATTTAACGTTTAAAACTTGTTGCAGTTGATATAGTAATACGTATGCACATAGGTGCCACATAGGAGATACAAAATTCCTAGATTTCCACGTATTTACATAAGCGTATGAGATCGTACATCGTCTATTAGACACGTATATACTTATATACCTGTATAGATAGCACGAGGACGCGTTTAAGAGGGAGAGTTGTTAGAATTTAGTTTTGTTGTGAGTATTAGCTCTTGTTTTAGATTGCGATGGCTGTGCGAGTTGTGCATTCGTAAAGCGGGGAGGCAAAAATCGGTAAGTCGAGAAATCGATAAAGCGTAAAATTTTCATTTGAAAACGTATAAACGTAATAAAATTCGATGATGCGTAAAAATCGGCGATTGCCGGTTTAGTATAAATAGAGTGCCCGGGGTTTTGAGGCGTCGACTATCCAAAGTGATTCAACTATTCCCAACGAGTTCGAGTACACGCTTTGGCCTATAGACTATGCCCTCACCGGGATGCGGCTACGACATTCGTCCTTCCTGTTACTACGTGAATCGAGTCATCGGAATAGGCGAGACATTGGTGAGAGCTTTTGAAAACCATTTTTAGGGAGTGGAACGGGTTATTAAGGTACCGCTTCACCCTTGACCAAACAACTTCGCTCCTAGCTGTGGTTGTTTCACTTAATAAATTCGGGAGTTCCACTAGATAGAGATGGAGATTTTCGTCGAGATATGGATGTCACTCCTGACTCAACGAAAGATTCTCATGCTATGAATAATGCGCTGAGTGAGCGATCTTATCGAGAGTTCTCAGTTTTCACACCTAATCTCGACGCAATCGCTCGTTTGCATTATGCGAGTACTTCAAACGTGTATATTGTGTTAGCCTTAGGAAAGGCAATATAGTATTTAGCCTTAGGAAACGCTACCTTCGTATAAAGGCGCAATATCTATACTACTTTAATAAGGATATATGAAGGATAGAATGGTAATTCAGCAAGGTGTTGAAAACACCCTCAATGCACAATGTACAAGTCTTAAGGCACAAGAAAACACAAACAATTTACCCTTTACCCGGATCATCAACCGTCCATTTTTTTCACTTTTTCACACGGATCTGGACCGTCCATTTGACTTCACACGGATCAACAATTCCTTTCTCTCTCATTCCTCACACATCTCACAAAAACATCAGATCTTCTCTCTCTCTTCTCTCTCTCTCTCTCTCTCTCTCTCTCGGCGATCTAGGGTTTCATGAGATCTATCACCAGATCCGTTTGATGAGCAGATCTAGGGTTTTGTAAGTGGAGATTCTGGCGATATATGGCTTAAACAAGCTTTATCTGGCAACTTGGTAAGAACTGATACCTGTAGAATCATTTCTTTCTTCTGATTTAATGAATATATCTGGCTCTAATATGGCAAGTTATGATGTTTGACGGTAGTTTCTATATGTTTTTCAGATGTCGAAGGCACCAAGGGATCCACAGATTTGAACAAGGGATCCACAGATTTGCTGGAGAATGGCCGGAATCAGGTGACTGTCTGTCCATGAATCTCTCTGGAATCATGTTTCAGATGAAGGTAAACACACAAATCGCTCTTTAAGACGACGTTTTACTTCCATATTAATTACGTTGTCCTTTGCACAACTTGAATTACTATTCTGAATTCTTAAGAACTTTCACTGATTTAAAGATTTTACACTAAATGACACTCTTGGATGGACTTTAGTAGAAGCAATCTTGAATTCCGACATGGTGTAATTTGATGTATAGCTTATTTCCTTGATTTAGGGTTAAACAATGGTAAAATAAGTTGTAATTATTTTCTTTTGAGTTAACTTTGTGTGATCGTTGTCTTGTGCAGACATTGATAGAACAAAACCAAGACTCAAAATCCTACACTCAGTCATTCACCAAAGCTTCTAAATAAAGCACATGTTGATTGTAAGTTCATTCTTTGGTGTCTTTATCCAACGTTGAGGTGATTTCTTAAGAAACCCGTAACCCTATGTAAATCGTGTTTCAATTTATTTATTCTTGATTATTGTGAATGTGTTATGAATTTTAGTGAGTTAACAATAATCAAGAATAAACAATACATATTCATTTTATGGTACTGAATATGTGAAGCAGCTTGAGTGTGTTGGTTCGTAAACAGTTAATGATACTGTTAATAACATCATACAAATTTTTATATCAGATCATGTGGATCTGCAACAATGTTAAAAGGGTGGTTCATCTTTATGGAGATTTTTAAACACATTTACCAAATTAATGGATGCTTGTGGCCCAGGATCAGGTAGATCTGATGGCAAAAAGAGACTTTGTCCGGCCAAAACCAAATGCCTTCTTGATTGGATATTTAAACATTATACCAGCGTTGTTAATTTCCAAAACCAAAACCAAAAAGAGACTTTGTCCGGCCAAAACCAAATGCCTTCTTGCTTAATGTTAATTCAACTGTTAGTATGTTCTTTATTTTTATTATTTATTTATTTATTTATTTTTTCTGAAATCGAACAACTAGGATTGCGCTAAGTATGATTAAAGATGTAGAAGATAAGGGTCTTATCACTCCTGGGAAGGTTAGATAACATGTTTTTAATATATAATTTTGGTGCTAAATCATTAACTTAAACGTTTTAGTGAAACGGTGCTTGTTGAGGCTACAAGTGGCAATACTGGAATCGGGTTGGCCTTCATTGAAGCAATGAAAGGTTACAAACTTATAATAGTTATGCCATCGACATACAGCATGGAAAGAAGGATTGTTATGCGATTTTTCGGGGCAGAATTGCGTATAACAGATGTGTCCAAAGAAGGTATTTTCCAAAAAGTTGACGAAATTCTAGAAGAAACGCCAAATAGTTATTTCCTTAAACTGTTCGACAATCCCGCTAACCCACAGGTATGTCTTTGTTATATGTGACATGGGTCTTGTGCAGGTGGGGATATCATCCGGGGCGGCTGCTGCTACCGCCATTAAAATCGCAAAACGACCAGAATATGAAGGAAAGCTCATTGTTGTAAGATGATCTTAGTCTCCCTCAATTTAAAGTTTGAAGATTCATCAAAACATGATATATTGTAGCCAGTTGAATTCAGTTTCTTAATGCTCAATCTTATTAACATATCATTTTACTGGTTTGTACCAGGTTGTTTTTCCAAGCTTCAGGGAGCGTTATTTGTCGACGGTGCTATTTGATTCTGTGAGGAATGAAGTAGAAATCTTACCAATCGAGTGAGTTAGATATGACAACCCAAACCTGGTTATTTTTGTCTCATGTTGTGTTTATTTGGACGGATCTTGAGTCTTGACTGATGTTGTGTGTGTGTGTATATATATATATATATCCCAGGGCAACCTCGGCGTCACTTGCTGACTACTGGGTGGAGCGTCTTTGTTTGTGCAAAAAAGTTGGTTGCTGGCGATGCGTTTCTAAGGTAAGTTGTATAAAGAATAACTCGACCTGTCATTAACTACATATGTAGAATGTCTAGAGTTAACAGTATGATAGTAGTTGTTTATCTTTTCATCAGGGGGGAAAATGGAGAGCTACGCGTTGGAGTAAGGAGGCTTATGAGACTTTTGAACAATATGCCATCATCTGTAATATCAAGTCATAGCATGCATCTTGGCGTGCTGGCTACTGCCTCCCACGCAATTGCAACCGGGACCCTTTTTTCAGTCTTTTATAAACCATGGTATTCATTAAACGTAGTTTTTTTGAGCTGGGTTCCTCTAATATGTTTAACCCACTTTTGTTAATGTGTTAAAAGTGAGTCGTAAGTATGTCTGCTGTTTAAATGAACAGGACCAGTCGATCTGAGTTCATTGTCAGCCTTAACAAGTATCTCGAAGCTCGAAATCATAAGCTGTTGGTTGGAATGAGGTTCAAGATGAGATTTGAGGGTACAAGGCAAGCTACAAGGCAAGCTGCTGGTGCTATTTTGCAAGATGTTGCTGATACGGGTGTCGTTTTTGCGATATTGATGTGCAAAGACAAGGCTTTTACAACCATAACTCTTATGTCAATCCCTTCTTCAAATAAAAAAATTTATATATTTTTTTAGTTTGTGGAATACTGGATATCATCCTTATATAACACTAAAATGCAGGTTGTTAGTCTGGTAGGCTTGCAGAAATCATCACTTCATCCTGATGATATGTTGCTGCTGGCTAACTTCGTCATGTCATCTGAATCTTTTAGGTAAGGTTTCTTTCTTTCTACTTTATATTATAGAATAAAGAGTAAAATGCCATTTTCGTCCCTGGGCCTGAGGTTTGGCCAGTTTTGCGACTTTCGTCCAAAGGTTTGTTTTTCCACATTTGGATTCAAAGGGTTCTTGCCATTTTCATCAGGCTTGTTAACTCCATCCATCTTTCTCCGTTAAGTCAAGGGCATTTCCGTCTTTTTTTGGTAACTTAAAGGGCAATTTGGTCTTTTTCACTTTATGTAAAAAGACCAAAAAGTCGAAAACCCCTGAAAAAGACCGAATTGCCCTTTAAGTTATCAAAAAGGACGGAAATACCCCCTTAACGGAGAAAAATGGATGGAGTTAACGAGCCGGATGAAAATGGCAAGATTTCAAACCTGTTAGACCCGGATGCTTAGAAACAAACCTTTGGATGATAGTCGCAAAACTGGCCAAACCTCAGGGACGAAAATGACATTTTACTCTAGAATAAACTCAGAGGTGGCAAATCAGGCGGGTCCGGCTCATTATGGAATATGTCAAAACCGTTAAATTTTGTACACAGGTTGGGTCAGGTTGACACAAAATTCCTTTTGTCCAAAAGTTTTAGATATTTTTAATCTAATTAGTGAAAGTTTTAGATATTTTTAATCTAAAATAGTGTGTTAAATACTTAAATATACATTTAAAAAAAACTTTATTTCAGTTCAATATGCTTTTTCGCATCTACTTATTAAAGAGGTCTTTATGCATCAAAAACAGTAAAACTCGTAAGTGACTTTCGATCTATTAGAGATTAAATGACCCATTTATGTGAGATATATAGGGTACTGACATTGCAAAATATGTAACTCGGTGCAGGACATCTGAATCTTTTTTAGCAATATGTTTGCCAAGATACAACCCTATGGCATTTCTATATGCTTACGTTCACTATCTTGATGTGTGTGAATCACAACTTTTGGAGAATTATCCTTCCACAACTTAAGTGCTTACATAACAGAATCTTGTTAGTTTGTGTTGTTCGTTATAAGACGAAAATATAGACTATGTTTAGACGTTTTGTGTTATCACATTGTATTATCAAAAAATTATATGGGAGATGGAAGTGACTTCAACATTATATATGTTGCAGGCTGATACAGGCTAAATTCGACAAAGCAAAAGAAGAAGTAGATGCTGATCTGCATATATTTGCTGGAGATTTGCTCGGAATTCTGGATTATAGTAGTTGCAGAGCACGGAAATTGGTGACTTTGACTCCAAGGGTGATTCAGGGATTATAGAAAATAAGGTTTTTTATTGCTGCTGATATCAATTTTGCATACAAAGTGAACTTTTGACTAAATAAAGTCAAATTTGCTGAGTTGCTTAGTTAAATTCGCAGTTGATAAGACAATTTTCGTTTTGAATTTTCATAATTTTGGCCATTGTTTGGTTTTAATTGGTTTTGGGTTGGCACTATTACATGGTGTGTGACCAATTATTTGTTTCAAAATTCATTCGAGCTAGCTCTAACAAACAAGAGTAATGTACTCTTTGACGGCCTAGCCTGGGAAAGTAAACTGATATCATACATACACACATCTATCATTCGTTCAAAATTAAGAATTAGGGCCAGCAAATCCATTAAGACTTGAATTGGCTTGAGACATTCCTCGTGTATACCTTTCAATGCATTTTCTTGAACTTATCTCTTCCTTCTAATCTGACATCCCATAGGTCTTGATGTATGCATCAACACTGGTGGCGGATTCTCCTCTTTCACCCTCAGTCAAACTTAAACAAAATATTCATGTTGTTAGTTAGAAGACATATATTTTTATAAATTAACTTTTAGTAATTGGAACCCAGCCTCTTCAAGCTAAAGTATCTGTACTCACTACCTCACCCATCCCCACTAAAGCAGGTTTCAAAATAACCCTGCAGGCATAAAAAATCTCGATAAATTCCTTTTTAACTACTGCAACTGGAGTTCTCAATTGTAGACAAGTTTGCGAGCACAATCACACTACAACATATCAATTGGCTCAATCGCAAAACCGAACCATCCTGTACATAGCCCTAAACCCACCAACCTAAGTGATATGTTTCCCGCCGCATCGCGCAGGTAAACGACTAGTATATATATATATATATATATATATATATATATATATATTTAAGTATTTTAAGGTTCAGAGAGAACAATCCGTTCGTATGAAGCCACAACATGGGAGTTCGTACGAAGCTAGAGTACGTGTGTTCGTACGAAGCGTCTGCTCATGGGCTCGCACAAAGATGGTCTGTTTGGTACTAAGACTATAGACTAGGTTAGATCGGACAATCCTACCTAATTCCCTATAGTTATGGCTTTGATACCAATCTGTCACACCCCAACCAATGGCGGAATCATCGGGGCGCGGCACTAGGCAAATCAGATTGCTCAAGAGAATCCATAACAACTATTTAGTGACAATATTTAAGCGTTCAGTAAACAGTCATACATATTTTTCTTGTTCTCTCAAACAATACAAATCCGACAACCTAGATTCATTGTGAGTTTCTAGACTTCCTAGCTTGATTTCGAGATAGCCTGCGATTTATCCTGCAACATACGTTAGAGCGATGTCAATACAAAAAGTATTGGCGAGTATACAGGTTTGACATAGTAAACGAAGTAGTTAAAAATGCTGCGAATTTCCACACACAAAAAACGAGATACACAACATATACACTACAAAACAAATACTACCAGCTAAGTCACTCGATGCTAGCTAAGGTGGGACGTCGCGAGTAAAAGTCCTAGCACATATGTATCAAGCATCTCGTGTAAATATGTACGACTGTAATTCGCATGTGATAATAGTTTTGATAAATGTGTTTTAGATATGAACGTATGTTTCACCCCAAAGTGTGTTTAAAGCAAAAATGGGGTCAAGTATACTCACAGTAGGTGTTTAACAAGTAAACACAACTTGGTTGGCTTGATTGAGAGCGCGTCTGGGTTAGCCTGTTCATAGATGATAGCGTAAGCATCGAACAACGTGTAAAACAGTACGTCGAGTGAGATGTGGATCAAATGGCGATCCGATCGGATGATTCATCCGGACGGATGGTCATCCGGACGGATGGCCGTCTGGTCAGATGGTCATTCGGTTGAAAAGGTGTGTTTGTGAAATGTTTAAATTTTGAAGTTTTCGTTGTAGCATTTTGAATATTGAAAAGTGCCACTACATGTTCAGTCATCCGGCCGGATAGTCATCCGGCCGGATGGTCATCCGGACGGATAACCGTTCGGTCGGATGGCCTTTCGTTTCCTTGATAACTTGAAAACTGCTAAGTGCTGAAATTACCAGTCACCTGGTTGAATAACCCTTCAATCGGATGGCTGTTCGTCCGAGCAACTATTATGTGTTGAAACTTTGGTAAAAATCAGTTCAAAAGTCTTACGTTCTAACCGAGACGGCATGATGACGTGTTAAACAATGATAATCACATCAAGTCCAACTCCTACGATCGGACGGGAATCACCCCGTTCGTTCAGACTCAGTTGTTCTTGACGGAGTTTCATGTTCAACCCGTGAATTAGTCGTATCTTTGGTAATCCATCCTCTGCCCGGTTTTCTGTTAGAGTACGAGTAGAACACCCGAACGAGTCTGGATTCCCTTGATTCTCGAGTAAAAATGGAGAATGTTGAAGAAAAGTTTGAATCAGTTACAAAGTGTTTAGATTTGGTTGAAATCAGTGTAAAAGTTTGTAGAAATCTGTTAGATCCGAACCGTGCGTGCTGAGATGAAGTCATCCTCCAAAGTTCATAAGAACCCGAGGTGACGTCACCCTAGAACATCCCTAAATCAGGTGATTTCATGGTTAGATTGTAAGATTTGATGGTGAAGATGATGAGAAAGTGTGTAGTGATGAAGAAAGTACAAGATTTAGAGTAAAAACTTACAAGGATCGCAAGGAAATCGAGTGAAAGAGCTTGGGAGTGCACTGCTAGGAGGGAGATGTCACGTCAATGAATAGTGATTTGACATGAGGGTATTTATAGGTAAGAGACGAGGAAGGCGGTGCAAGGAAACGGATCGGACGGCCTTCCGATTAGATGGCCATCCGATCGGATTGTCATCCGGTCGGATGACCATTCGATCGAACGGTTGTTCGATAGGACGGCGTGTGCGAGTTTGTTTCCGGCTTCCGTTTCGTACGTTGAGCATTGCATTGCGTTAAACATTATGGACACATTAAGCGTTTTAGCGATACAAGTAATGTCGTGTTAAGAGCTATAGATTGAGTTGCGCGTGCCTGTGAGTGTGTGTTTAGATAGTTTCCATAATTCCATTATTATTATTATTATTATTATTATTATTATTATATATAACAGGTCATAGCATAAGTAATTGCGTTTTGGTCGGCTTTAGGTTTGCGACGCTTTACGATGATCGATGGGAACCGCCTAAACACACATGCGATGCCTTCGATAGCGTGATTGCATTGCATCACGACGATCAATGGGAGAAGCTTTAGCTATTCACGCGATGTCATCGTTAGCGTTAGTGTAGGCGTTGTGATGTGCGATATAGCGTGCGAAAGTATGCGAGTATAAGCAAAATAGCGTTGCAAGAGATTGTGGCACCTGAGGAAAATCTGCAGTCATCTTGATTTATCACTTCACTTCTCTGTGATTACTTGTCAAATTTCGGGACAAAATTTCTTTCAAGTTGGGGATGATGTGACAACCCGAACTTTCATGGTCAGTGTCTCATAGTCACGTGATCCTGTTTTATTATTATTCCTCTTTCACGTCCCTTACAATGATAAAATTGTCAAACACTCGTAACTGTATTATATTTTCTAAATGTAACGTGATTGAGTATGTTTACGTGTGTTTCCTGATTAACTCCAAGAAATCCGTTAAACGCTGTTATGTGTCGTTTAGCTAATTTAGAGAACCAACCTTTTTGGGCCATGAGTTACTTGTTTCCTTTCCTCGGCCCACCCCACTCGGAGCCCATTCCGAGTACATACGCACACCCAATTACATCGACTTAGGTTTGGGCCTAGTGTTGCTCAAAGGAAGCTTAGAGTGGGCCGGTTAAAGTTAGTAGTGGGCCGGCTATTTTGGGTTAGTAAATATACACGCACACACAAATAACTTATACGTGGATTTATATGTTAACAATTCACATAATCTCAAACCATAATCCTCTTAATCTTCGATGACAACCCTTTCTACGGTGCGAAGCTCCTGATCAGCGCCTATATCTTCCTCGACATCCTAATCTTGGTGAGTGTAACTATCTTATGTGTTAATGGAATTGTTGTGAATCACACATGAGTATGTTTATAGATGAGATCTGTATGAAATATATAGGAATTATACATGCATGGCATTGAGTAGTAAACATGTTGACTACATGATATAGAATCAATGATTTATGTGCGTTAGAGACAGACTTGTAATACATGGTTTGTGTGCAAGTTGATTTATGATGTTGTGCTAATTAACACATGAATGATGATCAAGAATTTCGATGTTAATCAATGATGTTAGGGCTGTATAATTAGTACATATATGTTACTCGATTCGACTAGACGATGAGTCTAGGATGCCGACTCCGGTTAGTGATTAGATAGCGAATTCATGACGGTGATAATCTTGGCTATTGAATACATGTTAATATGATGACTGAATATTTAGAAAATGCTGAAATATTGAAAGTACAATTAATTGACCAAGTGAGGGATGCACGAGACTGATCCATTGTACATTAAGGTGGGCTGAACGTTTACTCGTTTGGGCTGGGAGGGGGCTTATCTGGGCAACGTGTTTGACATGTGAGTTACACACTAGAGCCGGCCTATTAAGTTGGGTAACACACAAACCGGATTAAACCTTGGCCGCATCATTGACATTAGGCCACAAGGTTAACTGTTCACGTACCTCAATTGGGCCCGGAGCCAACTGAGCCACACGGTTGGATTTGGGTCAGTAACGATGGGCCACACTCATTAGCCCACATACACCATTGAGGAATTGTTAACTGTAAATTTGTCTATGGGTTGGGCCAGCTATGGTTGGACCAAATTGTCATTTAAGCTCACATTAGTTAACCGATGGTTGTAGTGTGTATGGTGAACTAGATTATGTATGATAATATGAAAATTGTTATGTGAGCTGGATGCGAATATTTACAATATGATTGAGTAATGCTCGTGATTTAATGCATGTAATAGTTTAAATGACATGAATTGATAAATGCTTTCGTGAGACATGGACACTGTTGATTGACTGATACAACTTGCACAACTTGTTTAATGCTAGTGCACTGTTTGTGTAGCATGTGAAAAATGTATGACTTAAGTGAATTTGAATACTAAACTGAGTGTACTGGTAAACCGTGATAGGACGTGTTTGATCAACTGTTAAACAAGTAACTAATCTTACCGAGAAAACCAAAGGTAAGTTCACTGCTCTTTTTCCAAGCATGCGTCCCGGGGAGGGACATCTGGTAAACGTTCCTTGGAGGAATGCTGGGTAATTGGGTTTGACTAGAATGTTAAACCTGGGTTGTTGGTTAATACACGTCTATATCTATCACTCAAGTGGCAACGGGGTATTAGTTAGTAGCGCTACTTAGGTTTGGCACCCTCACACCGCACCAGGGAGGTCGGTGATGAACTAATGACCCCCATCATGACCATTGCTTTGATAGAGGCATTGGGGTTTAGGGAAAATAATCTGGAGCCATCGGCGGTAAGCGTGTGATTAACAACATCAAATCTGTGAAATGTTTTAATCTGATAACTCGTAACTAAACGCGTTAACAAAACTTTGAACTCACCAGCGTCGTCTGACACACTTGTCTGCATCCTTGCAGGTCCATGGGGTTATATCATTTGGAACTTGCTGTCTGGAAGGCTGGAGTTGTTATGGCTCGAGATACATGGAAATCGCAACACAAGTCTAATGGTTTACGTATGCGTGGTTTATGAAATACATAACAATGAGATATGCTTCCGCTGTGTATAATGAATTATATGTAAAGTTTTGTAATACTTTACGTTAATGAATGAAAGCTTTATTTAAATGTAATTATGAGTTTAATGTGATTGGTGGCTAAGATCCTGGTACGTCACACGCCCGCGGTGTTTTCCGCTAGTGGTATTTTGGGGGTGTGGCCACTGGTTATAATGAACTTGGTTTTCAAAATGTTTTTTTTAAACCAGACTATAACCGAACAGTTCTGAATACGTGAATACGACCATGACACTCAGTTCCAGATTGCAAGGTTCGTCTTTTCATCAGTGGTATACATTACATGAGTGGTGTACATTTGTTTATGATGTAGCGTACAAACACACACTCGTCACTATAGCATGATTACATGAATTGCTTGCTTACATTATGATGCATTGATAGCAAGTCATAGTCCTTATATTCTTGTGATCTTATCATCATGATAACCTCTGTTTGGAATTCGAGTTGAAGAACCATTTCACATGAGTTAGGAGGAACTAAGATGGGCATGAAAATCGCAATATTATTATGGGTGCACACATAATAATAATGTGGGGTGCATGTGAGTCCCAGTGAGGCTTAACGAGTGGGAAAAGGGGTTCTGTTCTGTTATTTAATCGGTGAGAAATGTAAAAAATCTATAGGAGTCCTAGCAATGATTGTCTTCTACTTGAACGTGATCTTTTCACTCCGCTCTGAATCCTTACAAATCTCGAAGCTATCGTGTATTACTTGAACACCCATCTGAACGCCTAGCGAACTATGTGGAATGTTAGGTGCTAGTACGAACGTCCCTGAGTTGGATGTCGCAGCGTCAAATGATTGGTCGATACCTTTCTCACTTCTCTTCGTTTATTGGAACTCAATGTATTGACGTCTTAGACCCCGAAGCGCGATCACTTCTGCAACACTCTTGTAACATACCATGTAGTACTCAATTAACTGGCTAGATCGATGGACAAGAGGATGAGCGTAGTATCCCACCGACCTTAGTATTAGAACGGCCTTGGTTACCAGCAACGAACACCAGCAAATTGACTTCAATCGAATCCTTAACCCTAGCCAGCGACTTATGGGAATCAACTCCTACGAATCAATCGGGACATAAACGATGACAATTGACTATAGAGTGGAATGTGTAACTTCCCACGCAGTGAGTAGTGCCTTAGTACGTGACACGGAATGTGAAAGATGTACCCTGTTGGTGGAAGGTCGCAGGACCCCGTTACACGCAGCGACATTAGGGGCTACAGTCACGGCGACATCGAGGCGCTCGTAATCGTAGCCTACAGTATGGAAATGAAGGTGCCTACGATGTGGATTGGCCGTGGTTAGAATCAAGACGACAACAACCAAGGGAATGACGACAATAATAACACTGGAAATGATGCTCGTGGAAGGGCATTTAGGATTGGCGTGGGCGACGCTAGGATTATAACAACATGGTGGCCTACACGTTCTTGTTCAGGAATCGCTTCGTCTTTGTTCTGTTTAACCCTGATGCTTCTTGAAACCGAACCTGTTGTGGAAACGGCTGATGGCAAGTTAATTAAAACCTCATATGGTTGTTGGGATGCAAACTCGACCATGTGGGACAAGTGTTCGACATCAACCTTCCTTCTACTATCTTTGATGATTTCGACGCAGTAGCCAGTATGGATTGGTTATCCAGATATCGCGTAGATACACCCGGTGAGGAGAAAATCTTGCGTATCCCTCTCTCTAGTGGAGCATCGTCGTCTGACCTAGGGAGTCAGAGCGGTGTAAAGGTTAGCATCATTTCAGCAATGAAGGCCTAGACGTGTCTACAAAAGGATTACCCCGCTATGTTAGCACACGTTGCTGATGTTAAGGCTAAGGAAAAGTAGCTTTTCGCTTTGGGGAGCCTCAGTTAGATCCATGAAGATAAGCCTTTTCATATGTGTACTGACTATTGAGAACTCATCAAGGTGACAATCCAGAACCGTTTGACTCGATCATGTATTGACAACCTGTTGACCAGTTGCAAGGGTCAAGCTCCTATTCGAAGATTGATTAACGAACGGACTAACATCAGATGGAAGTCCAAGGGGAGGATGTTCCTAAGACGGCGTATCGAACGCAATGCGGCCATTGCCAGGAGACATAGGAAGAATGATTCCATGACCTTTTGGGATGAACAACACACCATCAGCTTTAAGGATCACATGAATCGACCGTGTTTATTGAGGACGTCTTGAATCATTTCCAGGAGGAAGCAACACCATGGGCGGCATTTGTATCCTATCTTAGAGCTCCCAAGGGAGGAGCCACTACACGTGAAGTCTCGTTAGGAGTAACTTCTGGATTCGAGAGGTACATACTTTTCTCTGTCGCGTAGCCAACGAAGGGGGAATACACGTAGACCTCGCTAATATCCATTCTGTTAGAAACTGATCGACACCAGAGATCCATTTGGGGGTATGGCAAACCCTTGGTTTCGCAAGATACTATCGCAGATTCATCACAGGATTTTCAAAGATTGTGCAGCTCTAACCTCTTTAACACAGCAGTGTGCTGTGTATCCATGGGAGACAAACAGGGGAACGTCTCTTCAAGCTTTTGAAACTCAACACTACAATCTACTGAGTATTGTCTTTACTCGAGGCTATAGGTGATCTAGTGGTGTACCATGACGGTTCGAATCAGAGTTCCAGTTACACGCCGACGCAACACGAAGAGACTAATGATCTACTCGGTGTATTTACAAGAAGATTTGCACGCGTCACAACCTACGGTGGAAGCTATGGTCTTTGGATTTAAGCTGGAGGCATTACTTGGACGGTACCAAAGGCACTACTTAGACCGATCACAAGGGCCTCCCGTGTACCTTTGTTTTGGAAGAGCTAAACATGTGATAGCATCGCTAGATGGAACTTTTGAATGATTACGACGGTGAAACCTGAACGTGCACATGCCCTGCAACTCACTATCGACTCTAACATACCTGACCAGACTCGCCTTGTACAACCCGAAGCATTGAGGGAAGAAATTTTCAAGTTGGGTCCATGCGGGGCATGGAAGAGCAACTTTTGGCAAGTCGGACGATATTCACTACCTCATGGAATGAATGTGGATCTCATTATACAACAACTGTAGGGAATTTGTGTTGAGCAAAGCACACCGGCCTCGATATTCTAGTCGTCTGGGTTTTGATGAGAGATACTAGGATCAATAAATCTCGAACTGGTGATCGGGCATGAAGACCCACCTGGCAATGTATGTGAATGATGTTTGACTTGTGGGAAAGTCAAGGTGGAGAATCAACAACCAGAAACACTCATATGGGAAATAAGAACAGACTGCCATGGATTTTGTCGCTAGTCTACTTACAACTCGAAACGGAAACAATATCACCTGGGTGATCGTTGATTGTCTCATGTAACCAGTACACCCTCTTGCAATCAAGGAAACTGACGAGTCTTCACAGCTTGTGAACATTCCTCTGAGAGAGGCGGCTATTTAGGCAAGAGGTGCCAACTCCTGTATCCCTGAATTTGATCCATACCCGATTTATGACAGGCACTACACAACACTCTTGGCATACGACTAGACATGAGCATTACTTATCACCATAGGGCAAATGGTCAGAGTAAACGAACCCCCCTGACACTCGAGCACATGCTGCGAGCATGTGTGGGATTGACTTAGTGAAAATTGGAAGGACACATACCTTTGGCTGAGTTCTACTGTAGCTGTTATCATTCTAGTATTCAGACAACTCTATTTGAGGCATTGCATGGACAGTAACGCAAATCTCCTTGTTGGATTAAGGTGGGTGACAACCTAATCACAGGTCCAGGACTTGTACTCGAAACTCTTGGGAAGATTGCTTGGATCGAAAGTCGTTTGGCGGCAATGAGTGACTATCAGGAAAGTCGATAAGCTTAGGAAACACTAGGAGTTCGTTGTAGGCGATCGTATCATGTTGAAAATCTCACCCTGAGAGGGTGTGGTACGCTTGGGAAGCGTGGCAAGCTTGACTTACGTTACGTTGAGTTATTCAGAATTTTGGAAAGAATCGGTCACGTCGCCTACAAACTCGAGTTACCCGACGAATTGGGTAACGATCACGATGTCATTTATGTCTCGAATCTAAAGAAGTGTTTGTCCAATGAAACACTTGTGATACCTTCGCTAGAGCCTAAGGTTAACGACAAGTTGCGGTTTGTTGAGGAATCCACTGAAAACAAGGACTAGAAAGCCAAGGTCCATAAGCATAGCCGAATCCCAATCCTAAGGGTTCGTTGGAACTTAAGACGTGGACCAGAGTTCACGTGAGAACACAAAGATCAGATGAAGCTCAAGTATCCGCAACAGTTTGAAACGTCGAAACCAAGTTCTGATGAGACTGGCGAATTTCGGGACGAAATTCCCTTTCAAGTTGGGGATGATGTGGCACCTGAGGAAAATCCGCAGTCATCTTGATTTATCACTTCACTTCTCTGTGATTACTTGTCAAATTTCGGGACGAAATTTCTTTCAAGTTGGGGATGATGTGACAACCCGAACTCTCATGGTCAGTGTCTCTTAGTCACGTGATCCTGTTTTATTATCATTCCTCTTTCACGTCCATTACAATGATAAAATTGTCAAACACTCGTAACTGTATTATATTTGCTAAATGTAACGTGATTGAGTATGTTTACGTGTGTTGCCTGATTAACTACAAGAAAACCGTTAAACGTTGTTATGTGTCGTTTAGCTAATTTAGAGAACCAACCTTTTTGGGCCACGAGTTACTTGTTTCCTTTCCTCGGCCCACCCCACTCGGAGCCCATTCCGAGTACAAACGCACACCCAATTACATCAACTTAGGTTTGGGCCTAGTGATTCTCAAAGGAAGCTTAGAGTGGGCCGGTTAAAGTTAGTAGTGGGCCGACTATTTTGGGTTAGTAAATATACACGCACACACAAATAACTTATACGTGGATTTATATGTTAACAATTCACATAATCTCAAACCCTAATCCTCTTAATCTTCGATGGCATCCACCTCTCTACGGTGCGAAGCTCCTGATCAGCGCCTATATCTTCCTCGACCTCCTAATCTTGGTGAGTGTAACTATCTTATGTGTTAATGGAATTGTTGTGAATCACATATGAGTATGTTTATAGAATCAATGTTAATGGAGATATGTATGAAATATATAGGAATTATACATGCATGGCATTGAGTAGTAAACATGTTGACTACATGATATAGAATCAATGATTTATGTGCGTAAGAGACAGACTGGTAATACATGGTTTGTGTGCAAATTGATTTATGATGTTGTGCTAACTAACACATGAATGATGATCAAGAATTTCGATGTTAATCAATGAAGTTAGGGCTGTATAATTAGTACATATATGTTATTCGATTCGACTAGACGATGAGTCTAGGATGCCGACTCCGGTTAGTGATTAGATAGCTAATTCATGACGGTGATAATATTGGCTATTGAATACATGTTAATATGATGACTGAATATTTAGAAAATGCTGAAATATTGAAAGTACAATTAATTGACCAAGTGAGGGATGCACGAGACTGATCCATTGTACATTAAGGTGGGCTGAACGTTTACTCGTTTGGGCCGGGAGGGGGCTTATCTAGGCAACGTGTTTGACATATGTGTTACACACTAGAGCCGGCCTATTAAGTTGGGCCACACACAAACCGGATTAAACCTTGGCCGCATCATTGACACTGGGCCACAAGCTTAACTGTTCACGTACCTCAGCTGGGCCCGGAGCCAACTGAGCCACACGGTTGGATTTGGGTTAGTAACGATGGGCCACACTCATTAGCCCACATACACCATTGAGGAATTGTTAACTGGAAATTTGTTTACGGGTTAGGCCAGCTATGGTTGGACCAAATTGTCATTTAAGCTCACATTAGTTAACCGATGTTTTAGTGTGTATGGTGAACTAGATTATGTATGATAATATGAAAATTGTTATGTGAGCAGGATGCGAATATTTACAATATGATTGAGTAATGCTCATGATTTAATGCATGTAATAGTTTAAATGACATGAATTGATAAATGCTTTCGTGAGACATGGAAACTGTTGATTGACTGATACAACTTGCACAACTTGTTTAATGCTACTGCATTGTTTGTGTAGCATGTGAAAAATGTATGACATAAGTGAATTTGAATACTAAACTTAGTGTACTGGTAAACCGTGATAGGTTGTGTTTGATCAACTGTTAAACAAGTAACTAATCTTACCGAGCAAACCAAAGGTGAGTTCACTGCTCTTTTTCCAAGCATGCGTCCCGGGGAGGGACATCTGGTAAACGTTCCGGGGAGGAATGCTGGGTAATTGGGTTTGATTGGAATGTTAAACATGGGTTGCTGGTTAATACACGTCTATATCTATCACTCAAGTCCCTCCTACCAATTGTTGCCGGGGAGGCAACGGGGTATTAGTTAGTAGCGCTACTTAGGTTTGGCACCCTCACACCGGACCGGGGAGGTCGGTGATGTACTAATGACCCCCATCATGACCATTGCTTTGATAGAGGCATTGGGGTTTAGGGCAAATAATCTGGAGCCATCGACGGTAAGCGAGTGACTAACAACATCTAATATGTGAAACGTTTTAATCTGATAACTGGTAACTAAACGCATTAACAAAACTTTGAACTCACCAGCGTAGCCTGACACACTTGTCTGCATGCTTGCAGGTCCATAGGGTTATATCATTTGGAACTTGCTGTCTGGAAGGCTGGAGTGGTCATGGGTCGAGATACATGGAAATCGCAACACAAGTCTAATGGTTTACGTAAGCATGGTCTATGAAATACTTAATAATGAGATATGCTTCCGCTGTGTACAATGAATTATAGGTAACGTTTTGTAATACTTTATATTAATGAATGAAAGCTTTATTTAAATGTAATTATGAGTTCAATGTGATTGGTGGCTAAGATCCTGGTACGTCACACACCCGCGGTGTTTTCCGCCAGTGGTATTTTGGGGGTGTGACAGCGATAGAGTTACATTATGATCCGAATCTCTGGTGCTAGGCGTAATGAGTGTAACGAGAGTAACAATCGCGAATGTGTGGGTTGTTACAGTACCAAAGGGGTAATTGGATAGATATAAACAATGTAAATGCGGATGCTCTCAATTACTGTAAAGATTATAAAACTGTTTTGGTTAAACTGGGATGCACTCGCCAGTATTTCTTGCTGATAAAACCTTTTTAAAACGTGTTTCAGGTAACTTAATGCAAAGCTAGTAGAAGCCAGCTGGAGACACTGAAGGCTTAAAGTTGTGGCTATATAAAGTTACTAAATAAAGAAACGGAGTTTATGTTTTCAATAATTAGGGTTTATCCCTTCAAATGTATTGTCACATGAACTTGGGTTTTATCCCATTTATTATTATAAAAGTTTGTTGTTTAACTCTGATAAAAATATTTCCTAACTACGGTCCTGATGTATTCCGCTGCCAGATTAATAAACACCGATACCACCTGCTCTAAGTCTCGCGACACCCGCTCCCGGGGCAGGGGACGGGGGCTGCGACACTTTGCAACAAAAGAGAGCAGCTGAGTTAAAGAAAAATAAATGAAAAGATAAAGTATTAAAACTGAGAATGTTAATCTCTTTAACACCCCCTTCAGTTTTAATACTAAAAGGATTAGAAAGCGCCAAACACTTACACATTTTAAGGTGATCGACTGGTTGTAAACCTTTAGTAAAGAGATCCGTATACTGATTCAAGGAAGAAACCCCAACTGTTTTGACCATTCCAGATGCAATTTTTTCACGAAGGAAGAATAAATCAATCTCAAAATGTTTGGTTTTGTCATGAAAAACTGGATTTGCTGCTATGGACAAGGCAGCAGTGTTATCATACCTTAACTCAATGGGCAAAGTAACTTTAACCTGTAACTCTTGTAAAATATTAACCAGTCACATTATTTCACATAAGGCAGCACACATAGACCTGTATTCCGCTTTAGCAGAAGATCTTGATACAACACTTTGCTTTTTTACTTTTCCAGGAAATTAAAGAATTTCCCAGAAATATACAAAATCATGTAACTGACCTTCTACTATCAATGCACTTAGCCCAATCAGAGTCAGCATATGCAGATAATTCAAACCTATCACCTTTTTTAAACAGTAAACCAGCACCAGGAGCACCTTACAAATACCTCAACAACTTGAACGCAATTTGAGAATCAGCCATAGTTGGCTTATGCATATATTGAGAAAGAAAATGAGCAGCATAAGCTATGTCAGGTCTGGTATGAGACAAGTAAATCAGTTTCCCAACCAACCTTTGATATTCATTAACATTAACAAAATTATTTTCTTCCTTTTTGCATAAATATGTAACAACATAGTTTGGTTCAATAGGACATGAAACATGTTTGCATCCACTCATACCAAACTCATTCAATAAGTCCATACAATACTTTCTTTGAGATAAGCATGTTCCTTCTTGAGTTTTAATAACTTCAATTCCTAGAAAAAAATTTAGAAGGACTAAGTCTTTGATTTTAAACTCGGACTGTAATAAATTTTTCACATTGTCAATTTCTTGTTTGCTATTACCAGTTCGAATGATATCATCTACGTAAACTAGCATAACAACAAACACATTTTAGTCGGACTTTATGAACATAGAATAATCACATTTTGATTGATAAAACCCAATTTTCAAGAGAACATTTACAAGCTTTTCATTCCACATTCGGGGAGCTTGCTTTAGACCATACAAGGATTTGTTTAATTTGCACACCTTGTTGAGATGACTATCATTCAGACCTTTAGGCAGAGACATGTAAACTTCCTCTTTTAAATTTCCATAGAGAAAAGCATTATTAACATCAAGTTGATAAAGGGGCCAATCATTTTGAACAGATAAACTAACTATACATCTTACGGTTACCATTTTCACAACGGGAGAGAATGTTTCATCAAAATCTATTCCTTTTCTCTGACTAAACCCTTTAGCAACTAATCTAGCTTTATACCTCTCAACTTCTCCATTTGACTTATATTTAACCCTAAAGATCCACTTACAGCCAATAGGTTTTCTTCCTTTTGGAAGATCAACAACAGACCAAGTATTATTCCTATGAAGAGCAAAGCTCTTCATTCATGGCATTCACCCAATTACTATCCTTAACAGCTTCTTGATATGAACTAGGTTCAAGAATTTTATTAACATTTGAAGCAAAAAAAATATTATCAGAAGGTAAGTTAGCATAATTAACAACTCTTTCATAACCAAACTTAACCTTGCCTTCAACCACATAGTCACCAAATTTCCTAGGAACAGACACAAACCTAGTAGATTTTCTAGTGGTAGTAAGGGTACCCTCAGGAAGGTTTGATTCTTCATTGCTACTACTAGACTCAGCCCTCATAGGATTAGTTTCAGACTCATACACTTGTTGATTACCAGCCATACCATCAGCAGAGGATGGATGCTGAGTATCAACAGGAGGTGTTGATTCATTGGAACTGCTGTGTTGCTGAGTCACAGTAGCTGAATCAGTTTCCACATTCTCATCATCATCGGGATTTATGTCACTTGAAGAATCATAAAGATCAAAAAAATTTGAATTATTTAAAACCTCAGTGTTATCTAGATCAGACTTTGAAAACAACTTAGTTTTATATGGGAAAACATTCTCATGAAAACTAACATCCCTAGAAAAAATAAATTTCTTCTAATCTAGACTCCATAGTTTATAACCCTTTTTAAAATTTGAATATCCCATAAAAATACATTTTTCAGCTCTTTCATCAAGTTTATCAGGATTATTCAAAACAGTAAAAAAGCATAAACAACCAAAAATCTTCAAGTGACTAAGAGAAAGTTCAAATCCAAAAAGTAACTCATAAGGTGATCTACCATTTAACACAGAAGAAGGAGTCCTGTTAATTAAATATGAAGCGGTTAGAACACATTCAGACCAAAATTTTAAAGGAACACCTGACTGAAACAATAGAGCTCTAGCAACATTGAGTAAATGTATGTGCTTTCTCTCAACAACACCATTTTGTTGAGGAGTATAAGCACATGATGTTTGGTGAATAATTCCATGGGACTTAACAAAGTTGTACATTTGAGAATTAACAAACTCAGTTCCATTGTCACTCCTAAAAACCTTAATATTTACTTCAAATTGAGTTTTCACAAGATTATAAAAACTTTGAATATTTTCAAAAACTTCAACCTTAGATTTCATCAAATACACCCAAACAGACCTAGTAAAATCATCAACAATGGTGAGAAAGTATTTGAATCCTTCTATGCTTGAGACTTTATAGGGACCCCAAACATCAAAATGAATTAAGTCACCTATTCTAGAAGTTCTATGTTCACTTAAAGGAAAAAGGGACTCTGTGTTGTTTTGCTTTATGACAAACTTTACAAGGATCTATATTGGTTTTATCAGATTTAAAATTTAAAACATTTAGAACTTGATTAGCAGGATGACCAAGTCTTGAGTGCTAAAGCTTTATAGTTTCAGCTTTATTAAAACAAGCAATCACAGAATTGAAAGAATTACCACAGAAATAAAGACCATCAGTTTGTCTACCAGTCAATAGGGTTTTCTTTAAGTACAAATCCTGAATATAACAAGTGTCTTCATCAAACACAACCCTAAGTTGATTATCCTTGGCTAATTTATGCACAAAGATTAAATTGACACAGTATTCAGGGACCACAAAGACATCTCTTAAAATATCAGAGTTGGATAATTTATAACACCCTATTGTAGTGACTTTGGCATCAGTACCATTAGGGTGTTTAACAGTTATATTATAATCAGGGACATCAATTTTATTAAAAATATTTTCACTTGACATAATCCTATGTTGATTAGCACCGGAATCAATAATCCAACTCATATTATTATGTGACCAAGCTTTACTGTTAAAACAATAAGACCTCTTGTAACAACCTAAAGATGAAATCACATTGTGACTTTTACCTCCAACATTTGTCTCAAACCCATCATCAATCTTTTTTCTCACCAAGCAAACCTAAAAGCTTAGAAAATTGTTCTGAAGTAAGAGAATTCAAAGAATTGCTAACAGATTTGTCACTCACAGAATGATTAGCAGTACTATTAGGCTTAGACCATTGATTATTGTTCTGATTAGGTCGTGGTCTAAAATTAGATGGGTATCCATGAAGCTCAAAACATTTATCCACCACATGCCCTATCTTATTACAGTGAGTGCACTTAAAGTTGGGATTAGGACCTTTGTTAAAATGTTTTTTATTATCATTGAATTGATTAGCTTTAGCAGGAAAACCAACATTAGGAACCTTAGAGGAACTATTTGAATCCCTATGTGATTCCTCTCTAGATATTATAGAAAAAGCAGTTTTGACAGTTGGAAGAGGATCTGTTGTTAAAAGATTTGTTCTGACAGGTTGATAAATGTCATCTAATCCCATCTAGAACTGCATGAGTTTGATTAACTGATTAAACTCATTAAACTTAGTAGAAGCATGACAAGTACAAGAAGGCAACTGTAGCATAGCGTCAAATTGTTTCCACATAGTATCAATTCTGTGGTAATATTCAGAAACACTAGTACCACTTTGGCTAACATAATTAATTTTTTTGAAATAAACCAAATACAACCGAGCCATCTACTTTATCATAAGTTTCCTTAAGATCATCCTACACATCAGATGCAAGTTTAGAATGAACTTGACCAACATACAGTTCATCAGAAACAGAGTTCAAAATCCAAGTTAAAACAATTGAATTGCATCTATCCCACTGACTAGCTAAGACTTCATCAGTTGTTGACCTCTTACAAGATCCATCAATAAACCCTAATTTATTCTTAGCCATTAAAGCAAGTTTCATAGCATTTGACCACACCACATAATTTTCTGTTCCTTTCAACTTAATATTAACAACAATAAGACCACTGGAATCACTGGCATGCAAATATAGCATCAAGTTTACTAACCAAAGTAACAGATGATTCAGCTTTTTCTATATTATCTCCAATAGTAAGAACACAATAACCAAACAAGATAGCAAAGAACACGGAACAAGTAGATATAGAGAACCAAGCAAGTAATCAACCAAGACACCAAAAACTTGAGTAACTAAACAAAAAACCAAATCAATAACCGACACAACAACTACCAAGAAAAAACAGAAAGATCTCACCGAGGGGATTTCTCAAGTTAGGGTTCGCCAAATAAAGAACTCAAAGTTGTAACCTTCACTTAGAGTTACAAACCATGAGGCAAAAGAGAACAATCCGATGCTTTACGACGTGAATAAAAACTTTCCTTGAACCAGATCTGGTTTGAACCGAGAACAGCCGAAAACCTAGATCCAAAAAAATAAGATCTAGAACCCCTACTGGAGAGCGAAAGGTGAAAGATTAACAGGGATTGTTAATTCGACGATAACTAGCAGCGCAAAACACCAAGAAGTTGAGATTCACCCTTTGAGCTCTGATACCATATTAGAAAACTCAAAACAATGCACAAAAATGAGGAACTGGATCTTTTATTATCAATATTCTTCAAAATACAAAGGAATTGGTCATCACAGATTGACTTGATGACAGAATATAATCTGTTATAGGTCATTTTCTGAGCGTACATATCTTGACTAATATCCTGCTTTTAATTGTTTATTTGTGACCAGGATACTGGACTGGGATATTGCTAACATCCTGGGCGATATCCTGAGGTTAATTGAATTAACCACGTGCAGGTTAGAGGCTGTGGGTTACTAACGGTTAGATGGACTTCTTCTCCTTAAGACTCGGGCGTATCTGTTACATGAGAGACATTGAACCCGAAAGACCAGGTCTACAACGTTCGAGTAGAGAATATTCGCCGGATCCCGGTTTATTAGGATAGTTTGTTACACTTATTTTACTATAAATAGATGGGGGCGGATCAGATTAAGGCACACAACTCACACAAACACATTTGAATACTTTTGCTCTCTAGCTCACTGCAAACACTACACACAAACACTTGTATTCAAATTACTTTGTAACACCTAGTTGATCCGCACCACATCCTGCACTGTATCCTGATATTTGAAGTAATAGAAGAACAAGGCAGCTGCGATTGTCAGCTCCCGAGGTTTTGTGCCGGCGATCTAGATTGATCAAGGGCTTTCCTCGTACATCACGTGTCAACCTTTACTTTTTCGCTCATTGTTTGATCACAGATACAGCTCTATATCCTGAGCCGTATCCTGAAACTGTTTTTACAATTAACTTGAATAACATATTTTCGACACACTTTTCTAGCACACTACCTCACTTAACTAATTTGATCACTTAATTGCTTTGGTAATTTTTGACCAAAACAATTTGGCGCCCACCGTGGGGCAAGTGGTGCTATTTTTTCTAAAAACTTTAGTAAAATCATTATTCGGTTTTCTTTTGTCAAAACTTTTTTCTAACTTGTTTTCAATGGCCTCAAGATCAAACATGAGCTCCTCCACTATGTCCGCTACGACTTCTGCTACTACCGGTTCGGTGCTTCCACCACCTCCTCCAAGGATGCCAGTTTCTTCACAACCTCAGGATATTATCCCTACTCGCAGTGTTCAGGGATCTGCTCCCGTTTTAGCCTCTAATGATGAAATTCTAACTTTATTTGGAAGTGTGCAGGAACAAATGAAGCAGCAACAGGAAACTAACCGAATGCTCTTAAGAGAAATACAACTCTTAAAAGCTAGCTCGAGTAGACCTGCTGAAGAAACTGTCACTCCTATACAGCCCAGGGCTTTGAACTTTAGTTCTGCAGTTTACACTGAGGATAACCGGGGGAACATCGTCCCAACCCATTCTCAGAATCATACCCCTAAGATACCCTCCTCGGTCAGGATGTCAACTGTGAAGAGCTCAGGATATGTTTCAGGATATGGACAAAATCCTCAGACCGGTAACGTGTCAAATAATAATATTCTTGCTACTAACAACAATGGATCTTTGCAGGATGCAGGTATGATGTCAACATTTACTAGGGAGCTTCAGAAATTGAAGGACATGATATCCAGTGTACCTGGAGTGGTCCAGCCAATTCCGGAAGTATCTCAAGATAGCCACAGGATATCCCGCTTTGCATATCCTATCTGTGATGCTGAAATCCCAAAAAGATTTTAGACCCCCAACATGAAACAGTATGGCGGGACTACAGATCCTGAAGAGCATATTGCCCAGTATAGGGAAAGGATGGAAATCAATCCTATCCCTCCAGATCTCAAGGAAGCATGCTTATGCAAGGGATTCGGTTCTACCTTGACAGGATCAGCCTTAAAATGGCTGTTAAATGTTCCTCCTCACTCAATTACTTCGTTTGCTCATTTGGTTAATTTATTTAACAGTCAATTTTCTTGCAGTCGGAGTTTTGAGAAACTAACCAGTGATCTTTACAGGATAACTCAAAGACCTCAGGAATCTTTGAGGGATTATGTGAACAAGTTTAGTCGAGAATCCTTGGATATCCCACATCTTGATGTTGCAACAGCTGTGCAGGCTTTTAAGACGGGGTTACAAAAGGATTCTTAGTTTTATCAGGATCTTGTAATGAATCCCTGCAGGAATCTCGACGAAGCTCGTAACAGGGCTTTGAGATATATCCGCTTGGAAGATGACAAAAAGATGCAAGAGAGGATAAATTCTACCTCAACCTACGAATCAACCAACAGGAAATCAGAATCCTCATATAAACCATATCGCTCCAAGCCATATGGTAGAAATGATAACAAGAAAGTGAATGCTGTTGAAGACGAGGATCCTGAAGAAGATCCTGACTTATCTGAATACTGCTTTTCTGTTAATATAACCTGAGTTAATGTATGCTATGCAGGGTTTAGGAGACAAAGCTAGGTGGCCTCGAAAGAACCAGCAGAAAGCTGATTGGAAGGATAAATCCAAATGGTGTGCCTTCCATGAAGACTTCGGACATGTGACCGAGGATTGCATTGCTTTAAGGAAAGACATAAGTTACCTGTTAAGTAAAGGGTATCTGAAGGATTTGCTGGGAAGAAAGAAGAATAAAGGGCAGGATCCTGAGAAGGATCCTGAACGAGCAGCATCACCCCCAGCAGATGCCAAAATAATTAACTTTATTTCAGGAGGATCCGACATTTATGGGACTTCGTATTCTGCGGCCAAGAAACATGCAAAGGAAGCAAAGACTGAAAGGGGAGACAAACCAGTCAGGATGACTACCCTCACAACTGATAAAGTGATCACTTTCGATAGTGATGACAGGGATACTGTTCAAGATCCTCACCATGATGCTTTGGTAATAACATTATATGTGGCTAACCATTTTGTACGCAGGATATTGGTGGACAACGGTAGTTCTGTCAATATAATTAAGCTGAAAACATTGAAAAGGATGAATGTATCTCCGATGGACATTACTTCCAAGTCCACTGTGCTCGTTGGTTTCAGTGGAGAAGCTAGAAATACCGTATGAGAGATAAAGTTACCAGTATATGTTGAAGGGGTCAACTCAATACAACGCTTCTGTGTGATGGACTCCTTATCCTGCTATAACATCATACTAGGCAGGCCATGGATCCATGACATGAAGGCTGTGCCTTCGACTTATCACCAATGCATCAAGATTCCAACCCCTTGGGGGGTCGTCAAAGTTGATAGTGATCAGCAGGAGGCGAAGGAATGCTACTCATCCTCAATGAAATCCTCAACCAAGCCTAATCCAGCATAGCAATTAAAGTTGCGGGCCTGGGATATCTTGGAGGCTTCAGAGCAGGATGTGAAGAAAGTTATCCTAGATCAGGATAATCCTGATATCTCGGTGCTCGTAGGAACTAATATCCCTCAGGATATTGAAGAACAATTAACTAATTTTTTGAAGTGCAGGATGTCGACATTTGCATGGAAGCATGAGGATATGACAGGTATATCCAAAGACATTATTACTCACAAGCTTGGAATTGACAGGTCGTTCAAGCCTATACAACAAAAGAGAAGGAAGTTTGCTCCTGAACGAAATGCAATTATCCAGGAGGAAGTTGAAAGATTGTTGAAGTCTAAGATGATCAGGGAGGTCAAGTTTCCAAGATGGCTAGCAAATGTAGTCGTAGTACAGAAGAAAAATGGGAAATGGAGAGTCTGTGTAGGTTACACGGACTTGAATAAGGCTTGTCCTAAAGACCCGTTTCCTCTTCCTCATATTGATGCAATGGTGGATGCTACTGCTGGGCATGAGATGTTTTCATGGACGCATCCTCAGGATTTCAGCAGATTCAAATGGAGCCTTCGGATCAGGAGGATACGGCCTTCATGACACCGACAGGTATTTATTGCTATACTGCTATGCCTTTCGGTTTGAAAAATGCAGGTGCAACATACCAGAGGTTGGTGAACATGATGTTCAAAGATAAGCTGGGGGACACCATGGAGGTATATATTGATGATATGGTGGTGAAATCTAAAAAGGATGAGGATCACCTCCAAGATATCATGGGAGCATTTGATATCCTGGATCAGTATAACATGAAACTGAATCCTGCTAAGTGCCATTTCGGAGTGGGGGCAGGAAAGTTTCTAGGATATATGGTGATGAAAAGGGGCATAGAGGCAAGCCCGGAGCAGATTAGAGCTATCCTGGATATAAAATCACCTTCGAATATGAAGGATGTTCAACGGTTAACAGGCCGAGTAGCAGCATTGAACAGATTTATTTCAAGATCCTCGGAAAAATGCAAGGAATTCTATGATATCCTCAAGAAGAATAAGAAGTTTGAATGAGAAGCAAAGCATGAAGCAGCCTTGCAGGATTTGAAGTAATATCTCTCAACTGCACCTCTATTGATGAAGCCTGAAAATGGTGAACCACTATCCCTATACCTCGCTGTATCGGGGAATGCTGTAAGTGCCGTTCTTATAAAGGACCATGAAGGTCAGCAATATCATGTCTATTATGTTAGTAAAAGTTTGTTAGATGCAGAAATTAGATATTCTAATTTAGAAAAGTTGATATTAGCCCTAGTTATGGCATCAACAAAACTTAGACATTATTTTGAGACGCATAGGATTAATGTTAGAACCAAGTATCCTGTTAAAAATGTGCTTAGGAAACCTGAGATGTCGTGTAGGATGGCTAAATGGTCAGTAAAACTGAGTGCTTATGACTTAGTATATGAGCCTAGAAATGCCATAAAGTCTCAGGCTTTAGCTGACTTTGTAGCTGATTTCAGTAGTGACATTCAAAATGAAGTGGATTTAGAAGTACAGCAGCTAGGAGAGAACATAGAATGTTGGACACTGTATACTGATGGTGCATCTAACGTAAGAGGTGTAGGTTTAGGAATACTACTAAAATCGCCACAGGGGGACATATTACCCCAGGCTATTAGGTGTGAATTTCCTGCTACTAATAATGAGGCAGAGTATGAGGCTTTAGTTGCAGGATTAGAGTTGGCTAAAAATATGAATATCAAGAATTTGCAAGTATATGTTGACTCCTTGTTAATCACTAATCATTTTAATGGAACCTATGTAGTTAAAGGAGAGAAGTTAGTCGAATACCTCGGTATTCTCAAAAAATTAGCAGGTTATTTCGATATTTTTACACTTGAACAGGTACCAAGAGAGGATAATGCTGAAGCTGATGCCTTGGCAAATCTAGGATCATCAGTCAGGATACCGGAAGGAACCCGAATACCAATATTACATATCCTGTATCCTGCGACGGATCCTCAGGATAAGGAAGTAGTAAGTGTTCAAGATCCTGATGATGAATATCCTGACAAGGATCTTAAGTCTTGGATGGCTCCAATCATAACATATCTCAAGGAAGGACACATCCCAAAGGATGAGAATCCTAAGGCCTTTAGAATGAAGGTATCACGATTTACTATTATAAATAATGTCTTGTATAAGATATCTCTTGCAGGACCATATCCGAGGTGCTTAGAGGATCCCGAAACCAAGGAATTGCTTCAGGATATATACACGAAGGGGATTGTGGTAACCATACTGGGGGCAGGTCGTTATTCTCAAAGGTATTAAGAACAGGATATTATTGGCCGACAATGAGGAAAGATGCCACAGAATATGCCCGAAGATGTGATGCATGTCAAAGACATAGTAACATATTACATCAGCCTGCTGAACCGCTGTATCCTATTGTTTCCCCTTGGCCATTTATGAAGTGGGGTATGGATATAGTGGGAAAGCTTCCAAAGGCTCCAGGAGGAAAGGTTTTCATGTTGGCAATGACGGATTATTTCTCCAAGTGGGTTGAAGCAGAAGCATTTGTTCAAGTTAG
This sequence comes from Helianthus tuberosus, assembly GCA_030545235.1. Classification (NCBI taxonomy): domain Eukaryota; kingdom Viridiplantae; phylum Streptophyta; class Magnoliopsida; order Asterales; family Asteraceae; genus Helianthus; species Helianthus tuberosus. Next base: position 41,351,780 of record CM060365.1, on the reverse strand, counting down.
AGATCAGGAAGTGGTATCCTTCATAAAAAGGAATATCCTGACTAGGTTTGGAGTACCAGCTGAAATAATTTGTGACAACGGATCTCAATTTATAAGTAAAAGGACTACTGACTTCTGCAAGAGTTGGGTAATCAAAATGATTACATCTACCCCGGTACATCCTCAAGCAAATGGACAAGCTGAATCCTCAAACAAGATAATTGTTAACAACTTGAAGAAGAGATTAGGGCCAAGAAAGGAAGATGGGCAGAAGAACTACCCTTTGTTTTGTGGGCTGATAAAACAGCGGTAAAAAATGCAACTGGTCAAACCCCATTTTCCTTAGTATTTGGGGCAGAAGCGGTGATCCCGACGGAAATGGTGATACCCACAGCGAGATCCAATCTCGGGAATCCTGAGCAGAATCCTGATGTCCTATGCCAGCAACTGGATACTATTGATGAGACAAGAGATGCAGCAAGGCTAAGGATGGCGGCATATCAACAAAGGATATCCAGAGCATATAACAAGAATATAAGGACCAGAAGGTTTAAAGTTGGAGATTGGGTATTAAGAAAGGCTTTTCAAAATACTACCAATCCTGCTGATGGAAAGCTGGCTCCAAAATGGGAAGGACCACATGAGGTTGAATCAGAATCAGGAAAAGGTGCCTACCGACTCAAAAATATGGAGGGGGATATGCTGCCGAGATCTTGGAATGCTATACACCTTAAGCTTTATTTCAATTGAGTTTGGAATTTAATTCCTAACTCAGGATGGTATGAATTCTATCTCTTTTAAATATGTTTGATTTGATTTATTCTTTCTTTGAAACCCAATACTGACTTAAGCATCGGAGGGGTGTTAGCCAAGCTAGCACCCACCTTAGTTTGAGGGTGTTTTGCAGTATATGCTTCGGGATATAGCACCAGGATACTCACTCAGGATACTTCGGAAGATTAGAGGATTGGCCCCCTCTCTCACGTATAAGGGATCCTAATTCCTTCACAGGTTTAAAGGTATTCACCTTTCTTCCGAATTGGGTTTAAACACCCCGCCTGGAGCGCAAGTTATTCGGGAATAGTTCAAGGTGGCGGGACCAGTCCATGTAAAAGTGGCTGACAATTTCGTTGCTATTGGCTATATCCTGAATCCTAAAGGTATATGAGGATTGATCACCCTCTCTCACGAAAGGGTATTTTCATACTCTCTAAGGTTTGAAGGTTTTCACCTTTCTAAGTCTTGGAGTTTATACACTCCCGCCTGTAGCGCACGAAAATTTGGGATTTCCCCCGGGATACGAGGGATTTATCTCCAGTACATTTTTGGGTTTTACCCCTGTAACACAAAAAATTGTCTATACAATTGAAACTGATTTCCAGGAAATTTCTAAGTATTTGAGGACATTATGCACAGGGGACATTCCATCTGAAAGCAATTGTATGATACATAAAGGATCAAAGTTAAGCTAAGAGTCTCGAACTGGGGACATCTTAGTAGGAGAAGTCTCAAAAGGGATTGGAGATTGATACTAGGGTTAGACCCAGTTCCTGGACCCATCCACCTTCGGCTATTAAATTGTTTTGATGTAGAAATAAAAATTGTTCATGAGACATAAAATTGTTCAAACAATTTAAAGGGAATAAGCTTTAGGGGGCGACACATTCTTCGTTCACGATGATTTCAGCAGCATCCGTCTTGGGATCCGCCTCAGCATCCCTCTCCGCATCGATTGCTTTTTCAACTGCTTTGGAAGATCCTTCGGCAGCTGGTTTAGTAGAAGTGCCACCAAGGTTCTTTAGCTTCGTTTCCCAGGCACCGACGTCCCAAGAAGGGCATTCAAAACCTAGTGCTTTGGCTTCATGGGCCATCTTCAGCCTGGCTTGGAGAAGAGATGTGACGACGGAACTCTTAAGGCTTTCCCGGTAGCTGACCATATCCCGTTCATGTTGTGCATGGGCAGCGTCGAGATCAGCTTGGGCTTGGAGAGTAGATTTGTTGAGAGCAGTCTGATGTTCTTGAGTCAAAGCTTTGAACTTCTCCTCGTAATGACGAGATTTAGTGGCTGCAATCATGCCTTGATCGGAGATCGTGACTTCCGCCTTCTTTAACTTGGATTCAAGCGCCTTGTTAAGCCCGCATGATTCTTGATATAGATGAACCAAACGCTTAAGACCCTATAAAAAATAGGAGGACAGGTATTGATTTTGATAAATACATGTAAATGGTATAAGCTGCAGGATATGGTTCAAGAATACTAGCCTGGTTGAGAAAGGAAGTCATAAACCCGCTTGCTTCAATGAAACCGTAATTCCCATAAGGAAATGTGTCAGAAATGATAGGGGAATCGGGCTCTTTCCTTTTTCGGGAACTTGAACTACGGGGCTTGGTAGCTGGCGAAGGTTTGGGAATGATGATGGCTTTGGAACTGCTGGGTTTGGATGAGGCTGTGGCCTTGGAACTAGGTTCCTTCTTGATCTGAACCTGATCAGAATAACTGTCCAACTCGTCGAGGTCAAAGACTTCAGGGATCTTGGCCGGTGCTACATAAAGGGAAAAGTTTTACATCATTATTACTCTTTATGTTATTATATTGTGTTGACTAATCATTTCAAAAGTATTCCTTACCAGACATTTCAGATGAGGAGTATTGACTGGAACTCGGGATATGTGTGGTAAAAATCCTGTCGCTCGCAGGTAATTGGTAAACCGTCTTGATTCTTTTCTCTGATTCCGCAGTAGGGGGAGCTACTTCCTTGAAATTTACTGCAAAGGAATAAAAAAGAAGGATATTAGCAAAAGATAAAAGTCTAAAGCTACATGTGAACATTCATAATCCTACCGGTGGTTAACCACTCCACCGGAAGTTTAGCACCCTCATCAATGGAGTCTCGTTTGACAAAGAAAAACTTGCGTTGCCATCCGTCTTCGTTTTTGGTGGCTTTAAGAATAAGTGGTTTGTTGGAAGTCGAAAAAAGCAAAAACCGGCTAGAGTCGTGGGATCGGAGGCGATAAGCAATTGGCAGATCTTCGATACAAAGGTCGGGACAGTGAAGGTTTTTAATTTGGTTAAGCACGATTAATACCCCCCAGACCATGGGCATGGTTTGAGCAAAAGAGATACCGGTGGTCCGGAAGAATTGCATCATAAATTCGGGAAAAGGGTATCGAAGACCTAGCGAAAAAGGGTATGCTGGAAAGCAAACCTAATCAGCAGAAGAAGCATCCGATCGAATTGACCGATCGAACGCTCTAAAGACCGTGTTATCAGGAAAAGCACCGGAAGCTCTCAAAGCCGCAATGTCTGCGTTGTCAAAAGCACAGACCTCCTTTTCGGGATTTTTGAGAAGATTCTGCTGAGTGAAGGTCTCGGACGATTCACCGGTTTGGGAATGAGTTCTGGCAGCCATTACGAATAAGGGAAGAAAGATTGACAGAAAGTGAATGAGAAATAGGGAATTACCTGAAGACTCTGTTGGAGATATCTGCTTTTCAAACAAGAAGAGAGAAGATATAGGGGCATTGTAGATCTCCATCGAGTTAAAAGCGCGTTGGAGGTTATGATGTGATCTTGACCGTCGTCTCGATTTAATTTCCTTGAATTACGAGATAGAAATTTTAAAATATATCCGTTGGATTGGTATACCAACAGATATATTTGGGGAAAATTGTTATAGGTCATTTTCTGAGCGTACATATCTTGACTAATATCCTGCTTTTAATTGTTTATTTGTGACCAGGATACTGGACTGGGATATTGCTAAAATCCTGGGCGATATCCTGAGGTTAATTGAATTAACAACGTGCAGGTTAGAGGCTGTGGGTTACTAAATGTCAGATGGACTTCTTCTCCTCAAGACTCGGGCGTATCTGTTACATGAGAGACGTTGAACCCGAAAGACCAGGTCTACAACGTTCGAGTAGAGAATATTCGCCGGATCCCGGTTTATTAGGATTGTTTGTTACACTTCTTTTACTATAAATAGATGGGGGCGGATCAGATTAAGGTACGCAACTCGTACACACACATTCGAATACTTTTGCTCTCTAGCTCACTGCAAACACTACACACAAACACTTGTATTCAAATGACTTTGTAACACCTAGTTGATCCGCACCACATCCTACACTGTATCCTGATATTTGAAGTAATATACGAACAAGGCAGCTGCGATTGTCAGGTCCCGAGGTTTTGTGCCGGCGATCTAGATTGATCAAGGGCTTTCCTCGTACATCACGTGTCAACCTTTACTTTTTCGCTCATTGTTTGATCACAGATACAGCTCTATATCTTGAGCCGTATCCTGAAACTGTTTTTACAATTAACTTGAATAACATATTTTCGACACACTTTTCTAGCACACTACCTCACTTAACTAATTTGATCACTTAATTGCTTCGGTAATTTTTGACCAAAACATAATCATCGAATGTTGATAAACTTATGATTGCAGCAGAACTCTCACAAATAACATGTGAGAATAAGAAAGTAAATGGCTTTGTAAAAAGTGGGCAGATTGTGTCTGGTTGTGTGCGACACCCACCAAAAAACAGAATATATATAACATAAAGAAAACCTAGCAGATCCTTTGCAGCCTTTAGTGATAGCCCACAGCCGAAATCCCGCTCCAACAAGCAAGCCAAAGCCCATAACGCAAAAGACAAGAAGTCGGCCCAAACCTTGCAACAAAAGAGAGCAGCTGTGTTAAATAAAAATAAATGAAAAGATAAAGTATTAAAACTGAGAATGTTAATCTCTTTAACATTTTTTCTCTGCTTTATATATCAAGGATACCCCTAGATCCAAAATAAAAAATAAAAAATCACAAAATTTGGTGTACCATCTTCATTGAAGTCGCGAGGCAGAATAGTCAACATGTAACTTTTAATGCAACAAAGACTAGACTACAATTTGGGTATGAATATACGAAACCTAATGTCTACATAAATGAATGCACAATAGTTTGAGATTTTAGTTGTGGATTTAGGAAGCCAAGGTCCCATTGTTGCTATTTATTTTAACTCTAGACGTCTTGTGACGTTGTTGACAACATCAATGACCCATTTTCAACATGATCAATCGTAATCTAGTTTATAGTACAAGTTAGTGACACGTAACTAACCTAAAAAAGGAGGAACAATGAAAAAAATGAATCAATTAAGATATTAATAATATGTGGTAGTTCCGTTTTTTACTTATTCTTTATTTAGGTTGTATGGTAGGGCACATCATCAAAGCCTAGGTTTTAGGCATACAATGACGCACCCTAACATTAACGGTGTGAAATAAAAAGCCCCAACTATTAATTAAAAACACAAGAAAAAGGAGAAAGAAAACAAAAGAAAATGGGTCTGAGGGTAAGTCCCTTAAGGGGCATTATCATTATGAATGGTCTTAGGGTAAGTCCACTAGACTTCCATAAATAGAAGTCCTCTAGTTTCAATCTCAACATACACAAAGAACTTTGTTCTTCTTTCCCAAGACTCTCTCTATATACCACTACTTTTATAATCTTTTCCCTCGGAGCTACGGCTCTTAAGCCCTATAAAGAGCCTTTCCTGTGGTTGTGGTTGTAGCGATCGAAAGGATTCGAGAAGAAAGAAACAAATATCGGCATATGGCTTTCAGGTGTAATTGTCTTCTACTTCATCATCATGACGCATCTACACTGATCTCTAGGATGTCGGTATTTGCTTCTTCACTAACCTAATCGGTATTACATTAAACTTGTTAAGAGGACTAGCGATTCAGATGTCGGTATTTGCTTCTTCACTAACCTAACTGGTATTACATTAAACTTATTAAGAGGACTAGAGATTCATGAATGTAAAAGAAGGTTTTGTTTTTGTTAAAATATATTATCTCCTTGTATCAATTCAATATTTGTTCAATAGTTGTTTTTGTCTAATGGGCTTTTTTGTTGCGAGTTTGGGCTGCTAAAAGTGGGCTGCTAATATGCGTGGAGAATAAGTTTTTGTTTAGGGTTTCCTTTTTATAAAAAGGGAGTTTATCCAGCCCTTTAAGGCATACAGAAAAACATCGATCTTGGTTACGCACATCAGCATAACTCGGTCTTATCATCTTCATCGCTGCATCTCCGCTGCTCTGCTTCGTCGCTGCTGTTCTGTTTAGTCGCTGTTGTACTGCTGCTCTGCCTCGTCTTTGCTCTCTAGAATAGGTTCACTATTTCATTGTGTTCGAGAGTAATTGCAGCCGTGTTCTTTTCATCACTTGACGCAGATTATCAGTTGATAATCTGCTGTAGTTGTCTCTGAATTGCGGCTGGTTGGAGATAGTCAAGCAGCTGATTTTTGGTTTTGTTTAAGGCACTTCACAGTTAGCATTGTTGCTGTGTTTTGTGTATGATCAGACCTGTGTGGCTGATTGTTCTTGATATATTCAAGTTTGTTTAAGACAATTGTACAAATTGGTTGTTTATATAAAAAGTTTGTGCGTGATATCGTGTTCTTGACATGGTATCAGAGCACTAGGTGCTCTTGGTGGTATCGCTTTCCGCTGTGATCATCGGCTTCATCTAGACTCTGTCGATTTGGGTGATTCTTGGTGGTAATCAAAGTCTACGCAGTTCCAGTTGGCTCTACCGACTCCAATGTTTTGTGTTCTTCTTTACTTGGTGATTCTTGCCGCTGGAATTGAAACCCTAATTTTTGGGGTTTTTTACTGGTGTTCTCAGCTTATAAATCAGTTACTTGTAACCCTAAGTGAAGGTTACAAGTCTGATTACTGGAGTTATACGCACCCACTGTGAGATCGTTCTTTCTCTTTGTTTTTATTTTTTTATTTTTTTGCATCTGTCTTAACTGTTGCTTGATTTTTTGATTGTTTGCTATGCCTGGTGATGATTCTGTGATTACTACTGATAATATGACGTCTACTAGTGCTACTTTGGTTAGCAAGATTGATGCTGGTGATCCATTGTTCCTTCATCCTAGTGATTCTGCTAATTTGTCAATTGTTAGTGTTAAACTTAAAGGGTCAGAGAATTATAGAATTTGGTCAAACGCTATGTATCTTGCTCTCCATGTTAAAAATAAAATAGGGTTTGTTGATGGTACTTGTCTTAGGTCTACATCAGATGAAGTTTTGGGTAGACAATGGGATAGGTGCAACTCTATTGTGCTTACTTGGATTCTTAACTCTGTGTCTGAAGAATTATATCTTGGTCTTGTTTATTCTAGAATTGCCTCTGATGTGTGGAAAGATTTAAAGGAAACTTATGATAAGATAGATGGGTCTGTGGTGTTTAATCTGTATCAAAAGATTAATTCCTTTAGTCAAAATGGCATGCCTGTTTCTGAATATTATCATAACTTGAACTGTATGTGGAAACAATTAGACCAGTTACTTGCTTTACCTGCTTGTTCTTGTGATGCATCTAAACAGTTTAATGATTTTAATCATCTTATTAAGCTTATGCAGTTCTTAATGGGTCTTGATAGTTCGTACCAGTCTGTAAGGACAAATTTGTTAACTAGAGAAACTCTTCCTTCTGTCAAGGATGCTTTTTTAGTCATCTCTAGAGAAGAGTCACATCTTCACTCAAAAAATATTTCTGATAAAACTCTAAATAATGTTGTTGGTTTTGCTACTAAAACTAATCAAATTAATGAATCAAAGAAAAAGGGTGTTAGAATTCCTAATCCTAATCTTAAATGTTCTCATTGTAATAAGATTGTTCCTACTATTGAGAAGTGTTTTGAACTAGTTGGCTATCCTTCTTGGATGAAGTCAAAACCTGGTGGGAACAAGGGTAACAAGGTTAGTAATAATGTTAATGCTGACACTACTGATACTTCTTCTGTTGTGAGTTCTCTAACCAATGATCAGGTAGCCCAATTACTTAGTCTCTTGAATGATAAATCTAAGGGTGATCCTCAGAGTAGTGGTTTTGCTGGTATGTGTGCTAATTCTGTTTGTCTAAATAGTTTTGTGGACTTATCATCCAAACCTACTTGTGATTTTAAGCCTGTTTACTATTTTTCAAACTTTATTGATAATGGGAAAAAGGTAGGGTGGATAGTTGATTCTGGTGCTAATCAACACATGGTAATGACTGATGAGTGTCTGATTAATCAAAAGGATGTAACTAAATTTAATATTAAGGTTAAACATCCTAATGGCACTAGTGCCTTGGTAACTAAAATTGGAGATATTAAATTAAGTGACAAGGTCATTCTATATGATGTGTTTATCGTGCCTGATTATTGTGTAAATTTGATTTCTGTTCATAAACTTGCTAGAGATTGTAAACTAATTGTTTCTTTTGATGAACATAAATGTTATATTCAGGATTCTCAAACAAAGAAAGTCCAGGTGACTGGTAGTCAGTTTGATGGTCTATATTTCTGTGGTAGCTCTTCTGTTTCGAATAAGGTCTGTAATTCGAGTTGCAATATTAATCTTTGGCATGCTAGGTTAGGTCATCCTGCTGAACCTATGTTACATGTTCTTAAAAATGATTTAAATATTAAAACTGGTATTAAATTAGATCCTTGTGAAACGTGTCATAGAGCTAAGCAGCATAGAGAACTTTTTCCCTTAAGTGATCACAAAACTAAGGGATTAGGAGATCTTATTCATCTTGATGTTTGGGGTCCTTATAGAGTTCAAAGTAGGGATGGTTTTAGATACTTTCTTACTGCCGTTGATGATTACACAAGAGCTGTGTGGGTATATCTCATGAAGTCAAAGGATGAAGTGTTTTACAATATTAAAGGTTTTTATAATCTGCTTAAAACTCAGTTTAGTAAATCAGTTAGGATTTTTAGAAGTGACTATGGTACTGAATTTATAAATAAACAAATGAGTGTTTTTTGTTATGAAAATGGGATTATACATCAGACTTCATGTGTTCATACTCCACATCAAAATGGAGTAGTTGAGAGAAAACATAGGCATCTGTTAAATGTAGCTAGGGCTTTACTCTTTCAAGGTGGTTTTCCACTTAAGTTTTGGTTTGAGTGTATTCTAACTGCTGCTTATTTAATTAACAGGACGCCTTCATCTGTTTTGAGTGGGAAGTCTCCATATCAACTTGTGTTTGGTTTTGCTCCTATTTTGGGTCAACTTAGGGTTATAGGGTGTCTTTGTTTCAGCACTGTGTTAAACAACTCTAATAAGTTTACCACACATGCTGAAAAATGTGTTTTAGTTGGATATTCAAATGAAAAAAAGGGGTACAAACTTTGGAGTTTAGATCAAAGAATGATGTTTTTTTCTAGGGATGTTAGGTTTTACAAAACTGTGTTTCCTTTTAAAGAGAAGAAAGCATCTTCTGATCTTGATGCTCCATCTGAAGTTAACACCCTTAATTTTTTTTATTTATCTGATTTAAACTTTACTCAAAGCCCTCAAGTTGACCCAACTCCCGATGATGAGAATACACAAACTAGTACTTCAACAGGTCATGGGTCTGAGCAGTCTGGAACTGATTCAGAGATTGCTTTAGGTATGGCTGGTAATCAGCAGCCTAGCAATGTAGAATCAGATTCGGACAGGGCTGAGCATGACACTGAACATGAAGACAATAATAATTCTGAGGGAGATATTGGGGATCAAACTAGCACAGTTTTAAGGAGATCTTCTAGAAATATTAAATTTCCTTCTAAACTTGATGATTATGTAATTGATGGGAAAGTTAAATATGGCCTTGAAAAAGTATTAAACTATGCTAATTTGTCTCCTGAAAGTTTTTGTTTTGCTTCTGTGTTAAATAAAAGTTGTGAACCTAAGAATTATTTTGAAGCTAAGAATGATATTAATTGGGTTGATGCTATGAACTTGGAACTTGAAGCTTTACATAGGAATAAAACTTGGGAGATTGTAGACTTACCACCTAATAGGAAAGCAATTGGGTGTAAGTGGGTTTATAAAATTAAATATAAATCAGCCGGTGAAATAGAAAGGTATAAGGCTAGGCTTGTTGCTAAGGGGTTTAGTCAAAAGGAAGGCATTGATTTCTTTGAAACGTCTTCTCCTATGGTTAAAATGGTTACAGTTAGATGTGTGTTGTCTATGGCTGTTCACTTTAACTGGGAAATATATCAACTTGATATTAACAATGCTTTTCTATATGGTGACCTTAATGAGGAAGTTTATATGTGCTTGCCTGATGGTTATAATTCTTCTTATGAGTCTAAAGTTTGCAAATTAAAAAAATCTTTCTATGGATTGAAACAAGCTCCTAGGATGTGGAATGAGAAACTTGTGTCAGTTCTTGTTAATCTAGGTTTTGAACAAAGTAAGTGTGATCATTCCATGTTTGTTATGACAAAAGATTCTACTTTTATTGTTCTTCTTGTCTATGTGGATGATATTATTATAACTGGTAATTGTTCAAAACAGGTTGATGAAATTAAACTTTTACTCAAGTCAAAGTTTTTAATAAAAGATTTGGGAAAGTTGCAATATTTTTTGGGTATTGAGGTTGTAAGAAATTCTACTGGTTTGTGTTTAACACAAAGGAAATATTGTTTAGATTTACTTGCTGAATTTGGTATGACTGGTTGTAAACCGGTCAGTTGTCCTATCGAGGTAAATCATGTTTTGTCTCATCTTTGTGAAAAAGATAATCAACCTTTAATCAATGTAACTGTTTATCAAAAACTTGTTGGTAAGATGATTTATCTTTCTCACACTCGGCCAGATATTGCATATGTTGTGCATTATCTTAGTCAGTTTATGCATTCGCCAACTCAAGCTCATTTCAAAATTGCTTTAAGACTTTTAAGGTATTTAAAAGGTGCTCCTGGAAAGGGGATTTTATTTAAAAAAGGAGACACTTTGGACATAAAAGTTTTTTCTGATTCAGATTGGGCTAAATGTTTAGGGTCTCGAAAATCTATTACTGGTTTTTGTGTTTTTTTAGGTAATAGTCTTGTGTCATGGAAAAGTAAAAAACAGTCTGCTGTTTCAAGGTCTTCTGCCGAGGCAGAATACCGGTCAACGTGTGCCGCAACATGCGAAGTTATTTGGATTTCAAACTTGTTAAAGGAGTTGAAGGTTGATGTTGCCTTTCCAGTTCAACTTTTTTGTGATAGCACAACTGCTATTTCTATAGCAGCCAATCATGTGTTTCACGAACGTACGAAGCATTTTGAAATAGACCTTTTCTTCTTACGAGAGAAGATTTCTAAAGGAATTATTCAAACAGTGGGTATTAAATTTTTAGATCAAGCTGCTGATGTATTTACAAAAGGGTTGTCTATTGGTCTTCATGAAAAGGTTTGTCATCTTCTTCATATGTTTGACTGTTTTTCAATATTGAATTGAGGGGGGGTGTTAAAATATATTATCTCCTTGTATCAAGTCAATATTTGTTCAATAGTTGTTTTTGTCTAATGGGCTTTTTTTGCGAGTTTGGGCTGGTGAAAGTGGGCTGCTAATATGCGTGGAGAATAAGTTTTTGTTTAGGGTTTCCTTTTTATAAAAAGGGAGTTTATCCAGCCCTTTAAGGCATACAGAAAAACATCGATCTTGGTTACGCACATCAGCATAACTCGGTTTATCATCTTCATCGCTGCATCTCCGCTGCTCTGCTCCGTCGCTGCTGCTCTGTTTAGTCGCTGCTATACTGCTGCTCTGCCTCGTCTTTGCTCTCTAGAACAGGTTCACTATTTCATTGTGTTCGAGAGTAATTGCAGCCGTGTTCTTTTCATCACTTGACGCAGATTATCAGTTGATAATCTGCTGTAGTTGTCTCTGAATTGCGGCTGGTTAGAGATAGTCAAGCAGCTGATTTTTGGTTTTGTTTAAGGCACTTCACAGTTAGCATTGTTGCTGTGTTTTGTGTATGATCAGACCTGTGTGGCTGATTGTTCTTGATATATTCAAGTTTGTTTAAGACGATTGTACAAATTGGTTGTTTATATAAAAAGTTTGTGCGTGATATCGTGTTTTTGACAGTTTTACTACCCAATAGCCGCACTAAGTGTGTCCCAATACATGTAAGACCATGGGGTATGGTGGGGCTTGGGTTGGGGCTTGGGTTGGGCATTGGTTGACACGTGGAATGGGGTGGCAGACATGGGTAAACCCACATTAAACACGGTATGGTGGGGCGGGGGTTTGGGGCGTGGGTTTGGTGGGCTAACCCGCTGGGCTGACCCGCTGGGCAGACCCAATAAACACAAATTTAATTTTTTAATATTTTTAAATAAAGATCATTACAAAAAAAGAAAATTACAAAAAAAAATTCCTAATTTTTATATTTGTTTTTTATCTCTTCTCTCAACGCCAAGACTATTTCTAACTCGTCACCCTGTAGGTGATCAATCGGCTGGGATAGAATTTTCAAATCATCACGTCTTTGTTTCAAGGCATCTCTAGCAGAATCTCTAGCTTCTTTGCTCCTTCGTATTTCGGCCCTTTGTTGTTGGAATACGTTGAATGTATCCAACTTGCATGAAATGTCATCCAACTGGTCGCTCGACGAGTGGGTGGTGGGCTAGGATTATTTTCTTGGAATCCATACGGGTTGCTCGGGTCAAAAGGACAGTTGTAAGGATGCATTTTTTTCGTTTTGTAGAAGGAGAATTGAAGATGTATAGAAGATGTGGTTGAATGTGGTAAAAAATGGAAGTAAAATGTGAGTTAATTTATAGTGAAAAAATGGAAGAAATATTTTTTTTTTAAATATAGCCGTTGGCCAACGGCTCTTTTCTTTTGGCCATTCACAAACCGCCATGTCACCTTGCTCCCCCGCCCGGCTTGAAACCCAAGCCCCAAGGGGCCACGCCCCAACCCAAGCCCACCCGGGGTGGTGCCTTGGGCATTTCACCCTAACCCACGCCCAAACCCCCGCCCCATACCCCACGGCCTAATCTGAGTTTTAAGATAACACTTGTCAATTTCAACTTTGCTACACGAGATCATATAGACACATGACTAGAAACAGCCACTGTAGCATTGCATTGTTAAGGGACCACCTATGAGTACTGTAGTACCAAGCTTCATGAACATCTGTTGGTGTACGCAACATGTCTTTCAGTTGACATTGACAAACTAACGGCCAAAATTTATTCAATCAATCCAACTGTCATATATACATACACTAAGCCAAATTATGCGTGGTTCATCTAATTCAAAGAAAGTAATGGATATTTTGGCAAAATCATTAATATCGAAAACTTAAAATGTATTACTATCCTACTAAAACATTCAATGGAGTCATTACAAGATCACGGAGGATGTAGAAATCAACACTTGTATTTGGATTAAAAATAGAGTTAAGACTCCACTCCACACACTACAAGGATTAATGTAAGTTTGATGTATGTTCTTAGATTTTTGTTTTCAGTATTTTCTAGCTCCTGGCTAGTTTGTTGATATTTATTTATTATAAATTTTGCTGCCGTCTCAAAAAAAGCTAGCGTTTCTTGGGTAACCCACCTTAACATGTTGATCCCTCGATCAACCAATCTTAGTTATGGTAAAAACGAGAGGTAAATGACGTAAATCGTATATAAATGTCATGGGTAATTAAGCAAATATCAGAAACAAAACATTCGCATAGAGAGGCACACACTAATTGTTACAAATCATGGGTTACATAAACTTATTTTCGTTTTCATCCGAGTATATTTTCCATCTCTATATTGTTACAAACTTGGGACGTTGGTGATCCAATCGAACCAACTTACTTAGCACTATAAATTCCTATTCGACGAGTAATTTATTAAAATAAAAGACTGGAATGTCAACGACTGGACTCGAACCCTTAACTTAATAGGAGTTTTAGTGTTTGTATAATCACATCTTAACATCAGTCATCACCTCTGAATTTCTCTTGAGACACGAAGGATAGTAACTAGTATTTAATTTAATGACGCAAGGTTTTCTACTTTTCTAATTAATGTTTTTAACTTATGATCTTTTTTTTTAAACAAAACAGTTTTCCAAGGACATTTTGTTTTTATTATCTAACAAAAATGCAAATAAAAAAAGGCTTAAAAGTCTTGAACAAAGAGACATAAAGTTCAATTATCGAATGGAATAATAACAAAATGGACTTAATGTTGAATACGACGTCTCACTAAGACCAAATCAAACGCTCTAATCATGTATAAATCTACATATTGTGTCTAACAACAAAGCACACTTTGACACAAAACACAAACTTCAATTTGCCACTTTCCACAGCAGCCATGACATCCAATGACACCACAACTCCTCCATATGCCACCACGGAGAAGCCGATGGCTCCACCGCCGGAAAACAAGGGTAGCATAGGGCCGGTGGTTGATGTTGGATTGAGGTTCTTGCTGTTTGCAACTGCCTTGGTGGCAATCATCGTTATGGTCACTTCTAAACAAACCAAACTGGTTCCTTTTTTAGGCATCTCAATCGTCGCAAAGTTCACTCAATCCCCAGCTTTCGTGTAAGTAATGACATCAACAAAAATCCATATTGAACTAAGGCATGTGTAGTCATAACCCCCATAGGGGGTTACGGGGGTTATGAGGGGTTATATATGTATGTGTATATATAGTGTGTGTGAGATCTTTCTTGTTTGGCGCCATTATACATGTCGCGGGACTCAAAATTTTCACCCCATAGCGCCCGGGGGCGGTGTACCCGGCGCTATGGGACGCTACGACGCTTCATAAAGCCTAGCTACGTAAGTACTAATAGACATGAGAAAGAAGTTACGTAACATTAATTAAGCTAAATACTACATAGAGGCGTACATGAGATACACATAATTACAATAAACACACACACATATATATATATATATATTTTATTTATCTTCTTTTACTCCTATTGAGAACCAATAGTTAGTTTAGAATTTATTTATTTTTTCACTTATGTAGCCACTTTACACATGTGTTATTTTACTTCTTTATTCCTATCAAGAACTAATAATTAAATTTAAAGTTTATTTATTTTTTCATTTATGCGGCCAATTTTAGACCAAAGTTAAGATTTTAAATTTTATTTTCACATTTTGTGACCACAGATGGTCACACACTTTTTATCCGTTTTGAGACCGGCATTGATAGTTTAAATTTTATAGATTATAACTGACCTTTTTATTATGTTTGGCAACCTTTTATTTGCAATTAAAATTTGATGGTAGAATATCATTCCACACGAAAAAGGGCAATTATAAAGCAATGGCAGGTAGTCGGGCAACAAGTTGCGCCGCCACCCCCTTTTGAATAGAAAAACCAATTCTACTAAATACAAAGTTTGAAACCTTTAGCGACGAAGAATTATTATTAACGACTTTTTGAACCCGATTCAAAAGTCGCACAGCGTCAGGAGCGAGGCCACCAAAGGTATCAAACGCAAACGGGACAAACACATGTTGATTCTCTAGGCAGGCTTTCTCATGTTTTGCCACTTTGCTCGCCACTGCCTTAAGCACCGCTTGCCCTACGACAAAGCCCTTGTCCTTAAGCCCGACAAGGGGGGAGACTCCAGTTAGATCTACACAAGCGTGTTTCCCCCCTTCCCATCCAAACACAAGGATGTCCGCCGGGCGTAAAGTGGACCTCCCCTCTAAGGGGTCAGTCAGAAAATTTACTGGAGCCTCCTTTTTGGCAGAGATCCCGGCCCGTTTAAAAACATCACATAACACATCTCTCACCCAATCATGCCGATATTTAAACCCTGGTAGCTCTTTACAGTGGATCGCGTGCTCGCCGAAAGAATCCAAACACGCTTTGCGGCATACCGGACATGGCTCGTCAACTGGGAACAAAGGAATCATCAGTCGGTATCTAAGGATAGCACGGTATTCCACGGCCGACATGTGTTGCCCCAAGCCTTCAATAGGTACGACAGACAGAAAATCCTGAGCATGTGGGGCACGGAGACATTCAAACATAGCTCTTTGCCGAGGGGATAAAACAAACTTCTCTTCAAACCTCTTGACAATTTCGCCATATAAGGCATTCGCCAGAATTTTATGGGATTTAGGGGGGGGCGGTGTCTTTAATGTAGAAACCGCCAATATCAAGGTCGGGAAGAGAACTATGCAAAAGGTCCAACGCACTCCTGTAATCGGAGTCTAAAACATCCCCACCACATTCTCGGAGTATGTGGTCTTGTAAACCCCAAGATTGGGCCCTTGAAGCCACGAAAGCTTATGAAGAGGCATCCTCGGCCGTACAAATCCCTAAGCCTCCGAACCGGGTCGGGAGAGAAGCCAACCTCCACTGGAGATCTCCAAAAAAGGCACCCCCACAAACAACAATATCCTCTAATGCTCCTCGGAGGCCTTCATAAAAAACAGAGACAGCTCCCCCGACCAAAGAAGGTTGACACGTTCGAAGACCAAACAGTAATTTAGCAACACCCATACAAGAACGAAGCAAGAGGAGCTCGCTCTGAGGGTCCCGTAGGCGTTTAAGGCACCTCATCAGCTCGACTGCACAGTTCGCTCTTTTAAGAGCCAGACTACTAATAAACTCTGCATCACGACTAACAGCGCCCCCCAGGAGTTTCACACCCAGCACCGGCCTCCCAATCCCCCGAGAGAATAAGCCCTCCTGAACCTTTACACCATTGCAGGTTGGCCAGAAAACTTCAGTTTTCTTTATATTAAGTTGAAGCCCTAAGGGAGGACCCTCAGCTCTGATGATATCTAAAGCATTAGCCACTTGGGTGGCATCTCCAATAAGCGTTCCGTCATCTAGGTACCAGGCGTGAAATAGAAGTTTGCAGCGATCCCTTATTCGGTGAACAAGGGGGTGTAGAACAAGGGCAAAAAGGAGGGGCCCCAAGGGGTCCCCCTGCTGAACGCCAGTAGTAGACGAAATATACTCAACCCCCACATATAATCTAGCTGGTTGACCATATAAAAAATCGACCCACGTAGAAATAGAAGGACACCTTTTCCTTACCTCGTACAGTAGGGCTGTCCTATCAACCAAATTAAAAGCGTTCGAAAAATCAACAGTAAGCATAGCAAGAGACCCATCTTGGTGGTACTCATTAAGGAACCTGTTCGCACTATGAAGAACGGCCTCTGCCCCACACGGAATCCCTACCCCAAACTGGAAATCGCCAAGGTATTTGGCCATCTCCTTCCCAACACCTTTCATGGCCACCTTGGAGATCACCCTCCTCCAAATCGACCCAACAGCGATAGGCCTAATCCCATTATCTGGTTTGAGAAGAGGTGTAAGAGGAGCAGAAGCAACAAACTCCGCCAGACTCCTCGGGCACCTCCCCCCCAAGCATAAATTAACCATAGCTGAAGTAGCCCTAAGCAGGCTATCAGCAATCACAGACCCCTCCCCACAAAAAGCATCTAAAAGATGTTGGGCCCTTAAGCCATCTCTCCCGCACGACGTACCTTTGGGGAAAGATTTAATACACCCAAGCACACAATCGGACTCCACCACAAGAGGAGACTCAGAAGGCAAGGAGGCAGGCATGGAAGGAGGGGGCATACATGGGTGCTTAGCCACTAAAGCCTTCGGAGTATTCTTATTGAGAGGGGCGACCTCCGAGGAGCATAAAACCTTAACCGCACAAATTTGATTAGTTAAATTTTCTGATTTTTGCGCCCGTTATGGTTTTAGTCGCAAGTTTAGGTCATAAATGGCCAGTTTTCTGTTCTGAATTATGATTTATACGAGTTTAATACTAGCTATTGGTGGTGGTTATATATCACTCAGATACTTTGTAGCAGCACTATCGGTGGCTTGCTTGTACAGCGTAATCACCGGCGTGGTATCGCTTTTGGTGTTGATGAAGCCAGGAGGACAATTCACAACGCTTCAGTTCCATTTTGTGATACTTGATGCTGTAAGCTCTTGAACCATACTTTATTTTGATTTTTTGTACATCTTGCAACTCATGCAAGTCCATTAAGGTGGGAAGCTAGCTAGCAAACTCCTCTAGAAACACTTATATATCCAAACTCCAAACCACATGTAAATCCAAAAGCTCATATATTTCCTTAACATGGATCAGTGTTTCATCCCAAAACATAAATCAACTTGCAGAATAATTAATTAAGCCAAGTAAATTTAATGTCATATTTTGAAGGAAATAAATGAACTTATAACTAATGGGTATACATGGTGCAGCTGCTATTAGGCATCGTGGCTGCAGCGACAGGAGCAGCAGGAGGAGTCGGATACATTGGATACAAAGGAAACTCGCATTCGCAATGGAACAAGGTTTGTGATAACTTTGGTTCCTTCTGCACACACTTTGCAGTCTCAATTTTTCTATCGCTTATATCCTCCATATTGCTTCTACTGCTCGTCTGGCGCTCCGTTTATGTGCTTTCGAAGAAGATCAGCAGGCCGTAATATGATTATTTCAGATGGAGATTTTTGTAATCGATATCTGAGCACCGTGTAATAAAAACATAGCTAATCAAGTAGCATATGTGTAAATTTCTAGTTTTATTTTGTCAACAACAATTTGGATTCGCTTAACCTTGGTGTTTGAATATTTTCGTGAGTTCCATAATTCTCTATATGAAAGAGTAGAAACTTACCTTAAGTTTAAATTAACTAATTAAATTAAAAGTTTAAATAACATTCTAGTTCATTAATTAATATAAGTTGCCCTATTTACTGCTCTAGGGTTTGGAACTGTTAACGAGCAATCATTTTATTTGTTTATTTGTTTGGCCTTTTGGCCGTTTGAGTCGGAGGTTTATTTTTATGAAGTTTAATTTTCAAAAAAAAAAAATTAATACTATTTCAGAATACTTTTGTCATTTATTATGAACACATATATTGATTGCATATGTGTAATAACCAAATTACAGATGGATATATGTATAGCCAATCTAGATGTATGTAAGACCGTGGGGTATGAGGGGCTTGGGTTGGGGGCTTGGGTTGGGGCATTTGTTGACACGTAGAATTGGGGGCCCTCCACCACCAAAACCCACGCCCATGGGGTATGGTGGGGCTTGGGTTGGGGGCTTGGGTTGACACATAGCCATTAAGAGCCCGCCATGTCACTTTGCTTGGCGCCCCACGCCCGGCTTGAAACCCAAGCCCCAAGGGGTCACGCCCAAACCCAAGCCCACCCGGGGTGGTGCCTTGGGCGTTTTACCCCAACCCACGCCCAAACCCACGCCCCATACCCCACGGCCTAATAATAAAATTACAGATGATAAATTACAGAACTATCATCAAATAATATTAAACATACAAAATAAATAAACAAAATGATTAGTTGATAAAGTTCTTAAATGATCCTGATCAGACTCCTTATTTAAAACAATTATCCAACTAGATAAATTAATGACAATATAATTGCTCAGGAATTTAGGCTAGGTTTCCCCATAGAGATATATATAGATAGCGAGAGAAAGTAGACTGACAATGAAAAAAGATGAGAACCTCTTTATCCCGCAAGTTATTGATTTTGATTTCTGTTGGCCTTAATTGTGTGATCAAAGTTTGATAGAAGTTTAAGGGTTGATTATGCATTAGTTTAAAGTTATTTAGATGGCGGTTACAAGGTAGTTATAAAATATGGGGACTAAAGTTGACAATCTGGAAGTTGGCAACTTCTCCTCTAATCGAAAGGGTATGTCCCTGAGGACATGTTTGTTCGCGATTGGCTGCATACAAGGGATCAAGGGATGCGACTTGTGGATGTAAAGACACACCTCTTCAAGTTTCATTCTCATCCACATATTCTAGAGACGTGACTATTCGTGAAAGGACACGACTCTACACTCGCACCCATTGAAGTCTATAAATAGTTTAGGATTTTCATTTTTGTAATCTGGAATCTTGCATCTTGTAACAATCAGGTTCTATTGTTCATTTATTAATACGATTGTGTATTAGGGTTTATCCCTCTCTTCTTGTTCTTTGTTCGATTGTTATTTTGTTCTTGATTGATGGGTTGAATTCATGGTCTCCTGGGATCTATATTGGTATCAGAGCCAAGGCTCAAAGAATCAAGATCATGGGTTCAATTCTTCAATCAAGGCAAGGGTTATGCGGTTCGGAAGAATCATCTGAGGGAAAAGAAAAATCGGTTGGTGCCGGTTTCGGTGATGAAAGGACGAGCGGTGGAAAGTGCGGCCGGGGCTGCAACAAAGGGAAGAATGTTGCGCTGGGGAAGCCATCCATGAGTTCGTGAAAATCACCCATTAAGAAATTTCCCAAGAAGTTGATCACGAAGTCGCATACAGTTAAAAATATTGGGTTCAGAGATTACCCAAGAAAAAGATACAGAGAAGGAAGAGAGGATGCCATCACAAAGATCAATCGCAAGAGACGGTGTTCGTGTCGGAATTCCCTAAGGACTTGCAGGGTTGAAGATTGTTGATGGAATCATAGCGGGAACATAATGGTTTGCACAGTCATATGTAGACATGGATGAGGCCGCAAAGTTTTTGGTGTAGTGTGTGACGCATGACACCAGGATTAAAGTTTGCCCAGGAAGAAGCATGCAAAGTTCAAGAATTAAATTTGGATCAACAATTAGGGGGGGTGAATGTTGGCCTTAATTGTGTGATCAAAGTTTGATAGAAGTTCAAGGGTTGATTATGCATTAGTTTAAAGTTATTTAGATGGCGGTTACAAGGTAGTTATAAAATATGGGGACTAAAGTTGACAATCTGGAAGTTGGCAACTTCTCCTCTAATCGAAAGGGTATGTCCCTGAGGACATGTTTGTTCGCGATTGGCTGCATACAAGAGATCAAGGGATGCGACTTGTGGATGTAAAGACACACCTCTTCAAGTTTCATTCTCATCCACATATTCTAGAGACGTGACTATTCGTGAAAGGACACGACTCTACACTCGCACCCATTGAAGTCTATAAATAGTTTAGGATTTTCATTTTTGTAAGAGTTAATTACACAAATGGGTCCTGTGGTTTATAGTTTGTTTCGCCTTAGGGTACTAACTTTTTTTTTTAACATGTTAAGGTCCCGTGGTTTACGTTTTGTAACACCTTTGGGTACTAACACCAAAATTAGTTAATTAATGACCAAAATGCCCTTGCTTTTTTTTTTTTAAGATTATCAATGTAACACATTTGGGTACTAACACCTAATTTTATTTAAGATTACAAAATCTATTTTTTTTTATTTTCATCTTTTTATTATATCTCTTAATTAACATAAAGTCTATTTTTTTTTTATTTTCATCTTTTTATTATATCTCTTAATTAACATAAAGTCTATTTATTTTTTTATTTTCATATTTTTATTATATCTCTTAATTAACATAAAATCTATTTTTTTTATTTTCAACTTTTTATTATATCTCTTAATTAACATAAAGTCTATTTATTTTTTTATTTTCATATTTTTATTATATCTCTTAATTAACATAAAATCTATTTTTTTTATTTTCAACTTTTTATTATATCTCTTAATTAACATAAAGTCTATTTATTTTTTTATTTTCATATTTTTATTAAATTTCTTATTTAACATAAAATCTATTAGTTACACCAGTAAAATCTACTAGCAATATAGTTTTATGTAAATTAAATATTTTACTCGTTTTAAATAATGTAAACCTTACTCGTTTTCAATTTTGGATAGATAGGATAGATAATAATAAATATATAAACTGTATAAGTTCTAAAATAGTAAAATGTAAATGAATAAAAAAACGAGTTAAAAAAAGGCTTAATTTTTTTTCATGAAAGATATTTATTTTTATCAATCATATCTATCCAAAATTGAAAACGAGTAAGGTTTACATTATTTAATAAAAATATGAAAATCTACTAACTATATAGTTTTATGTAAATTAAATTTCTTAGTCGTTTTAAATAATGTAAACCTTACTCGTTTTCAATTTTGGATAGATATGATTGATAATAATAAATATCTTTCATGAAAAAAAATTAAGCCTTTTTTAACTCGTTTTTTTGTTCATTTACATTTTACTATTTTAGAACTTATACAGTTTATATATTTATTATTATCTATCCTATCTATCCAAAATTGAAAACGAGTAAGGTTTACATTATTTAAAACGAGTAAAATATTTAATTTACATAAAACTATATTGCTAGTAGATTTTACTGGTGTAACTAGTAGATTTTATGTTAAATAATAAATTTAATAAAAATATGAAAATAAAAAAAATAAATAGACTTTATGTTAATTAAGAGATATAATAAAAAGATGAAAATAAAAAAAATAGATTTTATGTTAATTAAGAGATATAATAAAAATATGAAAATAAAAAAATAAATAGACTTTATGTTAATTAAGAGATATAATAAAAAGATGAAAATAAAAAAAATAGATTTTATGTTAATTAAGAGATATAATAAAAATATGAAAATAAAAAAATAAATAGACTTTATGTTAATTAAGAGATATAATAAAAAGATGAAAATAAAAAAAAATAGATTTTGTAATCTTAAATAAAATTAGGTGTTAGTACCCAAATGTGTTACATTGATAATCTTAAAAAAAAAAAAAAAAGCAAGGGCATTTTGGTCATTAATTAACTAATTTTTGTGTTAGTACCCAAAGGTGTTACAAAACGTAAACCACGGGACCTTAACATGTTAAAAAAAAAAGTTAGTACCCTAAGGCGAAACAAACTATAAACCACAGGACCCATTTGTGTAATTAACTCTTTTTGTAATTTGGAATCTTGCATCTTGTAACAATCAGGTTCTATTGTTCATTTATTAATACGATTGTGTATTAGGGTTTATCCCTCTCTTCTTGTTCTTTGTTCGATTGTTATTTTGTTCTTGATTGATGGGTTGAATTCATGGTCTCCTGGGATCTATAATTTCGACTTGCGAATTTAGGTAAGAATGCCAAGTGTTCGTCAAATCAAATACTAAACCAAATTGGTTATCTTCTTTTCCAATTCCATAAAAAGTCTTGGCAGTAAATCTTAAATCCGTATGGACTTTGAAACTAGGAAGTCATATGTTTGATCTCGTATGTGAAAGGTGTTAAGTAAAGGCGTCCATGAAGTTGAGCCATGAGACTTCAAGTGTTATAGTGAACAAAAGATGTAGATCTGGAAATAGGATTATACGTGCGAAAGTTAGCCCGTAAAAAAATACTAGTAGAACAATCACCACGTATACGTACGAAAGTTAGCCAGTAAAAAAATAATAGTAGAACAATCGCACTAAAAAGATCACACAGTGCTAATTCTCATTGATATGACTTGCTTGGATACACACATTTCTTGATTTAGGTAAATATGATTTGGTGAACGCTCGTAATCAAGTGGATAGATTCGAAGCATCAATCAAAGTCAAGGGGCTTTTTTTACCCCATATTATCAACTTACACATATAGATTTTTAGTCTATGATGTCGTATTTGCCTATATTATTTAATGTAAAGCAATTGATGGCTACAAATCGTATTGATATCCTCAATCATGCTAGTAAAAATTGACAAATATTGAAAAGAAAATTGATGCCCCAACTCCCAACAAACTAGGCCTAACAATCAGTTCTCTTTTGATGGGGATGCATGTTCAATTTTTGCCTCACCTATCTTTATTGCTATGATGGAGATGATATATTGTAAAATTCTTTTTCCTTAATTTATGAATTCATCGTCTCACTTTATTGCTATACTTACTTTGTAATAAGTGAAATTTGTACTATTGATGTAACTTTTCGTAGCCATATGCATGTTTAGTTTGCATCCATTAACAACATTCACAATTGATCTTCGTGAGTGTAATCTCTATATTCTTTAGAGTGGTTGTAAATGGTTGTAAGTGAAGAAGATGGAAAAAGGATAAAAAGTTACCGTTCACCAATAAATTTAGAGGTGATACAGTCTACCTCTATATTTTTTAATATTTTTTTAAAGCAGTTGTGAGTGTATGTGAGAGAAACTTTTACGATGAAAATATAAAAAAAATTATTTAATTAAAAATGAAAGAAAAAAATTAGTGTTTTTTAGTATAATTATAAAAATGAAGAAGAAGACTTCAATTGCGAATGCTCTAATACACAATGAGGGATGTTTAGATGTATAAACGAGTTATCTAAGACTCTATTGTTCTTAGTAATAACTATGTTTTTCCTGCTCGCACGTTGCGGCGGGAAACTAACCTCTTATGCAAGAGTTTTCGAATTTAGGTGCATTAGAACCACAAAAGTAATAAACTTATCCCCCAAAAAGAAAGCCTTTAAAGCATTCAAGGAAATATGCCATAAACTAAATGTTAACATATGCATCATTCTTACCTACTACCATAGTCCATATATCATACCTTCGATTTTATAGCACCAACCCCACCTTACCAATCAGCATCTTTGAATTATCCTCATATTACAAAACATATGGTACAGTTAAAAACATTCATTCAAGTTATCTACAAAACTTCAACAAATGATAACTGCACGTTTGCAATATCAAATGACAATTTTAACTACTCCATTCCTACGCTCGTGACCCGCCCTAAACAAAGTGCGGAGCTCGGGAGGGGGCGGCCGACCCCCCAAATTTTTCGCTCGTTAGTGGAGAGTATGTAGTTTTTGTATAGAATTTTTTTGGTATATACGTTTTTGACCCCCCGGTTTTATAGAAATTTTGGTATATACGTTTGCGACCCCCCCGACCGGAAATCTCAAGCTTCGCCACTGCCCTAAACGGCTGCCCATCAAGCCCCATTCATGCCCGTTGGGCGGTGTTTCACACCCTTTTGGACTAATGTGGCTGTGAGCATGAAAGCTTCATTCAAGTTATCTACAAAAAAATCAACAAATAATTATAATATTTTAGTCTTGTTTTCAAAATCAGAAAAAAAAAAAAAAAAACAAACAAACAAACTCTTAACCTAACTGCAAAAGTGCAAAGGCCATAGTATTGGGATATACTCACTCATGTACCAATCATAAAAAGAAATAAGCATTTTATATTGCATTTCAAATGATGCAATGAAGGAAACATATTTGAGTAAATCTATAATGGATCTTCAAATATACACCCTTCAGGTATCGGTATCGAAATCAAATCCCAACAAAACTAACACAAACAAATACAACGTTTGTAGATCCTAGTCAGAGACTTACAGTGCAAGCATGAAGATTATAACTGGAAATGGAACCGTTGTGTCGTTCGCCACCCCACAAAAACCGTTTTTGTTTCACAGCGCACTACCGTAGGCTTACCCCATGATAACGACCCCTATTTGCTGCTATTGTTTGACCCAGTTCAGTCGCCTTTAGTAAGCCAAAACAACCATTCACTATTGACGATCCCCTATACAACTAAACCCTTCGATCGCCTTAGTCGTTGCTGCGTTTATCCATGTAAATCCGTTGTATAGACCTAAATTTGGAAAGTGTGAAGGAACGAAGTTACCAAATCAATAGTATAAAAGTAAAAACTTTGAAAGGAAGTTACACTTAAACAAAAAAAAATATTTAAAATCAACAAAAAAACAATCTGACATACATACATGTTTACAACGGGCACAGGAAATCCTTATATCATTCAGAAATGAAAAGAAATCAATGAAGTCAGCCTAGGTATCTGAGACAATAAAAAAATGTAATTAGGAAAAACAATCTACGAAATCGATCTTTGAGAGGCTCAGAGTTCCACCAAAAAAAAAAAAAAAACATAGCTGCACGGCGGGTTACAGGTTTAAGCCTACCATCCACCATCCTTGCCATACCATCCTCATGAATCTTCTAGAAATATTTAGAACTCATCATAGCCAACAACCAAAATGATTACCCTACACAGATTTGTCACCACCACCACTCTCTCAGTTATCTAAATCCAACAATATAAAACCCCTAAATCCACAAAACATCAAAACCATCAACACATCACAAACTAAACGAAGAGATGAAAACAAATCAAGCTTGAAACCAGACCAAACTATATTATATTATATCATGCAATGCTATGCTATCTATTAAAAACACAACTATTTCAACAGTGATCCTTGAGATCATGGCCATCCAAAGCTTCATCTTTGGTGGGTGTGGCTTCTCTTGTCAACGTTTAAAAGGCTCAGAATTCCGGGGAAAAAACATGTTGCAGGTGTACACCTACCATCCACCATCCTTGCAAGACCATAATCATCAATTTTATGTGAAACTTTGGATTGCAGCCCCTTTTAAGGCAGTCCCTTATTAGTCTGTATGAGCCTCAATTTGGTTTCAAATTGCTAGGGTTCATTCATTAAACACACATGCACCAAAATGACTTGGAAACCAACAAATCTTACCCCCAAAAATCAGCATCCTTACCATGATTTTTGTTGGAATTGAAGTCCCAAACAACCATGTTAGACACAAGCTCTTAGTCAGACTCGGATAAGAGCCCTTAGATCAATCTAAATCGGTCTTATAAATAGCCTCAAACACATGCATGTTTCAATCTTAATTGAAATAAACTAAGAAATTACCTGGTTGTTCCAGATTTGGTCCTAATAGTCCACTACATCCATTCTTCGTTCCTGAAAAAAACGAATGAAGCAATAACCAAATTCAGACCTATAACATTAATCTTTGAAACTCATAAGGCTCATAATCATCATAGCCTCATTGAGAATAAATCCAGAACCACATCACAGTCAGATTGTTACCAACAACATCGACGCAAATGAAAAGATTCAAAGCCAGAGGCAGAAAGCAACAGAGGCGTCGCACATAGTACGTCCGCCGCCGCCATAGACGGCCGAAACCACTGGCAACGACAGGGCAACACCTGTTCCTCACTTTATTTATCTCTAGAATCGCATCTCTCAATAAGAGCATTCTCATCCAAACCATCAAAATATGTGAGGGGTAGTTTTTATATTATAAAGGGTATAAAAAATGGTTGTGAGTGGAGGAGAGAGAAAATGTTAATGTTCATCTGTATATTTGGGGGGACACTGTTTACCCAGTATAATTTTTTTAATATATATTGAAAGTGGTTGTGAGTGAAGGAAAGAGAAAAATGTGATGATAATATTATTTAATTGAAAAGGAGAGAGAAAAAGTATTTGTTTTTAGTGGAAATATATTGATATAGGAGTTGTTTTTTAGTGGAATGTATGTATAATTTGATGGATTGGATGAGAATGCTTAACCGAGTGAAATTTAAGGAGGAGATGAGGGGGAAAATTAGAGGAGATAAGTGAATAACGTGACATCATTAAAACAAATGTGATGATGAATCATCACATAATCATTATTCATTTCCCTCACTAACTATCATATATTAATTAATTGGTTATTGGTAATAGTTATTTTATTGAGTGTGTTTATATATAGAGGATAAAATTTGTGAAAAACTCTTATTTGTGAAAAAAAGCCCAAAGAAAACTCTATATTTTGGTTTTCTTACGAAAAAATATCATGATCTTTTTTCATATATATATATATAGCGGAGTGTTTAAATGAGAAGAAATTTTTGTAAGAATAAAAAGAATAAGTTTTGAACCAATAGAAATGCTCCATTTTACTTTTTTAATATGTGCATTTAATGTTATTAATAAGGGCATATAGGTAAATTTCTAATTGTAATTAAAAAGCAAACTAATTAAAGTTGTAACTCACTTTTAAATATACTCTTTCAAGATAAAATAATTTAGGGTAAATGACAATTTTTGACATGTGTAGGATAAATTTTAGTATATGTGTAGGATAATTCTTAAATGTGTATGATAAATTTAGATATGCGTAGGGTAAATTTCGGTAAGTGTAAGATATTGTAGGATAAATTTTGAAATGTGAAGGATAAAATGTTTTTTGCTTTATTAATTAGAGATAACATAATTAATGGGAGAAGTTAAAACTATTTAATGTTTTACCATTATACCATTTCTTCTTTTTCTTCTCACATTAAATTTCTTTTCAAATGAACCATCCCCTATATATATATATATATAGAGAGAGAGAGAGAGAGAGATAGAGAGAGAGAGAGAGAGAGTAGGAGTTGGGTGGAAAGTCTATTTTTCCTAGAAAGTCTAGGGAGGAATAAGAATTGGACATGTGTCATTGAGGGATTTTAAGTAGAAGGGCTATCATGTAATTTCACATTTTAATTTTATTTTTGGAATGTATCTTCATTAACTAAAATTCCATGATTTTCGGAATTTTTATTATTTTCGAATTCAAATCTGGAAGTCAATGTGTTTATCTGAAAACTATCAGCATGTTCTTAGTGATGTGTGTTACCAGTCAGAGAGGTTGAAGTCAGTGTGTTTTAACACTCTGAAGTCAATATATAATCAGGTTGTGTTTTAACAGTTCTTTTGCATTTTAACAATCTGAATGTGTTTTATGTTATTGTCTATGTCACATTACATCGCATATTCCATTGTTCAGAAGATTACTGGAATTTATCAGCATGTTCTTGGTGCTGTGTTTTAACAGTTTACAGGGCAAAAGTCATTTTTTTATAGATCCCACAATATAAATTTGGTAAAACACAGGGTATGAATCTGATTGATGTTAAAACACAACTGTATGAATCTGATTGCTGTTAAAACACAACTGTATGAATATGAATGCTAAAACACAAGTGTATGAATCTGCTTGCTGTTAAAACACAACTATATGAATCTGTTTGCTGTTAAAACACAACTGTATGAATCTGAAATCTAAAACACAACTGTATGAATCTGCTTGCTGTTAAAACACATCTGTATGAATCTGGATGCTAAAACACAACTGTATAAATCTGAATGCTAAAACACATATCTGTATGAATCTGCTTGCTGTTAAAACACATCTGTATGAATCTGTTTGCTGTTAAAACACATCTGTATGAATCTGAATGCTAAAACACAACTGTATGAATCTGGTTGCTGTTAAAACACATCTGTATGAATCTGGATGCTAAACCACAACTGTATGAATCTGCTTGCTGATAAAACACAACTGTATTAATTTGCTTGCTGTTAAAACACATCGTCAAGAAAACGGAGATGATAAGAACAATATTTGAATGGTGATGATGAACTCGGAGATGGTGGAGATGGAGAAGTGTTTTAATTTGATCCGGTGCTCTCCATCGTTTCTAAAGTTATCTTCTTCCGTGATTGTAGTTATTTTTGGTAGGGATTGGGGTTTCCAAGATGGGTTTGGAGAGAGATAGAGAGAGGGAAAATCGCTTGAAATTAGGAACTGGGCGGTTATCTAATTGATTTAAAACACGACCATTGACAAAATTGCCCCTACTCATTTAAAACAATCAATTAATTAAACTCAAATATTACAAGATTGCCATTGATTTAATCTCAACCCTTAAACACACCAATCGGATGGACCAGATCGCTTCCTAGACTTTCTAGGAAAAACACACTTTCCGTGCGAACCCTACTTATATATATATATATATATGGAAAGGTTAACATACAAAAAACCTTATCCTACATTATCGTACGCGACGAGCGTAACCGTCCGATCAGGGGAATAATCACGCTTTGGACATGTAATCACGCATGGGGGTTAGTTTTTTTTGGGAAAATCACGCTTTGGACATGTAATCACGCACGTTATTTTGATCAAAAAAGTAATTACGCCTGTTATATACTTTGTCGCGTATAATAATGTAGGATAAGGCCTTTTGTACATTATACTTATTCTATATATATATATATATAGGGAAGGTTCATTGGGAAACACTAAAAAAGTGGGGAACAACGGGGAACCGACTCAAACGAACTCCGATTGGACTCATTCCAGCGGCGTTGAAACCGGCTCGTCGAACCCTAACTAAGATCTCTTAACCCTAAATCCTAACTCCTAAACTCTAAACCCTAAAGCTAAATAATAAGGCTAAAACCTAAGCTAAACCGTAAAATCTAAACTATAAACACTAAAAGCTAAACCCTAAAGGCTAAACCCTAAACCCTAAAACTAAACCCTAAACCCTAAAGCTAGACCCTAAAGCTAAACCCTAAGGCTAAACCCTAAAGCTAAACCCTAAAAGCCAAACCCTAATATATTTAGGGTTTAGGGGTTATGATTTAGTGTTTAGGGTTAAGAGATCCTAGTTAGGGTTCGACGAGCCGGTTCCAACGCCGCTGGAATGAGTCCAATCGTAGTTCGTTTGAGTCGGTTCTCCACTGTTCCCCACTTTTTTAGTGTTCCCCAATGCACCTCACACTCTCTCTATATATATATATGACTAAATTACGTTTTTGGCTCATGTGGTTATATCACTTTTACTATATTAGCCGAAAATAAGAATTTTTAACATATCTGCCCACATGATCTCTATAACTAACCATTTTGGCCCCTAAGTCTAGAGATCATGGGGGCCAAAATAGTTAGTTATAGAGACCGTGTGGGCCAAAATGGTTAGACTTAGGGGTCAAAATGGTTAGTTATAGAGAACATGGGGGCAGATATGTTAAAAATTCTTATTTTAGGCTAATATAGTAAAAATGATACTACCACAGGGGCCAAAAACGTAATTTACTATATATATATATATATATATATATATATATATATATATATGGATAGTCATTGAGAAACTAAAAAAAATCGGCTCAAACGAACTTCGACTAAACTCATTCTAAAAAAACAAATCATGAGTTTGTTAGACTTTGATTTACACATTGCATCATCGCTACATCTATACTATATATATAAGACAATAGTATTTTAAAATATTCAAAAGTTAAAAACATTTTTTCTTTAATGTATACGGTACAACCTAAAATGAGGGTAATTTGTCTTTAAACACTAATTACAATATAATCCCCTCATCTTTAAAAAAATATAGTTAACTAGCTAGTAGTTACACTTTATCCGATTATAAAAAAAATCCGTGATTTTTAAACCGTCATAACTATTTCGTAAGTTAATATATTTTGTTTTTCAAAAAAATCACACGATAGAAACGAGTATTTTATTTTCTTTAATTTGAGTTTAGCATTGCTATATATTTTTTATTTAAAAATAAATATGTTACTTGATTAACTATGTCTAAGGTTAGCAATACCTGAATCGTTAACCGAAAAAAACAAAAAATAGAGGAAACCGAACCGAAATCAATCAAAAATTGAATTAATTGAAAACTGATTAACCGAAGCCCGAATTAAACAAAATAAGTTATTCGGTGTTTGTGTACCCTCGTTTAACCAAAATTAGCCGAACCAAACCATTCGTAGTTGCATATGTTTCTAGTTTTTATACCTCCCGTTCATGTATTTCATATTTTATACATCCATTTTATGTATTTATACTTCCATTTCATATATTTTAGACATCTATCTTATGTATTTATACCTCAATTTTATGTATTTCTAAGCAAAAGTTTTAGCCCAAGTTTGGTTTTGACTATTAATGGAAATTAAACGAATTAAAACCGCCAATCTAACCGAATAAATTGAACTGATTAACCGAAAACCAATTGGTTAATAAAATAGACTAATCGATAACTCCGGTTTCGGTTAAGAATAATAACTAAACCAATCGAACAATGTACACCCTAACAATGTCTGTGTTTTTTACCACATCACAAGGGTACCCTTCTAGTATATAGAGATATAAATCATTGAGCTAATATATAGAGATATAAACATCATAACCTTATTCAAGATGTTTAAAAAAAATAAAACAAGTACTAAGTAGAAATATGAGGTTTGTGTATTGTTACCTGAATGGATGAAGAAAAACCAAATCATAGATATGAAGATGTTGCAACAAAATGTGTTGATAACCTGTTGTAAAACAACTAAATCTATTATCAATATATCAATATAGAGAAAAAATAAGCGAATGAGGAATGCAAATCTTATTAGTATGTACGTATATGAAATACAAAGCCTCTATTTATAGGCTCGTACATTAATATAAAAGTCAATACAAAAGAGTTGGATCTGGAAAGTCACTCTAAATGATATATTCATGATAAAATTTAACATTTTATTGGTCAAAATCTTGTAATATATAAATGACATAGATTAAACAAAGAACAGAAAGATAATAACAAAATCACAACATAAGTTATTAAGAATATAAGTAATCATTAGTAGTGAGTAGTTAAAACTAACTTAAAAGTCATATAATTAACAATATTAAGTATTATTATTAGTGGGTTACTCTTTAGCCTTTATTTGTTTTCATATAAACTTATGTAATTGTTATTAAGAAATGAGACAGGGTATATAGACTCATTTTACATCACATACCATCACCTTCTAGCCTAACATTAGTCTAGTGTATTGTAAAATTTGCATTGTTAACTGGCATTGGAGCTTCAAATGTTCTCGGTGACCAAATTAATTCAGTTTTTTTTAAACAACCATCAAATCTGAATTTTTAAAACCTAAACCACAAAAGGTAGCATTAATCTGCAACGTAGAAGAAGAAGAAACATTGAAAACCAAAACCACGTAGAAGAAGAAGAAACACTGAAAACCAAAACCACCAAATCTGAATTTTGGCCTTCATTACAAGAATGATATGTAAAAAGTGTATTAAATAAATAATTCAGCAAGTTTAATAATCAAACTTAACAACTAAATCACACACGCACGACAAGTATAACGGTCGCAATGTAGCATACCCAGTAAGACCAGATATCGATCCTAGGGACTTTATGCAAGCACTCTCAATAGACAACCATTGTCAAATAAAAGTCAATTTTAAAATATATTTTCAGGGTTTTAATTAATAACCTAGCGCGAATACTAAGACGAACTAAATCGTGTCGAAATCAGATGAGGAAAAACAACTATCTAGGTGTAGGATCCTACTAGTAAACTCGGACACTCTCGGAATTAGATATCGGATTTAACCGTTTTTCTAATGTACGTCAAATAAAAGTATGCTAATGTTGGTCCCAGTTTGGACTTTAAAAACTTCTTTTCACGTAATATGGCAAGTGATTTCAACAAATGTGAAAATAGTGTGCGGAAATAGAAATCAGACTTTCAAGAAACAAGACCTATAGAATTTTCAAGTTTATATCACTTTGAAACAAAATGCTTTACAAGGTGATTGTGAGATTATTATCTATTACAAACGAATACTTGTGAATTCTGAGGTGAAAGGACAATAGAGTTTGTAGTGTGTATTGAATGCTAGGCTTAACTCATTGTTATCTGCTTGACGAGCCTTCTATTTATAGGACATTTGTTTATTCATGTTTATGTCCTGCAAAAAGTAGCTTCTTGACATATTCATTGAATCCAATAATCAAGTTGCCTTTGTCATCATGATATCCAATAATGTCAACTTGCTTCGGTTATTGTGGCAGGATAGAACTGATTTTTAGACACGTGGGGTTTTATCAGATTTTCTGATAACCACTTCATCAGAAATTCTGGTGAACAAATCATCAGAAAGTCTGATGATCAGAATCGCCAGAAACTGGTGATATTTCAAAATATCATCAGATCCATCAGAAAAGCCTTCTCTAATAATCTTCTTCAGTTCTAGTTCAACTTATGATTCTTTGAAGTAGATATTGTTCTGTTTAGTTGCCCTATCCGGTCTTCCTTTTGTTGTTTTGATCTTCAGGACTTTTGTCTTCTTCATAGATCAAGTTGAACTTGATTTTCCTCAATACTTACAAATAAAGTTTCCTAACAGTTTCCCCCTAAGTAGTGTAAGAAAATGAACTCTCTATATCAAACATGAACAGACTTCAAACAATCCTTAAAAGGAGTTTAAACAACTAAATGCAGAATCATGAAACAAAACAAATCAACCATTGTTCAAAACAAACAGAAAAATAGAATATTGTTTCTCAAAAACAGAAATTTTACACTCATGAATTCATCAGTTGATCTTCACTCCTCCTCTAAACTTGTCTCCTGCTTTCAACCTTTTCTAGTAATCAATTGCTTTTTGAGTTGTTTTGTAGAGCTCTTTGTACCAACCTCTAGCTTCTATGTAACTTTCAATGCTATTTTCAATTTCCTTCCTCAGCTGTTCATTGTTCTTCCCTTTTTTCTTGAGCTGCTCTTGTTTCTCATTCATGCAATTCTTTATATATTTCAGAGTTTGATTGGAATACCTATATATTTCAATGACTCTGAACAGAGCTTTCTCATCATAGGCATCTTTGAAAACCACACACATTTCTGGTTTGTCAAAGATAGCTCCAGTTCTTACTTTGTTGAGAGGAATTTCAGCTGGAATGGTGTTGTTAGAAGGAGGTGTTAGTACCTTTTTGCTATACTAAAAGTTGATACACAGGTCAAAGTCTGTTAGTGCAACCCTTTGATATAACTTTTCTCCTGCTTTCTTGATGTTGTCACGAGCTCTTCTGATCACAACTGCGGAGCTTTTGTCTTTATCAATGAGTTGCTTCAACTTTACTAAACTCATTGGGTGAAGATCATCAGCCAGGTCTCCATCAGTAACAGTTGTATCACTATTATCTTTTCTGATCAGGGTGTATTTGTTCTGTCCACCAGTACCTAAGACACCTCCTGGAGCATTAATAGTGATAATTCTTTCAATGGAAACTATTGGATTTGTAATTGGTTTGTGCAACATTTCCAAGTTTCCTGCATCTCTGAGTTCAACAATATTTCTGCTTAATGGAAAGAGTGGCCTTTCAAGTTTATCTTCTTGTTTGTTCCAGTAGTAGTGCTTCAAGTGTTCTTCAGGGTACATAATTGTATGTAGATCACCTTTTAGCACTTCGAATTCTTTGAGTTTTCGATCTGAATCTTCTCCAATCACTTTTCTTGGCCTTTTTGAGGGTGTTACTTCATGTTCCATTCTTCTCTTCTCTTTTGTATTCAATTGTTTGCTGAATTCTGTTTCACCTGTGAGAGCTATGGAAGATGATTGAACTGGAATAGCTCCTTGCATAGGCACCTTTGATGTGTCTGGCTTTGGAATATTTGTTGGAGGACCCATGAGTAACTTTGGCATACTATCAGGAGGACCCATGGGTTGCTTCTGTTTTTGTGTTGATGAAGCTTCTGTTTGCCTGGTTGGTTTTTGTTGAGTGACTTCTGGTTGTTTAAATTGTTGTTGAAGAGTTTCTGACACTCCTGATGGTTTTTCTTATGGGATTGGAGCTTTCAGTTCATGAAAATCAACTTTTGCCAGTCTGGCAACATTGTACTGCAACCTCTTTACTAACAGACGAACATCAGCAAGAGTTTGAGCATTTGTTTCTTCTTGTTTCTTCATTCTCTGAAACTCCAGTTTATCTTGATTTTTCTGTGCAGACAATTCCACCATCAGTTTCTCAAAAGCCTCAGCCATGCTGCTGTTGTTGGCTCTAAGGAACTGAATTTCTTCAAGGATTCTTCCAGAACTTGAGCTTTCCCCTTCACTTGCAACTTCTGCCATCTTTGTCTTGATTTCTTGCAATTCTTTGAGAGCTTTCTTGAATTCTGATGAATTCTCTCTGTTTTCTGATGACTCTTGTAGTTTGTTGAGGGCTGCAATGTTATCTTCTGTTTGTTTCTGTACATCTTTGACAGTTTCTGATAATACTTTGATGTCTGACTTTTGATTTCTGATATCTTCCAGTATCAGATCAAGCTTTTCTTCTGTGGATGTCTTGCCAGTACAAACATCAGTTATGTCATCAAGTTCCTTGTGTAGTTGCTCTGTTGACATAGATTGATGTTCTTGGATAACAGGAGGAACAACAGATGTTCCACCTATAACACCAGCAGAAAACACATTCTATGTTTTTCTAAGGTTAAGAGGATTGAAATATTCCATATTCTATATACCCTTACTAGAAAATTGAAACTCATTCAAATTCTGGTTTTCCTCATATCCTTGAATCTTTTCATATTCTTCATGAGTTGTTGAGAAACTCTTATTTTTCTCAACCAGGTTTCCTTGATCAGTAGACTGATCTCCACCTGTTGCCACCACATTCTCCTCCTCAGAATCTGATTCAGAGAATGGGTCAATGGTTTTACTCACATCTTGTTTTTCAGAAACAGTGCCTCTGTGTGAAATTTCATAATTTCCTTGAATTGAATCATCAGAATCACTCTCAAAATCATGAACAATATTAATTTTAGAGTGTTGTGCACCTGTTTCTCCCATATGTGAGATTTCTGCATGATGTTCTTCTGCCACAGGGCTCATGTACACATCTTCACCAGCTTGATGAGGTTCTGATTCACCCTGCTCTTCTATTCTTGCTGTACTGGATTCTTGTGCATCATGCTCCATAGGGGACACACTATCAAAAACTTCTTTATTCTCAGGCTTCTTGCTTAACATCCTTAGATATTCTGCTCTATAAAGTGAATTTTCTGGTATCAAATTCATCATATTTTCTGACAGAACAGGTACATCATAATCTGACTTCCAAGACCCAACAACAGTCCATGGTCTCATGATTTCTGTACTCCACATATTTTCTGATGCAGGAATTTCCATGTTCCTTTCAGAGAATGCATCAGAAATTATGATTGACAAAAATCTAGGAAAGGTAGATGCGAATCTATCCTTCAAGTGTTGGTCAGAATTGATCTTCTGATCAGATTAAATATCTCTGTTCCATAATCAATGTTCAACCCACTAAGGAGGCTGAACATAATTGTCAGAACATTTTTATTTATCTGATATGTACCCCCAATCTTTGATGATAAACACTTGTTCAGGATTTCCATTAACACTTTCCAGAAGGCAGGCAACTGATTTCTCTTGAATTCACTGATCTTTGAGATCTTTGTCTTGTAACCTATTACAGCATCAAGTAGTGCAAACAGATCTTCCTTTTCTGATGCTTCTTCATAATTTTGGCTTAAGGGTAGTTCCAAACATTCCCTTATTTTCTCTGGTGTGATTGTAATGAAGATATCTCCCCATACATGTGCTGTAAGCTTGTTTGGATTTGAGAGATTGAGTGTCTTTACAACTTGTTGTATATGTCTTTCTGGCACCTCTCTGGTCTTTGTGGGAGCTTGAGCTATAGGACATCTGGTCAGAACTTCGATCAAAATTTGGCACTTTGTATCATATTCTTCAATGTTGTCGTTCATTGCTTCATTGTTGCTCTTTAATGGTAGGAATTCAGCTTCAGTGATGAGTTGAACAGAGTGTTCAACTGGTGGTATGTTGATATTGATAGCAGCCATGGAGAATTGATGTTTTTGTTTCGGAAAAGGGGTTTTAGGGTTTTGCTTTTGAATGTGAAGGTTGAAGATGGAAGTCTCTATTTTTGAATGAGATATTTATAGTGTTTTGAGACAGAGATCTTTGAGTGTTTTTCGTGGGTTATTTGTATTTAAGGTGGTTTATGACACCTTAAAGATGTTTTAATCTGTTTAATAAACAACCGTTTAAAAAACTTTTGGTTTATCTCTAATTTAATATATATCTGTTATTGAGAATCAGAGATTCCAAATATTTAGTAGATAAACACTAATGTCCAACTTGCACCTTTTCTTCATGTGGGACCCTTTTTGTTGTAAAAAAGTCCAATAAAAACCTTTTTGAGATTGTGTATCTTCCCAAGTTTTCCTTTTGATGATGTATATCAGAAAATCTTTGAATAAACCTTTGAGAGTTGGATTTTCTTCATACTTCATCAGAATACATTTGATTCATATTTAGAGATTGAATCACCATTTTTTTAAGATGAGATGAGAGGGAATATGTAGGGTTTTGAAGATTTCACTTACATAGTATTTCTGAACTTCACATCTTTGTTCTGATCTTCAAGAAGTATTGTTGTGCAAAAGATTACATTTTGTTCCATTCCTTTTTGAAGATAGATTACCAAGAAAAATTTTGATTTTGAAAGAAACCCTCCTTTTTTAAAAAAAAAATTGTTATTTTGTCACAAGTTTCTCTGAATCTAGTTTAAAGCAATGTTTCCTGATATTTCTTCTCATTTTCTGTTGATTTATCAGTCTTTCTGGTTGTCTTAGCACTTTTCTGATGTACAATCAGATTTTCTGATGAATCATCAGATTTTCTGATGCCTTATCAGAATTTCTGATGTTTCACCATATTTTTCAGATTTCTTTTGAACTTCACCAGATTTTTCTTATTTTTATCAGATATGCTATTTTAGTTCCCCCTAGATCTATTGTGATGTTTGTGAGAAAATATAAATCAAAGATATACTATATTAAACAAAACAAAAAAACTACCACTAAAAAAAAAAAAAAACTACTCATTGAGCACATTGTACATCCCCTTCACATACAACCAGAGGTAGGTTATATGACCACTGTGGTTTGTTGACGGAACAAGGGTTGGATCACTTATGTTCTCTTGTAGCGCCATCTGGGCCCTTGGATACCAGCTTCTTACTCCTCCGAAGTCCAGCTGACTGGTTATCACCTTGGTCACAAAGTGAGGGTAGATCAGAAAAGGTTGACGGGTGTGCAAGTTTGCTTCAAAGTCTCTCATGAGAAACTTAGAAAAGTTGTACGGTTTCTCTTGTACAACTGCATGAACCACCTCCATCATCCTGTAAGACAACTCGTTGTAGTGTCCAATCTTCTTAGGGAAGCAGACACTGAGCTGTCTCACCAAGTACTGGAATGGTGGTATGAAACCAGACTTGTTGATCTGCCTTGACACGTTGTATGTTTGATAGCCCATATCCCTCAGAGTTTGTTCCACCATTTCCTTTTTGAGGAAGGTGTTTTCTTGATCATCACCCAGCTGGAGAACATCCCTGAGAGTTTCCTCCTTTAGGGTGATTTTGAACCCCGTAACCTTACTTTCTATCCACATGGTGGTTCCACTGAAGATGATTATTCCACCAGAATTCTTGAAGGAGGTCTGGGTTTATAGTGACATGTGTAGATACAGCAAAGCCCAAAGGACTTCGCATAATCATGTTATACACATACCTGCAATCTTCCCATGCAGGACCTTTCAGATTAGACCTAAGTCTAAGGTTATGATGTTTGTGAAGAGGGAGAGGAAAGTGTATTTGTTTCATTGCTTTTGGGGAAGCCATTTTTTTTAAATATGAAATTTCTGATAAAGCGCTTTTGAAGAGAAGATTGTTTGAGATGAAGAAAGTCTTTTTCAAGTTGTTAATATTTATAGATAAAAGAGATAGTTATGCTATAAATGTTATTAACAACATTTCAATCTCTTCATTTAAGATGATATCTGTTGTCGTGAGTATATGGTAGTCTTCCAAGCCCCATGTTGTGAGTAAGCATTGAATAACTAGGCGGCTACTTTCATAGCCTCTAATCATTTTTATGCCCCCGTGTCTCCCTAATTCCTTATGAAAGATGACGTTGCATGCATTGGAAGTATAAGAAAAATTCAATTTTCTGCAAAAATATTCCCTGTGACGGTTGATTTTCTCTACTGTGACTTTGAATTTATCTTAATGCATGTTACTTTCCCCCTTTTTGATTTTTTTTTAAATTTCACAAAAAAAAAATCAAAAACAGACTATCTACAGTTATGAGTTTATACAAATATGAGATATGAATAAAGATGGTAACTTCATAAAATTTTCTGATGATTAGTGATGATTCTGATGTTTTAACAAAGTTTCTGATATTTTATCAGAATTTCTGATGATACATCAGACTTTCTGATAATTCATCAAATTCATTGATAATTTATCAGATTCTCTGATATTCCATCAGATTAATGGATTTCTTTATCAGAAACATGTTGATTTATTCTTTGATAATCAGAATTTTCATCTTGATGTTCATCAGTTTGGTTTTCAGGTTGTGACTTTTTATTTTCAGAAACATCCTCATCTTTTATGTTAACCATGCCAAGTTTGCTGATTAAAAAAGTTGTGTCTCTTTTCATCAAGAGGTTTTGTAAAGATGTCAATTTGGTTTTATGTTGGAACAAAGTACATTTATATGTTACCTTTTTCAACATGATCCTTTATGAAGTGATATCTGACATCTATTTGCTTTGTTCTAGAGTGATGGACTGGATTCTCTGTAATTACAATTTCACTCTTTGAATCACATGGAATGGGTATCTTTGTCAGATTTACTCCATAATCTTTCAGCTGAGTTTGCATCCACAGCACTTGTGAACAGCAACTTGCTGCTGCTACATATTCTGATTCAGCTGTTGATGTTGCAACACAGTTTTGTTTCTTACTTGCCCAACATACCAACTTTTCTCCCAAGATTTGACATGCACCAGATGTGCTTTTTCTGTCAATCTTGCACCCTGCATAATCTGCATCTGTCTATGCAATTAGTTCAAGATTTGTATCCTTAGGATACCAGAGACCAAGTTCTGATGTGCCTTTTAGATATTTAAAAACCCTCTTTACTGCTTTTAGGTGAGATTCTATAGGATTGTATTGATATCTTACCAGAAAACATGTAGCAAACATAATATCTGGTCTACTTGCAGTTAAGTATAACAACGGTCCTATCATCCCTCGATAGGTTTTAATATCTACACCTGTTCCTTCTTTATCAGAATCAAGTTTGTTCCCTGTTGCCATGGGAGTTTTTGAAATTGAGCAATTTTCAAGTGAGTATTTGTGCAAAATTGTTTTCACATACTTAGATTGACTCAAAAATATGCCATCAATTCTTTGTTTGACTTGTAAACCTAAGAAAAATGTTAACTCACCCATCATGCTCATTTCAAAATGGCTGGCCATTAACTTTTGAAACTTTTTACAGAACTTTTCATTTGTTGATCGAAATATAATGTCATCAACATATATTTGGACTAACAAAGTGTGACCCTTGTGAGTTTTAAGAAAAAGTGTTGTATCAATAGTACCTTTTGTGAAGCCAGAATTAAGTAAGAAGTTTGAAAGTGTTTCATACCATGCTCTTGGAGCTTGCTTCAAACCATACAAGGCTTTGTTTAATTTGTAAACACGGTTTTGAAATTTTGGATCAACAAAGCCTTCAGGTTGATGCACATAAACTTCTTCCTCAATCTTACCATTCAGGAATGCAGATTTCACATCCATTTGATATACGTTGAAGTCTTTGGATGCAGCATAAGCAAGAAAGATTCTTACAGCTTCTAATCTGGCCAATGGTGCAAAGGTTTCATCATAATCCATACCTTCTTGTTGACAATAACCTTTGACCACTAACATTTCCTTATTCCTGGTTATTATGCCATTTTCATCTGATTTGTTTCTAAATACCCATTTTGAGCCTATGACTGATTTGTCATTTGGCTTAGGCACCAGATCCTACACCTTACTCTTTACAAACTGTTCAAGCTCTTATTGCATAGCTTGAATCCAGTCTGAGTCATTAAGAGCTTCTATGATAGTCTAGGGTTCTATCTTTCTTAGAAACCCAGCAAATGCACATTCATGTGCTGTTGCAGATCTTGTTCTTACATCGTCTTCTAGATTTCCAATGATGTCAGAATGAACATGTCCTTTTATCCATCTCAACTTGTTGTGAAAGGTTGTTGGTTCGGATGGATTTGAAGTTTCCCCTTGAACAGTTGCCTCAGTTGTATTGTTTGTATCAGAATTTTGATTGTCATAAATATTTTCATTGTTCTGATTCAAGATTTCTGATGCATTTTCCATTTGTTCTGCAGGGTTAGCACATGAATTATCTATTGATTTGTTTGTAAGAGATTTATCATGTGCTAAGAAGTCTTCTGTTATCATTTCAAGGAGATGTTCATATTTTTCTTGTTTATCAGAAAAGTTTATTTCCTTCATACATTCATCAGAGACTTTTGTTTCTGATGAGTCATCAAAAGATACATATAAACTTTCTCTGATTGTCTTTGTGTTTAGAATAAAAATTCTATAAGCTTTTGAGGACAAAGAATAACCAAGAAAATACCCTTTTCTACTTTTCTGTCAAATTTCTCAAGGCTTTCAAAATCATTGAAAACAAAACATCTACAACCAAAAGTGTGTAAAAATTTTACACTTGGAATTCTTCCATTGATAATGTTGTAGGGTGTTTTATTGTGCCTTTTGTTAATTATGGATCTGTTTTGGGTAAAACAAGCATTTTCTATTGCCTCTGCCCAAAAGTGAATGGGCAGTTTTGCATAAGCAAGCATTGTTCTGGCTGATTCCACTAAAGTTCTATTTCTCCTTTCTACCACTCCATTCTGTTGGGGTGTTCTGGGAGTAGAAAAGTCATGAGAGATTCCTTTGGTTACAAGGAAGCTCTCAATTTTTGAATTTTTAAATTCTATTCCATTGTCTGATCTGATCCTTTTGACTGCTAATTTTAACAGATTTTCAATTTTCCTGATAAAATTAATGATCAGATCAGGAGTTTCACTTTTCTTTCTTAAAAAATCAACCCATGTGTATCTGGAGAAATCATCTACTATTACAAGTATGTATTTCTTTCCAGAAAAGCTTTCTGTACTTATGGGTCCACAAAGATCCATATGTAAAAGTTCCAAATTTTGTGTTATAGAAGATTCAGAAATTGCTTTGTGTGAGCTTCTTTTGGATTTACCCATTTCACAAGCTTCACAAATTTTATCCTTCTTTAAGGATATGAAAGGTAATCCTTTTACCAGGCCTTTGCTTGCTAATTTGCTTAAATTTTTGAAGTTTAAGTGGGCTAACCTTTTGTGCCACAACCAACTACTACCTTTGTTGATTTTTGAAAATAAACATAATTTTGTATGTTCATTTTCCTCTTTGAAATCAAAATAGTAGATTGATTGTCTTATTCTTTTACCACTTAAATAAATCTTATTATCATCCATGCCAATTAACAAACATTTTTCTGGTAAAAAGGTTACCTGAAAACCTTTATCACAGAATTGACCACAACTCAGCAGATTGTACTTTAAGCCTTCTACATAGGCTACTTTTTCTATGGTCAAACATCCATACCTTATGCATCCATATCCCAAAATCCTCCCTTTTACTCCATTCCCAAAATTAACCATTTCACCCAGTTTTGAAACAAAATTACTAAGTAAGCTCTTGTCCCCAGTCATGTGCTTGGAGCTTCTAGAATCGCAGTACCAGATCTGCTGCACATGATGGTCCTGAAATGGAAAAATTAGAGGGTTTTTGGTACCCAGACTTGCTTGGGTACTTTTTCTGATGAGATTTTAATCAGATTGTTTTCTTTTGATGGTCTTTCATCAGAATATCTGTTACATGCTGAGCCATGAATAAATTTTTCACTTTTCTTTTGGAGATGGTGGTGAACATGCTTCAGTATGTCAACACACATACAAGATTCTTTATCAGAATTTTCTGATTTCTTTTCTTGTGATGGAATGAGTGGATAATTTTGAAACATCAAGTGAACTGCTTCTGGAATATTTAAAGATTTTTGTTTGGATTCACTCCTTTTTTCTTTAAAGTTGGGTTTTTA
The DNA here is from genome assembly GCA_030545235.1 of Helianthus tuberosus. Lineage (NCBI taxonomy): Eukaryota > Viridiplantae > Streptophyta > Magnoliopsida > Asterales > Asteraceae > Helianthus > Helianthus tuberosus. Next base: position 41,308,672 of record CM060365.1, on the reverse strand, counting down.
GATTTCAAAAGAGTTTTCAGAACAGGTTGATTTGCATGATTCAGGATCAGATTCTAATGTAAATTTATCAGAAATCTGATGTGTTGCTTTCACAAAGATGGTGGGTTTAATTTCACTTATTTTTACGTACCCTAAACCCTCTCCTTTGTTCTTAGGTGTAGATTCAATAAAGTTAATGAATTCCTTAGCTTGTTGAAAACCTTTTAAATTTATTTCCTTATCATGAATTTTCTTGTGAAGATCTTTTCTTTCTTTTTCATAAAACTCAATTTTAGCTCTGTGATCTAAGTTTTCTTCTATTAGTAACTGGTTTTCAAGTATAACTTTAATCATGATCTTTTGCAACTCATCAGATTTTTTACTATCTGATTTATGTTTATCTTGCAGATTTAGAAAATCTGACATGAGCTTGTTTAACTTGTGTTCAAGATCAAAATTATCTAAATTTACCTTCTGTTCTGAAGTTTCTGGTAGTTCATTAGAAAGTGCCATAAGGCAGAAATTAGCCATCTCTTCTTCTTCTTCATCATCAAAAGAATCATCAGACAACCATGTATCTGTCCCTACAATCAAACTGACTTGTTGTTGCTTCTTTGCTTCTTCTAGCTTCTTCTCATAATATGCAACATCCTTCAGTTTCTTGGTTTTGCACTCTGATGCATAGTGACCGTTTTGTTTGCATTTGTAACACACAACTTCAGCCTTTCCCTTATCCTTTGATCTACCTTCATCCATATATCTTCCTTCCATCCTCTCTCTGTTACTTTTCTGGTATCTTTGGCCTCCTCCCCTCAACCTCTGCTCAAACGTTTTAGTGAGCAGTGCAATTGCTTCAGCAAAAGCTAAAAAATCTGATGATGTATCAGAAATTTCAAGATTTTGATTGTTTGAAGGTTGTGGATCATTGGTGGGTGTTCTTTGTGAGTTTGAGATTAAAGCTAATGATCCCCCTCTTTGAACTGATTCTTCAAATATTTTTTCTCCTATGGGGATCAGAATGCTGTATAAGTCATGAAGACTCATATTACCTAGTTCTAAGGTTGAGGACAAAGTCATGGTTAGACTTCTCCATTCTCTAGGTAAAGCATCCAGAAATTTTATGTTTCTTTCATCATTTGATTTTATTATCCCAAATTTCTTTTGGTCATTCAAAAGTTTTATAAATCTGTGATATGTTTCATTTAGTTTTTCATTTGGTAAGCTTTTGAATCTCTTATATGAGGAAACATTGTTTGTTCTTTTGTTTCTTTTCATCCTTTCTCCTCCTTCACAAAGATTTTCCAACTGATCCCATATTTCCTTGGCTGATGCACATGCATCAACTTGTGAGAATATGTCATTAGGGATAGCCATTATTAAAAGTGACTTTTCCCTTTCATCTGCAGCCACCAGATCCTTGTCTTCTTGGCTCCAAAGTGTTTCACTTTTGGGAGCCCTAGAAGCAGGGATTCCTGGTGATTGATCAGTTGCTGGAATAGCTGGTATTTCAGTTATTGGTATATGTGAAGCCCTTTCAATGGATTGAAATAGAGCTCGGTCATGTCCATTAAGGAAGTTGACTATCCTGATTTTCCATTGTGGGTATTACTCTCTGACCAGAGTCGGAGGTTTACACATTGAACCAATATTGAAAGCATTATTCCATGTTTGAAAGTTTGCCATGTTTAGAGAAAAGAAGATGAGCGATTGATCGTTTAAAAATGAGTTATTCAATCTGCTCTGATACCAATTGTTGGTCCCAGTTTGGACTTTAAAAACTTCTTTTAACGTAATATGGCAAGTGATTTCAACAAATGTGAAAATAGTGTGCGGAAATAGAAATCAGACTTTCAAGAAACAAGACCTACAGAATTTTCAAGTTTATATCACTTTGAAACAAAATGGTTTACAAGGTGATTGTGAGATTATTATCTATTACAAACAAATACTTGTGAATTCTGAGGTGAAAGGACAATGGAGTTTGTAGTGTATATTGAATGCTAGGCTTAACTCATTGTTCTCTGCTTGATGAGCCTTCTATTTATAGACGACTTTGATACATGAATAAGCATTTGTTTATTCATGTTTATGTCCTGCAAAAAATAGCTTCTTGACATATTCATTGAATCCAATAATCAAGTTGCCTTTGTCATCATGATATCTAATAATGTCAACTTGCTTCGGTTATTGTGGCAGGATAGAACCGATTTTTAGACAAGTGGGGTTTTATCAGAATTTCTTATAACCACTTCATCAGAAATTCTGGTGAACAAATCATCAGAAAGTCTGATGATCAGAATCGCAAGAAACTGATTATATTTCATCAGATCCATCAGAAAAGCCTTCTCTGATAATCTTCTTCAGTTCTTGTTCAACTTATGATTCTTTGAAGTAGATATTGTTCTGTTCAGTTGCCCTATCCGGTCTTCCTTTTGTTATTTTGATCTTCAGGACTTTTGTCTTCTTCATAGATCAAGCTGAACTTGATTTTCTTCAATACTTACAAATAAAGTTTCCTAACAGCTAAGACACACTAAATCTCCCCCAGTCTCACTAATGCTACCCGAGAATCCTAAACTAGGCGTTTAAAGGTCATGACCTATGGTTTCGGTTCACCTCCCGGTTTCACCTACTAATATGTTAAGGTACCCAAGAATAGATGTCCTTCCGGTCTCACTAATCACAATTCACACGAAGATGAAAAGAGGTAATCTATCTATCAACGGTTTTAATTTAGATTGCTAGGATCTAAAGGTTAGTAGTATGGATCTCCTCCCGGTCTCACCAAACCCGTATACTAAAGAACTAGACAAACCAATACCCTATCTCCTCACAGTCTCAAGGATAACATAACACTCGTTTTAACAAGAATAATACTCGTTCCTAGAGTTTTCTAAGATAAGAAACCACAAGCAAGCTCACAAACACAAAGTAAGCGAATAGCACACGAAACTTAACTTAATAAATACCAAATTGATTAACAAAAGAATCATGTGAAACAAGTATAAACAATCCTAGCCGAACAAAGCATGGATACGCATTAAAACCAAACAATAAACAAACTTTTTACCAAATGACTAAATGAAAACCGTATAAAATCCAAAACCGAGCTGTGTAACGAATTTAACAAGTAATCACCATGAGCCTTGGTAGTTTAAGAAAGTTAGCTGCTCATGCCCATGGAAAACAAACCAACAAAGTTCAAATAATTCTGATTACACATGATCAAAACCGGAAAGAATGAGTTTAACGTTTAATATCTAACCGTTTAGCAAACTAATCTTTAAGCAATTACCCTTGGATCTTCGTTCTTGCCTTCAAGCTGCCTTAATCTTCGAAAACAATAGCTAATAATGTTTCCAGGGGATAGTATCATGTTTATTCACGAAGATATGAGCAATACGGTGTCATAATTTAAGTAGAATACATGTTACACGATGTTGGGCTGATCTGGACTCGTCAGGCGCATCGCGACATCAAGTTGGGTCTGGGCTAGCGGGTCGCTAGGTGGCCCAAAACCAATAAAAGTGGGGCGCTTGCATTATGGGTAACATTGAGGGTTCATTAAGGGTATTTCAGACAATTCACACGTTTTTAAAACCCTAGCTAGTCGCCAGGCAGGTCCACTCACCGTTTGCGATTCGCTAGCCCCCTAGAACTTTCAGATTTGCAAGTTTGGCCCTAAGACTCTATATTTAACTCTTGGTTGCTCGTTTCTTAATTGTTTTGACTCGTTCTCGCTTCCTTTTCACACTGGGACCTGTAACAATAACACCCAATCAAATATACACTAAAACCCAATAAAACAACTCTAATTAATATGAAATTATACAAAATATACAAGATAAAAGTATGTGTTTTGAAACACATTAGGAACCAACTTATCATAGTGGTTCTCTTCCTTTTGTTTTATGCTAAATATTGAATCGAAACCGATGTCACTTTGAAGGGCTTGTCAAGAATCGTATTATTTAGTAGCGAGTGGTTAAAAAATTCACGTAACTAGTAGCAGGGGCGGGGGGGGGGGACCCCCGGACTTTTCGGTCAGTAGTGTTAGGTATGTAGTTTTGTATAGAATTTTTTAGGTATATACGTTTTCGACCCCCGGTTTTATAATTTTTTATGTATATACGTTTTCGACCCCCTGGTCGGAAATCTCAAGTTTCGCCATTGACTAGTAGTATCAAGTAATAATTAGTAGTACGTAACCCATTACCTTTTATTTGTTTTCATATATGAGAATTCAGAAAAGAAGTAGGTCTAGACTCTAGAGTTTGTAAGATTATGTATAAAACCATATAATTAATTAAAATGCTGATCATGACTGATTTCAGAACTCAACAAAATATAAAATTCTACTACATGAAGACCAAAAGATCAAAGACAAACAAAATGACGTTTGTTGTCTTAAAGAACTAAAAACGAAAAGAAAAAAGATAATGATAATAAAAAATTCAACTTTGAACAAAGACTATAATCAAACACTAATGAAAAAGGATATAAACAAAATCATATCAACCCCTTAGTTTAGAAAATACGGGTGGCCTGCAACTTGCTTTATTTATTTTATCGTTATCATTTACTAATCCTTAGTTTGTGTGTTTCTTGACAATTCTGTGTTTGTGGGGCTGGTGGATCCAAATGTCATGAGACCTTATACCACGTTTATCAGTCGCCCACTTTTCTTTCAACATCTTTTTTTTTTTTTTTGGACAAGAGCTCTTGTAATGATTTATAAGGGGAGTTATCCCAATCATACAATTTTAATATTAGTTTCAAGTGTGGCATTCCAAAACATCAAAATCCGAGGGGTTGCTTAGCTAGAAAAACAAACACACATTAAAAAATGTACCCAATTTGGGTGTACTTCAAAAGATTTGAAAATCATTGACAGTTTCATCACGGTAACAAGGATACTCACATATTTGTTATGGTTTCATAGTCCAAATCTGTGACAAGAAAGATAGTTTTACCCCAAGTTGCATCGAAATACAATGCGCTATCATATCGATCGCTTTCATCCACAACCACGCATGCGATCTTGGTTAATTCCCAATTGGTTTCAAAGTTGTCAATTAAGTTTGGGGAAGACAATTTAAATATAAGCAAGATAAATAATTTAATTATGCAAAAATGTTGTCAATTCTGTTAAGGGGTTAGGCTAAACGTACCTCGGAGATGCTTACCGCACCATGTATGAGTAAACGTGGACAGTGACGAAGCTTGATATTTTCGACCGGGGGCTCGAAAACGTTTATACCTAAAAAATTCTATACAAAAACCATATACCGGACACTACTGAGCAAAAAGTCCCCCCCCCCCTCTATCCTGCGCCCCTGAACGTGGAGAGATAATATGACTAATTTAGTAAGAGGAAGAGAGGTAGATTCAGTAAAAACCATAGGCAGGTACATTTAGAACGTTGTGTAGTGAAAATGTTTTGTAATAATATATGAGATCGACAATAGCAAAATCGTCCGCAAATATAATATTTGTGACCGATTAGCGTGATTAACTGAAGTAATTGTATATTGTTTGTTTTACTAAGGTAAAGGACTATTTGTTGCTAGGTTAATTTAATCATAGAAAAACTAACTTTATACGTGACAAAAACACATGAAGTCTATAGTTTTTTATTTCAGATTTTCTTCCTAACTCTTCCTATCCAGTCAAATCAATTGACCTCGACATTCTAGTCAAAATGTAGAACAAATGACATATTTATATGGGCATCTTTGAACATGCTATCTTATCATGCCAAAAAAGTTGAAAACTTCTAGTATAAATGTATGTTGGTGTTGCAAACATAACACTGAACTTGTCCACAACACGATCAGTACGTTTTCTGTATTCTACATTCAAGCAGCCATGGCATCCGTTACTCCACCGCATTCTGCCATATCAGTGAAGTCGCCAGAACCAGATTACAAGGGTAGTACCGGTACAGGTGATGTCAAGAACCATGTGGCGGTTGATGTGGTCTTGAGGGTCCTGTTGTTTGCAACTTCCTTGATTGGTATCATTGTTATGGTCACTTCTAAACAAACCAAGCTCATACCTGTTGCACCTGGCATGGCTCTACCCATGACTGCAGAATTCAATCAATCACCAGCTTTCATGTAAGTAGTACTTGTTTTGAGAGAAAAAACACTATGCCAAGTAATAGTGTTGTTCAAAAAGCTCACAGCTCAGGTTCGATTGAAAAAAAATCTTCCTTAAAATTAGTTTGGTTTGTAAACATGTTGAGTCGAGTTGCCATGGTATGCTCGCTTGGTTGGCTCGTTTAAACAACAACAAAAAAAATATTATAGAAATTATATAACCACTAATGACGTCAGAGCTAGTGCATTACGAAATTGGTATGGATTCAAATGCAAGATTATATGGTATTTATTTGTAAAAAAGTTGCTGTTCAAAAACATATATATATTATAACCCAACTTTTGATGCACATAAATACACACGTATGTATTGTATGTTTGTTAAAAGTACTATTTCTTATTTTTATAGGTATCTATCATTATGTATAGAAAAATCAAGTTTTAAATCTTTTAAAAATAAACTGCGTACCCGTCTCAAGCTTTTTACTAGCCAGGTTCAATCTTAACGCTTTAGTGTGTTAAGATAAACTAGTTAAGATAGCTTGGCTTGTTTACATCCTGGTCCTAGTTGAAGAGTATGGTTACTTAATTATAGTATAAGATTGTTGTTTTTTTCATGATGAGGCAGATATTACGTGGTAGCACTGTCTGTAGCTTGCTTGTACAGCATCATCTCTAGTGTGTTATCGGTTCTAGTACTGTTGAAGCCCAAAGGAAGCTCCACTAGGCTGCTGTTTCACTTTCTGATACTTGACGCGGTAATGTTACTAACTTTTTTAAAACTAACAATTCGACCAACAAACTTTTGCTCACGAGGGGATCAACCCATGTAAGCCCACAAAAAAAAATAACTTTTTCCATACACAACCAAAATATAATAAGATAGTGGGTTAATTGTGTATGTTATTGAAATTGTTTTTGTTTTCTTGTTTAATTCTAACTATTTTACCCTACTTAAAATTTAAATATATTTATATTTTACTTTTCTATATAACTACAAATAGAAGTTGGATCACCAACTGGTAATTGGTCAACTTTTCATAATTTTTTTTCTTTTAATAAGTTTTTTTGTTTATTTTATCCTTTACAATTCAACATTTAATATTGACACTTACAACCTTTCAACTTTCTAAAAACTTTATAATCATTTATTACGTGTTTATATTTATGTACGTGTCCGTATAAATTCAAGTTGATTACATTTCTTTGAAAATGAGTAGTCTCAGATTTATTTTTATTTTTTTTGCTTTTTTTATACGTTTTCAGTTGATCTGTGTTTTGATATAAATTTTATATTACAACAAGTCGGGTCGAATATAAAACAACAACAACAACATTACCTAGTAAAATCACATAAATGGCAACGCTACTTATAGGGTCTGGAGATGGTGGGATGTAGACAAACCTTGTCTCTATCCCTAGGGATAGAGAGTCTGCTTCCAGAAGAGACCCTCGGCACTACAGCGTGCGGTAACATTTTTAACTTAAAAACATATTTTTTTTACGTATTTTATGTACGTGTTGGTATAAGTTCAGGTTGGTATTCGACGTAAATTTCTTTCGCAAATAAGTCGGGCCATATATAATACGTTTCCGTGCTTTTTTTATGTACATTTTTAGCTTATCTATGTTTTAACGTAACTTTTGTTCAGAAACGATTCAGGTCTTTACTGTACAAATTCGAATTACTTTACATTTGGACCCGCCGCATCATGCGGGGAAATTTACTAGTTTATTACATAACAATTCTCATTTGAATATTAAGTTATAAAATAAACTGTTTATTTTTAAATAATATTTAAAGTTGTTTCTAGTTTTTTGTGTTTGCATTTTTTATGAATGTATTTGGTAACTATTATTAATTGTTTCATTATTTGTTTTTTTAACCGACCTATTTTAGCCTAACCAAAAGTTTTTGGATCCGTAATTGGTAGCTCATAACGTAGACGCATGAACTAACTTATAAATATATATGTGTATGTTGCAGTTTCTGTTAGGTATCATGGCTTCTGCTACGGGAGCAGCAGGAGCTGTAGCTTACTTAGGATACAAAGGAAATGCTCATACAAGATGGAACGAGGTTTGCAACATGTATGATTCCTTCTGCAGTCATATTACAAGATCTGTTACTCTATCACTTTTACCGTCAATCGCACTTCTACTGCTCATTTGGCTCTCTGTTTTAGTGCTTTCGAAAAAGATCATGAGATGATAGTTACGTTGACAAGGATAACACAGTTTCTCATATGTGTTATATCCTTCTATGTTAGGATTTGAGATGGTATATGTAATAATTTGTAGGGGTGTGTGACAGTGTGAGTGTTTGTGAGGTTTCAAATGAATAAATGCTACATAAGAACAAAGAATAATTATAGTGATATTTCTTTGTCACGACTCACACCAAAGTGTTCTAGGTCCGGAGGTTTGACATAACTTCCAACCCGAAGCGCTAACTACAGTTTTGGAAAACGATTAAACGACAAACTAAACAAGTTAGGTTGGGTAAGTAAGTTGTTTTTACCGGTTTGACGGTTTACGGGTTTGAGATTGGCGGTTTGAACGAATTCTTAATTATTTTTAAGAGTCACTAGTTTAATTTAAAATAGTGACAAAGATGGCTTATGATTATAATACATATACATAACATCGGGTACGTCTGTTTTATCGCCTTGTAGTTGTTGTTGGAGTTTGTGATGTCTGTATGACATTTGTGGCCTATGCGTTACGACGACAACATTTTTATAGAAATAAAAGGTGAAAATACTATATTAATCTTCCATCACAATCAAGCACTAATAAATCCATTACCATCTTGTAGTATCAGATTTAGTAGAAGGCTTAATACACTTGTTGAGCTTTTCCATAATAGTAAACATTCATATCAATTTTTTTTTTTCAAAATAACTATATACCTACATTTATGCCATCTAAACACATATTTGATACAATAAAGATAGATTTAATATTTAGTGGTGATTAATGATGCAATGTTGCTTTTGTCTTGGTGTTTCTTTGGTGTCATGTGGTCTCCCTTTTTAAATATGGACAAATACTTAAAATATAATTTTAATATTCATCTTATAATTTGCATGCAACATTATAAAAACATATATACATTCTTCCCAACGAAAGTGCCTTATGCAAAATATGAAATAAGATTCCGTATCTTTAAATACAGTTAATGGATATTAATGGTTTCTGTGTGCTCATCTGATGACTAATTGCTAGGTAACTTTCTGATACGAGACAAAGACATATTGTTTGGAAATTACTTAAAGACATATTGTTTAGAAATTACATTCATATGTGAATTTTAGAGAGCAGGGGTAGAAATGGAAGAACATGACAAAAGTATGTGAATTTGATGTAGATTTGTTCTTGACCTCTTGTATGCCATCTTAAAAGTTTGTGCAAATTACTATAAGGATTTAAAACTTAGTTTCTTTAATAAGATAGTATATACATATTTCATAAACGAGAGTATATATAAATAATAAAAGTTAACAAAGGGTTCAAAGTTCATGTTTCATACCACACTAAAGTTGATTGAATGATAAACGAAGAAAATATTACATGAAGGTTCAATTAACCGGAAAATTCTAATAATCTGTCATCAAACTGATAACTAACAATCAAAAACGTTATATTGTGACAACTAGTAAAATCATGATTGTTGACTTAACTTTTTATTGCATATTTATTTTTTAATGTTACGTTATTGATTAAAAACAATCTGACACTTTAAAATAGTGTAAGAATTCAAATGTTGTTTGAAAATTATTTTTCAAAATAACATGAAACTGAGTTAACATTTTAGAGTACTAGTGGGAATGTTCATGCATTGCCACGCGTAGTTATGTTTTTTGACGTTCGTTTTATGGCGGGTTTCATGTAAATTATTTTCAATACAAATTTGTTAAGACAAATAATATATCACAAAGAGGATTGAGCATAAACCAAAGAATTGACATAAAAACAAAAATATAAGAGATTGTAGACGATTTCTTAAAATGCAAGACCAGGGTTGTCCTTTATTATACTCTGAAGTTGAAAACACAATTTGTGAAAAACATGATACATGTGATTCAATATAGTGACTTCCTTTATATAACCTCTTAAACTCAAAACATAGTATAAGGCTACAGGGTGTGGGGTAATGGTTGGTATATGATTCGGCACGTAGGAACATAAATGGAAGGCTACATATCCCCCTTCCGTGATCCACCATGGTTTGCGTGGATTAAACCATGACAACCATGGTCCTCCTTTTTATTTTTCAAGAAATCATTTCTTTTTTCTTTAGACAAAAATATATTAAAATAAATAAGGGGAGAGTTGTTTGGGTCCTGACTACACCCTTAGGGTATTGGTTCTGGATGAATTAGATGTGGGTGACATGACACTGACGTGGAGGGTCATGGTGGTCATGAGGGTCATGACCACACCCTATAGCCTAAGTGTGAGTATGTACAATATTGTTGGATCTGAGTGTGTGTGTGTTTTATAAAACTTTTGAACAAATATGGAAACTCAATCAAACAGTTATAATAAACATAGCTGGATTTGGAAATGATTGCAGAATGATTTTATTAAATTCAAAGTGTTGTAATACAATCAAGTAATACAAGGTACCCCCTCACCAGGTGCACTCTCTCTCACTTAATTCTTCTACCTTTTGGCTCTAAGTGTTAACCGTTACATTAACAAGAGAAGAACTATATATAGAGGAGTGAATTGTTGGTGATGTCATGAAAACGACCCTAAACAACCTATTGAATACTGTAATTGTCAGCAATTTGCAAAACTAGTGGACAGTTAGTTAAATCACTGTTACATTGAAACTACTGCCTAAACAAACAAAATAGTTGGATTCACAAAACTGCTAGAAGGATTCTAGCACTTTTGGAATCCAGTACTTCTGGTCTTGTATTGACTTGTTGAAAACATTTATAAATTGGTATTAAAAAAAACATCCAATTTAAAATCTTTAAAGTTTTTATTTAAAATTTATAACAGAAATGAAATTTTATATAATTTTGAAAATATAAGTTTCAAAGATTTTTACAAGCTAAGAAAGTAAAATTTTATTTACTTGAGTAATGATATAAAAGAATAATACTTCATCAAATGTCACTCGTCCATTTTTGTTGCAATTTCCATGACAACAAGTTGCAATTGATAAGGACTAGGTGAGTTCATAGCCTTTTTTTCTTAAACAAACTTGCTAACCCAGGTGAATTACATAGCCCATTTATCTTAAACATTTGGGTGAAATATGTTACTTGGAATTTTCAATCACTTATGTCATATTGTTATTTTTACGCTTCTTGTCTTAAACGATACTTTAGGAGCTAACGTTAGACACATAGTACAATGATTAACTTCGATCAAGCAAGTGTAGCAGATTATATTGAAACAACATACATACAGACTTTTGGTTTTCAAATTGATTCGGCTTGGTTTGATTGTACACATCATTTGTTCCAAAGTGTTATTTTTTAAAAGATAGTTTTAGATAAACTTGACATGCTACTTACTTACTTACCTAGTTTTGCAAACCTATGTATGCTCATTAACTTCTTGAAGTTGGCCAATTATTTTCCACATGCTTACAAGATTTACTAATCACATAGAAAGCTTATCGGGACTGAGATAAATTCCATACGGATTATTTTGTATTACTTGTTTTCTTGATGTATTGTATGATTCAAATCAATTAATAAATATTTAAATTTTAGTTTCATGTGCTTTTGAACAATCTATCAAGTGATGCCCCGATATTTCTGCCTTCGATCAGGGTGTTACACAAAGCCAAAAGGAGTTTATATTATAAACTAGTTGAAGATGCTAGTGAAGTAGGTGATGATAATGTTCAAGAAGAATATCATTTCTTTGAACTGAATGAAAGGTTAGTATATGTACAATAACTAAGGATTTGCTCTATTTTACTCAGATTGGTTGCATATATAGTCCCACTCTAACTTATAAGAACTTGTAAACTGTAATAAAACTGTAAATGGATTGACGGACTTTAAATATGTTGTAACAAAGTTGTAAATGGGTAACAAATGATTAGTGTAGTATACTTATAAATTATATATACTGGCAAGGTGCCGGCGTGATGCGGCGGGGTTTGACAATTTGCATTACTCTACTTGTTTCTGATAGTTTTCTTGTTTGTGTAATATTTATTGTATGTAAGATTAAATATATTATTTATGTAATATTTAATCTTGTAGCCTTTATAATCATTTATATTATATTAGATCAAAATATATTAATAACCTATTAATAATTAGTTGGTAATTGTTGATGGACCATATTGCCCTTATTAACTAATTAGGTTTCCTCTTGGGTGTATAAATAAGGGACTTATTAGAGAGTTAAAGGGTTAGACACATTACACAATTACAAACCCTCATAACATCATAATTCGACTCTCTCTCCCAAACCGATTCTACCCTACTTTCGGTTTTCATCACCATCATAACTTTACACCCTAAGGAGGAACCGGATCACCTTGACAAAGATGTCGAACTCAATGGCTGGATCTCTGACTGGATTCTCTACTGCTTTGAATGCTATAACAGGTATGTTATTCATGTTTTCCATTTAGTTTAAACAGAACTGATCAACATTGTAGCGTCATTGTGGTGGATATATGTCATAAGTGTCACACCCCAACCGATGACGGAAACATCGGGGTGCGAGCACTAAGCGTTCAGATTGCTCATGAGATTCCATAACACTAGATATTTCAAGGGTAATTAAGTAGATTTCATGAAATAGATTGTCAAAATGTCAAACAAACATCATCAAAAATTTCATCACATAAATAAAATTGTTCAAAGTCTAGATTATTAAAGTGACGTTTCTAGGCACCCCCTAGCTTGATTTCCATGTGTTCCATAGCAACCTATCAGCCTGCAACATGTATTAAAATATCAATACAAAGTATTGGCGAGTATACAAATTTGAATAATAACATAATAGATTTCAAATAACTCATATCCACAATGTAGGTATAAAAATAGTTTCTTCCGTGTTAGTGTCGCAGTCCACGCAGTGATAGCCCAAGTATCCCGATGCTTTAGTGTTTACCCAAGACTCAAGGTAAACTAGACTCCTCCTAACAATACCCCCTGAGAATAATGGGAGAGGTGCACCCCCTATAGAGCTACTATTGTTAAGGCGGAACTACACACTCTGGATTAAACGTCACATAGCATAAAGAATCAAGAATAACAAGTTTTACATACACGTAGGATAGAGTTTAGATTCAAAATTTTCAAGTATCATAGTTTATAGAATACATGTTACATCCCAAAAGTTTAAAACAAAAGGGATCGAGTATACTCACAGTGATTGCTTAACAGTATAGACTGTTATTGGATCAAAGGGAGCTCTTTTAGAATTAGCCTGATTGTTTTACAACAGATAAGAGTCGGGCAGAGTAACGAGATTGCGCAAAGTGTTGGAAACAGTCGTTGGATTGGATGGTTGTCCGATCGGATGGCTATCCGATCGGATTGCCAGTCGATCGGGTGGCTTATTGTGAAAGGGAAACGGATGACTGTCCGATTGGATGGCTGTCCGATCGGGTGGTCACTCGATTTAAGTTCCACAAGGCGGGGAGGGATAGGATGGTTGTCCGATCGGATGGCTGGTCACCAATCGATCCAAGTATTAAATTTTTGTATTCTAGCCACCTCGATCGGATGGCAACTCGATCGGATGGCTATCCGATCTGGTTGCCACTCGATTGAGATTTCCAAGGTTTTAAGTTCTGAAAAAGTTTCTAAGTGTTGAAAGGTGTTAAGGCTAATGGGACAAGTGTCTCATGATCGAGTGGTTGTCCGATCGGACGGCTGTCCGATCAGATTGCCGCTCGAACGGGCGATCCTTGTTCCTTTTACCATTTTGTAAAACTTCCAGGTTTAACGATGGCGGCATGGTACGTATTGAGACAATGGTAAACTCATCGGCACACAGTCGTTCTGATCGGGTGGGAACCACCCCAGTCTGATCAGTTAACTGCCCGCGATAACATTTATGTCAAAATCCATATTCCGGCCATCATTCTCCGGTAAAATCCATTTTAAGCCGATTCTAGACTAATAATCAAGTCTATAGTCCGTTCAGAACCGGATCTCACCTTTTAAAGTAAAAGATTGAAGAAGAGATCAAGAAACTAAAGTTTTTTTATGAAAAGTCGAGATCTAACTTAGATTTAGTATAAAAACGTATGAAATTCCTTAGATCCAAGCTAGATCTTGCCAGGAATGACGTCATATAGCAGTTTGTACAAACCACCATGGTGACATCACCCTCAAGAACTCAGATCTGAGAGATTTCACGGTGAAAAGTGTGATTTTAAAGGTGAATCACTTAGAGAATGAAGTGTAGATCAAGAAAGTACAAGGATCTAGTCTAAAACGTACCAAAATCGCCAAGAAAATGGAGAAATGTAGTATGCGTGCGTCTGGTCGAACAGGGCTGTCACATCACTGAGAATGGTGATGTGACAGGCCTATTTATAGTGTCAGAGTGTGAGAAGAGGGATGGTGGCACGGATCTGATGGTGGTCCGATCGAGTGACCATCCGATCGGGTGGCTATCCGATCGGGTGGTCATCCGATCGGATTGTCACTCGGTCAATCCATCATTTCCGCACTCCCGTCTTTGATTCGTTTTTGCGAGTTAGATTAAGCGTTGCGTTGCGTAAAGTTTGGTAAAAGTGTCATATTACTGGATTTCATCACAAACATAAAAGTTTCCAAGTTTCATAGATTCCGCCAGTGACAAGACGCTAGTCTCTTGTTAAACCAAGAATCAAGTTTCACGAGTCTAAAGAGTCAAGCACCGAATAAGTATCAAGTGTCTAGATTTCCAAGTGTCAAGAGTCAACATAAAGAATCTAGTTTTCATAGCATTAAGAATCAAGTATCTAGAGCCAAGCGTCAAGAATCAAGTATCTGTATTAAGTGTCAAGCCTCATAGTTTAAGTATCAAAAATTAAGATTTAAGCATCAAGCATTAAGTTTCAACAAGTCTCATACCAAAAGTGTCAAAGTATCAACCTCTCATAATTACAGAGACTAAAACTGACAATTGCCAAAAGTTCAGGGACTAATCCTGCCAAGAGCCTAAAGTTTGGGGACGTTGGGCGTTACAATAAGCAAAATCATCGATATTCCATTTCATTGTGGTGTGCATGGTTCTGTCGGTTCGGATATTATCCTCAACCGAAGAAGAACCCGAACTTATCGGTAGTCTATTTTATTAAACAATCAGTTTTCGGTTAATCAATTCGATGTATTCGGTTATATTGACGCTTTTTTGTTTAGTTCTTTTAATTTCGGTTAATATCCAATACAACACTTGGCTAAAACCATTGCTTAAAAATACATGAAATTGACGTAAAAATACATGAAATGGATGTATAAGTATATGAAGTGGGATAATAAATACCTGAAATGGAAATATAAAATATAAAATACATGAACTAGAGGTATAAATATATGATAATATGAAAGGTATAAATATAAAGGCTAGAAATATATGATAATATGAAAGGTTTAGTTCGGTGCGGTTAACTTAAGTTAAACAAGGGTAGAAAAATCTGATAACTGGTTTTTGGTTAATTAGATTTTCGGTTACTCTGGTTTCAGTTAATTCAGTTTTTGGTTGATTTTGGTTTAGTTTCGTCTGTTTTCGGTTTGGTTTGGTTTCGGTTAACAATTCAGTTGGTACTCACTCCTAGACATTGTTAATCACGTTTCATATTAATCTTTTAATTAAAAAAACACTATAGTTATACAACACTCAAATTAAAGAGAATAAAATGCTTGTTTTTATGGTGTAATTTTTATTTTTAAATATTAACGTACGGAAAAGTTATGGTCGTATAAAAATCGTGGGGCAACTACTTCTTAAAAGGGGGTTAAAACGTAACTATTAACTAATTATCTATAACTTGGTTAAAGATGAGGGAGTTAAAGTGTAATTGAGATGAGGGGAGCATGTGTAATTGCTTGAAAGACTAATTTACTCTCATTTTAATTTAAGGTTGTACATTATGCATTGAACTAAAAAAAAGTTCTTGACTTTTAGAGCATTCTCATCCAATCCATCAAATTATACATACATTCCACTAAAAAACAACTCCTATATCAATATATTTTCACTAAAAACAAATACTTTTTCTCTCTCCTTTTCAATTAAATAATATTATCGTTACATTTTTCTCAATCCTTCACTCAGAACCACTTTCAATATATATTAAAAAAATTATACTGGGTGAACAGTGTCCCCCCAAATATACAGATGAACAGTAACATTTTCTCTCTCCTCCACTCACAACCATTTTTTATACCCTTTATAATATAAAAACTACCCCTTACATATTTTGATGGTTTGGATGAGAATGCTCTTAGGTATCTTAAAATGTCATTATGTGGAGGGTATAAATGAGAAGAAAATATTGTCTAAGAACAAAAAGAATAAATTTAAACGAATAGAAATTCTCCATTTGGTATGTTTATTTAATGTTATTGTAAGGGCATATGAGTAAATTTATAAAATTTGTTAATTAATTGTATTCCTCTAAATTAGCTAACTAAGTTAAACTAATAACTGATTTATAAAGTATATATTCTTTCTAAACAAACCTAATTTTTGGTGAAAAACAATTTTAATATGTGTAGGATAAATTTCGATAAATGTAGGATATATGTAGGATAAGTATTGAAATATGTAAGATAAAATGGTTTTGTCTAACTAATTAGAGATAGAGATATAAATTAATGGAAGAAAGTATAAATGTTTTACTATTATGCCGTACGCCCTTTGTTCTCTCTTCTCAACTAAAGTTTCATCACTCTGTTTTTTTTTTTTTTCATTTGGTTCATCTTTATGGTATCATACTTAAGCATTTCAAGTCATTTGGGTTCATGCAAGTCTACAAAGAAGTTACACAAAGCAAGAACAGGCTCACATGGGTGGTTAAAGAAGTCAAAAGATCGAAGCAAAGACAGGTCAATTGCTTATGATAAGCGGGTACAAGTGCAATACAACTTATACTTTTGTTATTATAATTATAAAGTTTTCGATCAGTTTTAGTTATTTTACATGAGACAAGTTGTTGTAGCTTAACTAGTTTTGTTTCTTCTTCGCCCACCTTTAAAGACTAAATTAGCATATGGCCAGCAAAGTTCACTTATGTGATGTGGACGGCAGGAACGATCTGACCATTTCCCTAGCTTTTATTCTCTCAATTAAAATATAATTTTTGAAAATCTTAAATGAAATAATATGTTAAAATAAAGAGTTAATTGCCATTTTAGTCCCTGTGGTTTGGACCATTTTGCCAGTTTAGTCCAAAGGTTTCATTTTTAACATCTGGATCCAAAAAGGTTTCATCGTTGCCATTTTGGTCCAACTGACTTAACCCCATCCATAGACCTCTGTTATGGTAGGGGCAACTTGGTCTTTTTCTTTTTATTTTATTTAAAGGTTTTATTAAATACCCTATATTTTATATATTAACAGCTTACCCATCCATTTAATATCTCTGTATCTCTATCTATCTATCTATCTCTCTGCTCCTACCAGCCATTGCCACCCCCAACCAGTCACCACCACCACCCCCACTACTATCAGCCACCATCCATACCCATGAGTAAATTCGCCATCTAATTGAAACACGCATATCCATACCCACTTTCCATTCCAGAAAGCAAGAGAGAGATGAGAGAGAATCATAGAGAGGGAAAGAGATCAGAGAGAGGTCGGAGATGGTCAGAGAGATCGGAGATTGGGCCTTCGACTGACCGTTCGATTCTAACAGTGGTGACCACCGGCAGAACCAGATCCATCGCCGGCCACTGTTGGAACTCCGACTAACCCTCTGACGTCCAATCCGACACCATTAACGGTAATTATTTCGACCATTCAACTTGGTTTTCAATTCCAAACAAAACCCCTTTGTCAATTTGCCATGACAGAGGAGATTCAACAATCAATTTGGTGAATTTGAAAAGGTTAAGCGGGTGGTGGTGATGGTTGTGGTCAGGCGGTGGTGAGGCAGTAGTGGTGATGGTTGTGGTGGTGAGGCTGTGGTGGTGATGGTGGTAGTGGTGTTGAGGTTGTGGTGGCAGTGGTGGTGATGGTGATGGTGATGGTGGTAGTGGTGGTGAGGCTGTGGTGTCTTTGGTTTAAGTATCGGTTGTGGATGGTTGTTTTTTGAGGCTTGGTTGTGATGTGTTAAACATATATTCCGATTATTGATGCGGATGGCATGGCAAGGATGCTGGATGGTGGGTTTCAGCTATGATGATGATGAGCCTTTGCTCACTGGAGAGAAAGACGAGAAAGAAGATAAAGACCGCTGTATGCTTTTTTGGTTAATTTTGAGCTTAGGGATTTCATTTGATTTTGTTAAACCATTGCTTTTTTGGCATTTTGATTCGTTCGATGATGATGAACATTTGCTCATCGGAGAGAAAGACTATTTCTGTTGTTACTGAACCCTGTTATATATAAATAGAGAAGGAAATATAAAAGGGTTAATTAAAATAATTAGAGAAATGACTAAAGTGCCCTTGCCTTAACAGAGGTCCATGGATGGAGTTAAGTCAGTTGGACTGAAATGGCAACGATGAAACCTTTTTGGATCCAGATGTTAAAAATGAAACCTTTGGACTAAACTGGCAAAATGACACAAACCACAGGGACTAAAATGACAATTAACTCTAAAATAAATTTTAACCCTTCAAGAAAAACTTAATTGTGTGTACTCTCTTTATCATTCCAAACCAACTGCAATCATAAAGCTAAGGACGTCATCATGTCAAATCTACCACAGAGGTTCCCTAGCGGACAATCCCCTCTCTCTCCCCAATCCACCCTCTACACTCACATTCAAAGTCCGTAGGTCTACACGGACCTACAACCAACTCTCTCTCTCATTCTCCCACACTCCCCTTGCCTATCCTCTCGGCCATGTCAACGTCCGTGAAGTGAAAAACCCAACGTTACGTGCTCTTATTTCAAAAACTTTCTTTAATTTTCCTTGATTTGTTTTATTATTTGTCCCTATACGTATCTATGGACATAGACGAGTCTAGCCGCACAATGCTACTCGAGATCATCTTAATAAAACTAGATTTATTAAACGAATTCGAGTTTCACCTATTGAATTTGGCTAGGCTTGAATATCTAAACGAACCTATTATTTATATCAATATAATAAGTTTATTAATTATTATTATTATATATAAAGTTTTATTAAAATACTATATATAATACCTAAAGAATATAATATTTGTATTTAATAATGAATAAGTCGAGCCCAAGCGAAGCTCGGAAATTTATCCACGGATCAAGTTATTGAGTTTTAGACAAAGAGCTCGGAACAAATCAAGCTTAAGCTAAGTGTCTGTTAATTAAACTGAACAAACCAAGTTTGAAGTTAAACGAGTTTGAACTCGACTCAGCTTGTTTATCACAAGTTTGTTTTCGATGCAATCATGTAGCCCAATGAAAATATCATTAAACTCTAGCAAGTGTCATCATGGTCGTCAATCTAATGTTATATATATAATTAAACTTGGTGGTCGGCATATATATAGTACCAGCCACCCAAGTTTCGTTTTATTATATATTAAAGTGCTGAAACGGGTTGAGTATTAAATAAAATGCACAACCCAGTTTTTAAGCGGATCGCTTATAAAGTTGGAGGTCCCAAGCTTGATCCTCGTGTGTGTGCCCTTTCCCCTCCTTTTTTTCCAACAGTTAACCCCCCCCCCTCCTTTTTTTAAATATAAATTTATTTCTTTTTTTGAATAAACTACAATTTGAATCCCTAAGGTTGACACTGGATTGCACATTGAGCCCCTTCTTTTCTTATTTAACAATCAAGTCGCCAACGTTGCTCAATCGCAACAATTGAGTTCCTGATGTTAATATCTGGTACATGGCCATTTACTTTAATAATAGTAGCAAGGGCAGTGATGTAATTTTACCCCAAACCTCACCCTAAATACAATTGTCATCACCAATCTTCCCCCAAAAGCAACAAATCACTCCCTCATCACCAAACCTCCAGCTGTCGTCGTCCTACTTCATCTCCAATCACCACGTTGAGCCGATCATGTTGCGAGTTCAAGCCATTATTGAAATTCAGCATGTTGCAAGTAAGACATAGTTATGTTAACATTATTAACATGAACATGTGCACATAAGGTTTGAAATTTGTTTGATTTTTAAAATTGAACTTGAGAATGTAGCCGAAATAAGGCTGCAATCAACTGTTCACTGACTGGTGCTCCACATTAGGGTGGTACTCAGGTTTCTAAGCAATGCAAATGTGGACAGGGGCTGGGATGATCGAATTGTAACACCTCGTGAAATCACGTCCAATGATGTATTGACACGTGTAATAAACCCTAATGAAGTCAAACATTGAAATTTAGGGACTAATTTTTTCGAAAAATCGAAAACTTTGATTATGAAAGGACTGGAAGTGTTAGCATGCCTAAAATAAGTTTCTAAATAACCTCTTACGATGTTTATATTCACAAATGAGCCACTTGATGACCGAGTGTAGCCGTTTGCGTGATTAATCGAAAGTTTGCGCAATGAAGGGTTAAAAGCGTCAACATGTTAATTCTTACCTCTGAGTGACATTTTAACAAACCGGGAGCTTCATGATATTTTATTACACTCTCGGGATTGCCAATTATTCGCCGTCTAAGGTTTTTATGCCTATGAGTAAAGTTATGCGCAACTTTGCAAGTTAGAGGGGCTAAAAGTGTCAATATGTTTAACTATACCTCTGAATGACCTTTTAGCGAACCTGAAGCATTGTGATGTTTAATAATACTTTCAAGAATGCCTAATATTGATTAGATGAGGCTTCAATGCTATTAAATGATGAGATGCGCGAGTTTGCAAAATAGAGAGACCTAAAGCATCAACTTTTGAATCTACGCCTTTCGGTGACCATTTAAGCGAACGGCATCGTAGTAATATTTAAGTATATACTTAGGAATGATAAATATGGGCCATGGAAGGCTTGGATATCATTAAACGACATTTCGCGCTACTTTGCGCAGTTAAAGGACTATTTGCGTCAAACTGCAAAAGTATGTCGATTCGTATGGTAACGACCTTCTGGAATATGACCATGAGTTAAAAATGCCCTAATTATCCCTTACCTAGCTTAGAAATAGGCTTAGAGGTGTTTCGTGCGCAAAAATTAACTTTTACGTCATGCAGGGACTAAAAGTGTCAAAAAGTGCACAAGTTTGCATTTTCGCGCATATCTTACGTTCTGAATTTACCCGGACATCCAAAAATTTATGTAAGCATTAAAATATTTTATTTTAGTGTTCGGCATGATAAAATTCCATTCGTCGCGTAATTTGGATCGTTTTTAGCGTCCGTTCGTGTTTCGTCGTAATTCATCGAACAACGTGACCATACGGCCAAACGAACCGACATCCGGCATACTTTTGAGCATTTTTCATGTCCCTTAAGTTTAGGCAATATTGTAGAGCCTTGAAAATAGCTTAACGGGCCTTTAATGTGCCAAGAATGACCTTATGTGCAAACAGGGACCAAAACTGCCATTTTTAAAACTTATTGCTGAACCAGGAACCTCAGGCGGCCCGCGTAAGCATTCCATGAACCTTGCGCGGCCCGTGTGAGCATGTCAGAACTGCAAAACTGAGTTTCCAGCCTGTTCCAGCTGTTTCCAGGTGTTGCAAGTGGTTTTTAAGCTTTCTAGGGGCTATTTTGGGCACCCATAGTATTGAAAAACAATGAGTAACAAATGTAGGGCCTTGAACAAAGCTCGGGTTATGAGAAACGATCCTAACGGTTCTTGAAATCCTATATAAACCCACTTGACCTTGCTCTCACTTCACACCTTGATCTGAATTGTTCTAAGTTGGAGCATTTGTGCTTCATACCTGAACATCCTAGATCAATTCCATCCTTGCTTGGACCCTTTGTAAGTGTCCTTCGTGCTTAGTTAATATTATTTAGCGTTTATAGCCGAAAAGTCAAGCGTTTTCGATAAACGCTTTGACTTTTAAACGGTTGAGCCATTGTTCGCAACGAACATGGCTACGTGATCGTAATTAGGTAGGTATTAAACCCTCAAAAGGACACCTCCTAATTACCACGTTTACTTAGTTAAATTGTCGGGTCAAATGAAAGTCAAACGGGTTAGTTTTAAATAAATTCATAACTATTAATATAAAAGCCATAAAATCAGTTTTCTCACTTTAATAATTTGGTAAATATTAGTTGAACATGCCTAAGCATGATTCAACCCGACAATTCTAAGTATAGGCTCGGTTCGGAACCGAAAGTCGCAAAAGTTGACTTTTGCTTTGACTTTCAGTTCTGACCCAATTTAGCTTAGTTTAGATATTCCTTAGGATCATGTTATAGGTTAGTGTAACCCTCTGAGGTTATACAACCTGGATCCTTAGTTATCCTATTCATTTGCATGTTTCCGTTATATGCCTAAATGTTGACTATTATGCCCTTTTAACCTTAAAATGAAATTTTTGAAAATGTGAGTGGATAGAAACCTTCATTACTGATATATAAACTTGTCCCTAAAATTTGACATCAGTTTGAGGTCTAGATTAGGAGTTATGCTCATTAGCGTAAATAAAAAGCTTTTTATCAATTAAACGACATAATTAGCATAAAGCCTATCTAAAACCAATTTTTTGATACCAAACTTTTTACCTACTGATATAAAATAATATTTTGGTATTTTTAAAGATTTTTATTTATTTTTAGGCTGAGCATAACATAGGGTTATAGCTTTGATTAGGTAATTGTCGGTTTTGCCCTTTTGGCCCATAAAATGAGTTTTACATAATATTTTGATACCAAACGCTTTGCTACTGATTTTATATCACAAATACAATATTTTGAACTTTATAAACTGATCAAAAACTCATATTTCCTATTTAAACCCGAAAATCGCTTAAAACCGACTTTTACGCGTTTTAAGCGCATAGTATGAGTTAAAACTATTTTTGGCATATGAAACTTAATACCTACTGATGTTTTAAGTAAATTTATATATTTTAACAGTAAAGAAAAGTTTTAAACTTAGATTCTCTAATTTTGACCTTTTAAGCTTATGTGAAATTACCAAAATGCCCTACGGTGCATAGTTTGGTTATAAATAGTAAATTTCACATATATGCTATACCCTACTGTTATAACTTATTAAATTAAGTATTTTTACTGATTATATCAGACCTGAAACTCAGATTAATATTTTAAACTCTCTTATAACCTTTAAAATGACCAAAATACCCCTTCGGGGCATAAATTGGTTTTAAATTCGTTTTGGGCATAATGGAAGGTATCCTACTGATATCACAACATATTTAAGGAATATTAACTTAGGAAACCTGTTCATGACTCTTTTGGTTACCCGTTACGCACTTTTCGCGTTCGGATCGGCTTATGTAACTAGTTTGCATAAGTTAGCCGAAACAGGTCAAACCTTATCATTTTTATCTCAAAATCCAGAATGTGTTTAGTTTACCCTTATTACACAAGTATACAAGCTTGTCGGGTCTAAACCACATTCTAATCCGGTTCTCGCTTAATCATGCGTTTTGAACCGTATCCTCCGTTGAAACTAACCGGTCTAAGCATAAGCTTAATTAAGACCCGTTAGGAATCTAATAGGTTATTAAAAACCTTCGTTCCAGATTTAGGAGCCTAGTAAAAGCTATCTGTACTTGCTTGGTGGTATACGGCTGGGATAAATTGTATAAATTTGCTCAGGTAAATACTTTTAACTTATTTTCCCTTATACGGGTTTGGGGTACGGTATATAAAATACCGCTTGGTCGGGCATTGAATCTTTAATCGTATGATGGTTAAATTATTGAAATGACCCGTTTAAATTTTTTTTGTTTGCTTAAAACCTTTGGGGGGTTAATGACCATGTCCTGGATATCCTTGGCATCATTCATTGAATGGCCACGACCATGGCACGGGGTGTAGGCGTACACCTGCCAGTGCATATATAATTAATAAGGTATAACCGCCGGTTACGAGAATAACTCACCGCGGGACTATGCCATGTGGTGTGTCTATTAATCTTCAACCCGGTATTCAGCCCGGGCTACTGAACGTATAAGAAACATGTAATTCTTTTACAAGTTTATATATAAATAATTATCCCAAGTTATAAAAAGTTTTGTGCCACGCGCATTCAAATCAATTTTCTTAAACGTTTTCAAAATGAGTCAGTTAAATTGTATTTACCAGTGTAAACTGACGTATTTTCCCAAAAAGGCTAAGTGCAGGTACTAATCGGAATAGGCTGGCCTCTCCTAGCATCAAATAAAAGTCTCGCAAGCTTAGATGCCTTAAAGTCTGTTGAACAAAGTTCCTTTTATCTTTTGATCCGCCTGTGGATCTTTTACAACCGTATTTGTAATACTTGATATTACTCTTTATTGGATTGTAATATATTTATCTTTTGTTTCCGCTGTGCATTTAAATTTGAGTTGTTTGACTATGACGATATCAACTACGTCACGATACTCCCCACCGGGCCCACCGGTAATACGTGGAAATATCGGGGTGTGAAAGGTTGGTATCAGAGCCAACATTGAGTGAATTAAACACTAGCCTTTTGTGTTTAATCTCAATGACACAGTAGCACATTCCTTGACCTTCTGAGTCTAGACTTAACATAGGAATACTCTCATCTCTATTCGGAGAATTATTGCTTTCAATTCTATATATTTTTATTATGTCGCCAAGCAAAGAAGCCGTAATGGAAATTCTCCCCATTTAATGCCTAGGAAAGGCCGAGCTTCATACTGCGACTAGGATTAACGTATAACCAAGGAGAAAATATTCGGAAATAAGGGCATTCTTATCTTTCAGTCCCTTCGTGGGCAACATTATTCCTTTCAAGTCCTGTTCAGGGCAATTCTGTACCTCTTATTAAAAATCATTGGAATGCTTTATCAAAATTTCATTTTATCAATATATATGAATATAATATATGAAATAAATGAAAAGTATCATTCTTTTTATAAGATCTACCATTATAATAAAATGGCAAAATCTAAAAAAGGACAAAACCTAGCCCATGTGTCATCTTAAGACAAGGCCAAGATGATAGTCCCTCAATTAGATTCAGATCCTCATTAATATCTCAATTTAGGATTGTTCTGCGTTAAATATTAAAAAGGAATCTTAAAGGTACAACCTAGCCTATATGTCATTTCAGACAAGGCCAAGATGGTAAAACCTATTCAAAAGATTCAAATCCTTGTTAACATCTGTAAACATGTTAACATTCCTGGCAAATGTGATTCGATAAAATCGCATAAATCATCCTTATGCTGGATTCTCCCGAAATCTTTTCTTATTTTGTGAATTAAGCATCCGTTAGGGATGTAATGCTTACGGGCCATATTCATTGTCGTATAAGACAAACGACATTCGTAGCCTACAACTCCCTGTCAAGAAAAGGCAATGAACAACGTTCAAGCCTAAATACCTTGATTCTACAAAATCATGGTTTATAATTTAAAGTTGCCCTTGTGACTTGGCCTTTTTGTGCCATAGTTATATTTTAATTAAATCTAGGATAATTATAATGAAAATCCTGAATAAAATAAATATCATTCCTTTCCTGCCAGTACACATTAAAAGAGAATTTTAAAAGGTATAACCTAGCTTGAATGTCATTAAAGACCTAGCTATGATGGTAAGACCTGTTTAAAAGAAGATTCAGATCCTTGTTAACATCTGAAAACATGTTAACACTCCTGACAACAGTGATGCGATAAAATCACACTTGTCATCTTTATATTAGGAACTTCCAAACCCTTTATTTAGCATAAATGATCAATATGAATCATGGCCAATAAACGTCGAACATGATGTACACATCAAAACATTCATTTGAAATGTATGCCTACGGGCAAAGATATGTACATAGAAAAGATAGTATTATTTCATAACTTTTTGTCAAGACAATGAACTATGAAATTTTACGATCCAAAGGAATCATTGATTATGTTTTAAAATTTCCCTAGTGACAAGGCATCCGTGCCATCAAAAGTCCTTTGGAATGAGCCCTTGTGCTATATAAAATGTCGGTCCGACATTGACAGTCGTGATTTATATCCCCTGTCTAATAAATATGAAGGATTATATTCCGTTTAAGCGCCAAAGATGGATTATTTAAAAACCTAGGCAAAACATAATCAAATAAATTTAATACTATCTATTGGCCTATATGGTTGAGTTACACCATGGCTATTTAATCGTCAAGTTCGACAATTCACTATATAATTAAACAAATTATTACTACGTGGTTTGTAGCCTTCAAAGCTTCACCATGGCTGACTCCTCTGAAGCTCACAATCATCCAGCTGATCAGAATAATAATGCAAGACTGAACTTAACGGGCACCGAGTTACAGGCTATGTTAGATATAGCCGTAAACAAAGCGGTGGACCGTGTATTAAAGGATCATAGGCGAAAGTGCGATAATACCCCAAATAAGGGTTACAAAAAGGGTAAGACCGGTTCAAGCTATAACCAGTCCAAGCCAAAGGAGGCAAAACCCGAATGTAAAACCTGCGGGAAGAAGCACTTCGGAAAATGTTTCTATGAACATACCAGGGGATGTGTCATCTGTAAAGAGATGGATCACAAGACCCATGAATGCAAGGACTTGAAGGACGGCCAACAGTCAGGTGAAAAGACCAGATGCAAAACCTGTAGGAAATACCACCTCGGGAAATGTAGATTTGAATTTCAGCCTCTACCCTGTGGAGTCTGCAAGTCCAAGGAGCATAAGACCTTGGATTGCAAGGAGTTGAAAGATGCGACCTGTTATGGTTGCAACGAGAAGGGGCATATCAGGACTAATTGCCAAATAAAACCAAGAAGCCTGGAGAGGCTAAGAAGACAAAAGTTGGGGGCTCTCAAATGAATGCTCAAGAGGCCATTCAGGAAGACAATGTCACAACAGGTACTTTCCTTATCAATGACGCTCATGCTAGAGTATTATTTGATTCAGGTTCAAATAAGTCTTTCGTAGACAATAGATTTTGTAAATTATTAAATATGCCTGTTAAAACTCTACGCATTAAATATGAAGTAGAATTGGCCGATGGTACCTCAGAGAATGCTTCATCAATATTAGATGGATGTTTTATATCCATTAGGAGTTATTCTTTTCCGCTGTCCTTGTTTCCGTTAAAATAAAGGGACTCGATATAGTGATAGGAATGGATTGGTTGTCTTGTAACCAATCCCATATTGTGTGTGATAAGAAACAAGTAGTTATCGAGACTCCTTATGGTGAACCTTTTGACAATTCAAGGATGCACATGGTACGGATTGCCTAAGCACTTGTTGAATTAGGTATTTAATACCAAAGCTTCGAGTATGGAAAACTCGGAAAGGACAAACACCAGTCGCAATGCTAGAGAGGCGACAAACGTTAATGGTGTATCAAATGTGAACCTCAATGTTAATGGAGTTAATCCCCAAAAAAAACTGTAATTAACGCAGCTGTTAGAAAGGGTATGAGAAAAGTCATAAAAAGGTTCAAGAAGCCGAATACTGCTTGCTCTAAAAACACATGCCGTTGCTCATGAGAAGAGCTTGATTCATACTTCAAATGCGAAGAATAAACCAAACAAAATCATATATGGCAAGGAACCCCACTTCTTTTTAGGATATACTTAAAAGTACTTCGTCTCTTGGAAGTCAAGAGACTTCAATAGTAAAAAGGGGCCATCAATTGCAGGAAATTGTTGGATGAAATAGAAACCATTAGGTGTATCAGCGGTTACGCTGGAAAGGACATGGTGAGGTATGCACCACAGTCATTCGATGGCAATTCCCTTAATTAGTGAGGACATTAATGAAGTCCACAAGAAAAATCCTCTTATACAATATGGGATGGACCAAGCTTTAAGGACCTTATTACAAAAGCCTATCATCCGCGTCATGAAATTGAAAAAGATGGAATAAGAGATTTTCTAACTCTCACCATAAAAGCTCTAGACTGTCGACAGAATGTTACAAATTTTTTTATTCATTGGCTGAGATAGTACCATATTCAGTCTACCAAAAATCTAAGCTTAAATGCAAATAATTATTGGTGGTTAGCATCAGCAATAAGAGGGCACATTAAGGCTTTAAGGCATGCTCGTTATAAATCCATTATGGATCTACCTCAGCTACTCACATTATATAGATTAAGAAACATCCAGTCAAAGCTGAGTCTGCCCTAAAATTTGTCAAAGATTATGCAGCTAAGTTTAAAAGGATTAAGAATGGAGGCGTTTAACCCTCCTGATGAATTATTAGAGGCAGTTCACATTAATAATGACACCAGATAAATACCTTATTGTGATTTTATTGCTAGGGGTTACGTTTGGTTTCAGGTGCTGCTAAGTCTCTCATAAGACCATAAGCTTAGCAAACTTTTAGAAAATTTTCCCGTAAGAACCCCAGATATTAAGTGTAAGGTAAAACTTACAGGCAAGATCATAAGAACCATTTCTTCTGTTCCTGTCAGAAACCTTCAGGCATAAAATTTTAGAAGTATCATCTCTAGAGGAAGTGCGTCAGCATATATAGTTGATATCTATTTAATCTCTATCGATTGCGAATAACAGATGGTGTGATAAAAGCACCGTATGAGGATTGGTGTATCTTAATATGTCCCATAGATTGCTTCCATGCCTGATCAGTATGGAGGTTTAATGCATGGGACCACAAAGATATTCCGATGGTCATATGGTACTAAAGTCAGCTAATGGTATTCAAAGAAGATATCCAGAATGGAATTGTCCAAGTAAATGTCTCCGATTAAGGAATTCGTGGATATGAAACATAAGTGTGTCACTTATTTGACACAAGCAATGATGGGTGAACTGAAGCCTGAGATTTGGAAAATATCTGTAACCTCCTTGTATCTTGATTATCTTCTCCTAAGATTACCCTGTTTACCTCCTGAGAGGAAAGTAGAGTTAAGATTTATATTCCATTTAGGGCTGTATTATTATGAAATCTCCAAGACGGCTAGTACCATCATTGGAAGAATCGAAACCCTGATTAAGTAAGTTTTAAAATAGAGAATTCATATAGCCTAACTCGATATTCTGAGAATTCGGTATAGTTAATTAAGAAAGACGGTTCATTTTCCATATGCATTGATTACCGCAACCCTAATTAGGCAACAATTAAGAATTGCCATCAGCTGCCCAGGATCGTCGATTTGTTCGACTAACAACAAGATTAGCTATTCCTTAAAATTAGTTTTAAGCAGTGGTTGGAATAAGCATCTCACCTTAAAATAAGCTTTTTTTATAATAGTTGTCGTATAAGCATCAAGGCTGCTCCTTTAGAGACCTTGTATAGATGGAATGTTAAACATCTATTAGTAGACAGAAGATTGGTAAGTCCAATTATCAGGATCTGAAAGTTGCCTTGGAAACAACAAATAAGATCAAACAAATCCATAATCATTTGTAAGTGGCCAGTATTTCGGCAGAAAATCAAGGATTAATGAAAATAGCAAACCTCCTAAGTTCTTGTTAAGAAATAAGGTTCGACAAAAGATATCACCTTGAAAGGGTGTGCCAATTTGTTAATTATCAGGCTAGTTAAGCTCTGAATATATAGAATCATTCGAGGGAATCGAATGTATCAAGATCAAATAGCTTATAAGCTAAAACCTATTTAAGGAGCTTGGCGGAGCACGCAATGCATTACACACTAATGATTTAAGAATGTGTTTCACCAATAAGTCGAGAAGCATTATCACATAATGATATGCAGATTTATGATATGATGAGAAACCTGCATCGATTGAGGATCGACAGGTTAAGAAGCTCCAAAAAGGATACATGTACCTATTATAGAGGTCCGCTTGGGAGCTTGGAGAGACTCCAGATATGCTATATCAGTTAAGTCCGTTATGCGACAAAAAGAACTTCCAGCATTTTAGCAAATCTTGAGGTCTAGATTTCTTTTAAGGGGGTGAGGATGTAACACCTCGTAAAATCACGTCCAATGATGTATTGACACGTGTAATAAACCCTAATGAAGTCAAACATTGAAATTTAGGGACTAATTTTTTCGAAAAATCAAAAACTTTGATTATGAAAGGACTGAAAGTGTTAGCATACCTAAAATAAGTTTCTAAATAACCTCTTACGATGTTTATATTCACAAATGAGCCACTTGATGATCGAGTGTAGCCGTTTGCGTGATTAATCGAAAGTTTGCGCAATGAAGGGTTAAAAGCGTCAACATGTTAATTCTTACCTCTGAGTGACCTTTTAACAAACCAGGAGCTTCATGATAATTATTGGCCGTCTAAGGTTTTTATGCCTATGAGTAAAGTTACGCGCAACTTTGCAAGTTAGAGGGGCTAAAAGTGTCAATATGTTTAATTATACCTCTGAATGACCTTTTAGCGAACCCAAAGCATCGTGATGTTTAATAATACTTTCAAGAATGCCTAATATGGATTATATGAGGCTTCAATGCTATTAAATGATGAGATGCGCGAGTTTGCGCAATAGAGGGACCTAAAGCGTCAACTTTTGAATCTACGCATTTCGGTGACCATTTAAGCGAACGGGAGTGTAGTAATATTTAAGTATATGCTTGGGAATGATCAATATGGGCCATGGAAGGCTTGGATATCAATAAACGACATTCCGCGCTACTTTGCGCAGTTAAAGGACTATTTGCGTCAAACTGCAAAAGTATGTCGATTCGTATGGTAACGACCTTCCGGAATATGACCATGAGTTAAAAATGCCCTAATTATCCCTTACCTAGCTTAGAAATAGGCTTAGAGGTGTTTCGTGCGCAAAAATTAACTTTTACGTCATGCAGGGACTAAAAGTGTCAAAAAGTGCACAAGTTTGCATTTTCGCTCATATCTTACGTTCAGAATATATCAGGACATCCAAAAAAATTTATGTAAGCATTAAAATATTTTATTTTAGTGTTCGGCATGATAAAATTCCATTCGTCGCGTAATTTGGATCGTTTTTAGCGTCCGTTCGTGTTTCGTCGTAATTCGTCGAACAACGTGACCATACGGCCAAACGAACCGACATCCGACATATTTTTGAGCATGTTTCATGTCCCTTATGTTTAGGCATTATTTTAGAGCCTTGAAAATAGCTTAACGGGCCTTTAATGTGCCAAAAATGACCTTATGTGCAAACAGGGACCAAAACTGCCATTTTTAAAACTTATTGCTGAACCAGGAACCTCAGGCGGCCCGTGTAAGCATTCCTTGAACCTTGCGCAGCCCGTGTGAGCATGTCAGAACTGCAAAACTGAGTTTCCAGCCTGGTCCAGCTGTTTCCAGGTGTTGCAAGTGGTTTTTAAGCTTTCTAGGGGCTATTTTGGGCACCCATAGTATTGAAAAACAATGGGTAACAAATGTAGGGCCTTGAACAAAGCTCGGGTTACGAGAAACGATCCTAACGGTTCTTGAAATCCTATATAAACCCACTTGACCTTGCTCTCACTTCACACTTGATCTGAATTGTTCTAAGTTGGAGCCTTTGTGCTTCATACCTGAACATCCTAGATCAATTCCATCCTTGCTTGGACCCTTTGTAAGTGTCCTTCGAGCTTAGTTAATATTATTTAGCGTTTATAGCCGAAAAGTCAAGCGTTTTCGATAAACGCTTTGACTTTTAAATTGTCGGGTCAAATGAAAGTCAAACGGGTTAGTTTTAAATAAATTCATAAATATTAATATAAAAGCCATAAAATCAGTTTTCTCACTTTAATAATTTGGTAAATATTAGTTGAACATGCCTAAGCATGATTCAACCCGACAATTCTAAGTATAGGCTCGGTTCGGAACCGAAAGTCGCAAAAGTTGACTTTTGCTTTGACTTTCAGTTCTGACCCAATTTAGCTTAGTTTAGATATTCCTGAGGATTCCTTTAGGACCATGTTATAGGTTAGTGTAACCCTCTGAGGTTATACAACCTGGATCCTTAGTTATCCTATTCATTTGCATGTTTCCGTTATATGCCTAAATGTTGACTATTATGCCCTTTTAACCTTAAAACGAAATTTTTGAAAATGTGAGAGGATAGAAACCTTCATTACTGATTTATAAACTTGTCCCTAAAATTTACAATCAGTTTGAGGTCTAGATTAGGAGTTATGCTCATTAGCGTAAATAAAAAGCTTTTTATCAATTAAACGACATAATTAGCATAAAGCCTATCTAAAACCAATTTTTGATACCAAAATTTTTACCTACTGATATAAAATAATATTTTGGGAGTTTTAAAGATTTTTATTTAATTTAAGGCTGAGCATAACATAGGGTTATAGCTTTGATTCGGTAATTGTCGGTTTTGCCCTTTTGGCCCATAAAATGAGTTTTACATAATATTTTGATACCAAACGCTTTGCTACTGATTTTATATCATAAATACAATATTTTGAACTTTATAAACTGATCAAAAACTCAGATTTCCAATTCAAACCTGAAAATCGCTTAAAACCGACTTTTACGCGTTTTAAGCGCATAGTATGAGTTAAAACTATTTTTGGCATATGAAACTTAATACCTACTGATGTTTTAAGTAAATTTATATATTTTAACAGTAAAGAAAAGTTTTAAACTCAGATTCTCTAAGTTTGACCTTTTAAGCTTATGTGAAATTACCAAAATGCCCTACGGTGCATAGTTTGGTTATAAATAGTAAATTTCACATATATGCTATACCCTACTGTTATAACTTATTAAATTAAGTATTTTTACTGATCATATCAGACCTGAAACTCAGATTAATATTTTAAACTCTCTTATAACCTTTAAAATGACCAAAATACCCCTTCGGGGCATAAATTGGTTTTAAATTCGTTTTGGGCATAATGGAAGGTATCCTACTGATATCACAACATATTTAAGGCATATTAACTTAGGAAAACTGTTCATGACTCTTTTGGTTACCCGTTACGCACTTTTCGCGTTCGGATCGGCTTATGTAACAAGTTTGCATAAATTAGCCGAAACGGGTAAAACCTTATCATTTTTATCTCAAAATCCAGAATGTGTTTAGTTTACCCTTATTACACAAGTATACAAGCTTGTCGGGTCTAAACCACAATCTAATCCGGTTCTCGCTTAATCATGCGTTTTGAACCGTATCCTCCGTTGAAACTAACCGGTCTAAGCATAGGCTTAATTAAGACCCGTTAGGAATCTAATAGGTTATTAAAAACCTTCATTCTAGATTTAGGAGACCAGTAAAAGTTATCTGTACTTGCTTGGTGGTATACGGCTGGGATAAATTGTATAAATTTGCTCAGGTAAATACTTTTAACTTATTTTCCCTTATACGGGCTTGGGGTACGGTATATAAAATACCGCTTGGTCGGGCATTGAATCTTTAATCGTATGATGGTTAAATTATTGAAATGACCCGTTTAAATTGTTTTGTTTGCTTAAAACCTTTGGGGGGTTAATGACCATGTCCCGGATATCCTTGGCATCATTCATTGAATGGCCACGACCATGGCACGGGGTGCAGGAGTACACCTGCCAGTGCATATATAATTAATAAGGTATAACCGCCGGTTACGAGAATAACTCACCGCGGGACTATGCCATGTGGTGTGTCTATTAATCTTTAACCCAGTATTCAGCCCGGGCTACTGAACGTATAAGAAACATGTAATTCTTTCACAATTTTATATATAAATAATTATCCCAAGTTATAAAAAGTTTTGTGCCACGCGCATTCAAATCAATTTTCTTAAACGTTTTCAAAATGAGTCAGTTAAATTGTATTTACCAGTGTAAACTGACGTATTTTCCCAAAAAGGCTAAGTGCAGGTACTAATCGGAATAGGCTGGCCTCTCCTAGCATCAAATAAAAGTCTCGTAAGCTTAGATGCCTTAAAGTCTGTTGAACAAAGTTCCTTTTATCTTTTGATCCGCCTGTGGATCTTTTACAACGTCTTTGTAATACTTGATATTACTCTTTATCGGATTGTAATATATTTATCTTTTGCTTCTGCTGTGCATTTAAATTTGTGTTGTTTGACTATGACGATATCAACTACGTCACGATACTCCCCACCGGGCCCACCGGTAATACGTGGAAATATCGGGGTGTGACACGAATAGATTAAGTTAGTTTATAATTGGTTTTGTATATATTCATGATGCATAACTAGAAGCTAACTAGAATAGTTCACGGGTTTTTATTATTGATCATATTTTGACAGTAATTGTTAATGTGAAGTATATTCGTATATGTAATGGTTGATGATTATGTTATGGTTTGACTTCTGTTGAATGGTTGATGATTGATGATTATGTTATGGTGTTTGAATGGTTGATGTTTGATGACTATGTTATGGTAATGACGTCTGTTTATAAGAGAAATAATAATGTTACAAGTTGATGTTTGATCATGGTTTACCTTTTGTTTGAAGAGTAGTGTAGGTTGATCATGTATAATGTAATGGTTGATGTTTAATGGGTGAATGATTGTAATGGTTGATCATGTACTTTGTGATAGGTTAAACTTAGTTTTGAACCTATGCAATTGATCTGTTTGGTGATAGGTTAAAAGTGATAATTAGTTAGTTGATCAAGTGATCTGTTTTGACCTTGATTTAGTTAGTTTGTTTATCCGGTGATTTGCAGTTGATCGAATTGTAGTTGATTAGTTGTGTTAGCAGTTAATTCCCCATTTGTTTAGAAGTCATTGTGTTAGCAGTTAATCATGTACATTAGTTAATCATGTGTTTAGAAGTCATAGTTAGGATTAGAGGTCGTTGTGTTAGCAGTTAATCATGTACATTAGTTTCAATACAGTTGTGTTAGTAATTAATTGTGTACCTTTGTTTAGGAGTCACTGATTATGCAACTTAATCAACTGCTTATGCAACTGATTTGTTTGACTAGAATGTTTAGCAGTATCATTAGCAACTGATCTACTTTGCATGATCTATATCCTTAGCAGTATCATTAGTAGAATGCTTTGCATGATCTATATTATTAGCAGTATCATTAATTTGCATGATCTGTTTGATTACATTGAACTGTATCTTTACCAGTTGATTAGAAGTATCATTAGCAACATCATTAGGTTGCAAGATCTGTATCATTAGCAGTTGATCATTAGCGGTATCATTAGTATCGTTATTAGAAATTAATGATAAGGGTGGTTAGTTAAAACGTAAATGATTTGAATTTGGAGGGAATTTTTAAAGTTTACAAGCAAGGACTTGTTGGGTTATGGAGGCTAGATTGGTTTTGGGCAGGTTCTGCCTGTTTACTTTTATTTAGCCCATTTATTATTTCTTGGGAAATAATCTAGAAACCCTAATCTTTATTATAAATATAGGTCTTGTACTTGTAATTCTCTATTACGAGTGGTGAGAGGCAGGAAACAATAAAAATCATGGTTGCGGCATGTAGACATGGGTCATGTTAGACCAAACCACGTAAATCCTTGTGATTGTTTAATTGATTAATCGTTTATGTGTGTGTGTTGCTTCCTCGTGCATATACCATAACAAGTGGTATCAAAGCTTTGGCTCATTTGACACACAAATCACACTGAATAGATGATTGTAGAGGTGTTTATTAGATCTAGGGTTGTGGCCAACATCTCTAGCCGCCAAGTCCAGCGATCAATCGAAAGTGAAGTTCAGTCGTTCCCATTTTGTTTGTTCGATCAAGTAAAAAAAGGATCGGTACCCTTTTTTGTTGAACAAAAGGAACCTATAATATTCTTGTTTCTTGCGTCGATTTTTGAACAAATGGAAAAAGGACAAAAAACAATTTTGTGTTGTCGTCTGTGGTTATTATTTATTGCGTTAACTCCTTACACAAAAGAAAACATATAGCAATCGGTATTAAGTTGCTAGGACACACTATGAAATTATGGGAGAGAATAATTGAGACGAGAATCAGAAGATAATCAGAAGAGAAACACAAGTCACGGTAAACCAATTTGGTTTCATGCCAGGGCGATTGACTACGGAAGCAATACATATTCTAAAGAGATTGATGGAGAATATAGGGAGAAGAAACGGGACCTACACATGGTGTTCATTGATCTTGAAAGGCCTATGACAGTGTGCCACATAGACTGATTTGGGATAGTTTGGAGAGTAGAGGGGTTTCTTGTCACACCCTGATTTTTGCGAAAGCGTATGCGTGTGACTTGATCGGTTCTCATTGCATTCGATTATAATAAACAACTATATGATCAAAATGATGTTCATCCATTCATAAAGCTTAAAATATTACAAACACCAGTCATTTAAGTTTCAAATAACACAACCTCTGATTAAGTTACAAACCAACAAAAGTGGATGACATCTAAACTTGAAATTTACTTCTTGAAACAACACCAGCGCCCAAGATCCAACTTTTTTCCTGAAATACATGTAATTTTGAAAAACATCAACAAAAGTTGAGCGAGTTCATGTGTTTTGTATGAGTACTGTTATGGGTGAAATTCTGAGGATCACTAATGGATTATGTGCAGGTACGCGGGTTAGAAGCTAGCAACGTTCACAAGGACTCATTCCGCGGAAGACTCGGTCCAAGTCGTTCAAATAAAGACGTTGAAGCCGCATTACTCGGTCTACAATATTAAGAATGGAATATTCGGAGCATCCCATATTTATAGGAATTTTCGTTTGTAATTCGTTACTATAAATAGGTAGGTATATCAGATCGAATAGGACATCACATCAACACTCACTACACTCTTACATTTGTTCTCTAGCAATTTTCACTTTCGCACAAAAGCGTTGTAACACTTAGTGATCTGGTCAATATCCTGCACTGTATCCTGACGTTTAAAGCAATAAGAAGAACAAGGCAGCTGCGATTGTCAGCTCCCGAGGTTTTATGCCGGCGATCTAGATTGATCAAGGGCTTTCCTCGTATATCTTGTGTCACCCCCTTTACTTTTTGCTCATTGTTTGATCGTAGATACAACTCAATATCCTGAGCCGTATCCTGAATACTGTTTTTCCAAACAACTTAACCAGCATATTTTCAACACACTTTTTAGCACACTACCTCACTTAACTAATTTGATCACTTAATTGCTTCGGTAATTTTTGACCAAAACAATTTGGCGCCCACCGTGGGGCAAGTGGTGCTCTCTTTACTAAAAATCTTTGTGAAATCGTTAATCATTTTCTGTTTTCAAAACTTTTTGCCACATTGTTTACAATGGCCTCAAGATCAAACATGAGCTCCTCCACTGTGTCAGCTACAACTTCTGCTACTACTGGTCCGGTGCTTCCACCACCTCCTCCAAGGATGCAATCTTCTTCACAACCTCAGGATATTATCCCTACTCGGAGTATTCAGGGATCTGCTCCCATTTTAGCTTCTAATGATGAAATTCTAACCTTATTTGGAAGTGTGCAGGAATAAATGAGGCAGCAACAGGAAACAAACCAAATGCTGTTGAGGGAAATACAACTCCTGAAGTCTGGCTCGAGTAGATCTGTTGAGGATATCGTCACTCCATTACAACCCAGAACTTTGAACTTCAGTTCGGTTGTGTACACTGAGGATAATAGGGGGAATATTGTGCCCAGCCTTCCTCAGAATCATACTCCTGAAATACCCTCCTCGATCAGAATGTCAACCATGAGGAGCTCAGGATATGCTTCAGGATATGGGCAGAATCCTCAAACGGGTAACGTGTCAAATAATAATAATAATAATACTCATGCTGCTAACAATAGTGGATTTTTGCAGGATACAGGTGTAACATCAGCATTTACTAGGGAGCTTCAGAAGTTGAAGGACATGATATCCAGTGTACCTGGAGTGGTCCAGCCAATCCCGGAAGTGTCCCAAGACAGCCACAGGATATCTCGCTTTGCATATCCTATCTGTGATGCTGAGATTCCAAAGAGATTTCAAACCCCCAACATGAAGCTTTATGATGGAACTACGGATCCTGAAGAGCATATTGCCCAGTATAGGGAAAGAATGGAGATTAACCCTATCCCTCCGTAGCTCAAGGAAGCATGCTTGTGCAAGGGTTTTGGTTCTACCTTAACAGGATCAGCCTTGAAATGGCTCCTAAATTATCCTCCTCATTCGATTACATCATTTGCTCACCTAGTGAATTTATTTAATAGTCAGTTTTCTTGTAGTAGAAGCTTTGAAAAACTAACAAGTGACCTCTACAGGATAACACAGGGGCCTCAAGAATCCCTAAGTGATTATGTGAACAAGTTCAGCCGGGAATCCTTAGACATTCCGCATCTTGATGTTGCAACAACTGTGCAAGCTTTCAAGATGGGGCTGCAAAAAGATTCTCAATTTTACCAAGACCTTGTAATGAACCCATGCAGGAACTTGGATGAAGCTCAAAACAGGGCCCTAAGATATATTCGATTGGAGGATGACAGAAAGATGCAAGAGAGGATGAACTCATCCAACTCCTATGAGTCAACTAACAGGAAGTCAGAATCCTCATTTAAGCCATATCGCTCTAAGCCATATGGTAGAAATGAAAACAAGAAAGTGAATGCTATCGAAGACGAGGATCCTGAAGAATATCCTGAATTATCCGAATATTGCTTTTCTGTTAACATTCCTGAATTGATGTATGCCATGCAGGGTTTAGGAGACAAGGCTAGGTGGCCTCGAAAGAATCAACAAAAAGCCGATTGGAAAGATAAGTCAAAATGGTGTGCCTTCCACGAAGATTTCAGACATGTAACTGAGGATTGCATTGCTCTAAGAAAAGAAATAAGCTATCTTCTAAGCAAGGGATATCTGAAAGATCTCTTAGGAAGAAAGAAGAATAAGGGTCAAGATACTGAGAAGGATCCTGAGCGAGCAGCGTCACCTCCCGCGGATGCCAAGATAATCAACTTTATTTCGGGAGGATCCGACATTTGTGGGACTTCGTATTCGGCGGCGAAGAGACATGCAAAAGAAGCTAAGGCCGAAAGGGGAGACAAACCTGTCAGGATGACTACCCTCACAACTGACAAAGTGATCACATTTGATGGTGATGACAGGGATACTGTCCAGGATCCTCATCATGATGCTCTGGTAATAACATTATATGTGGCTAACCATTTTGTACGCAGGATATTGGTTGATAATGGCAGCTCTGTCAAAATAATCCAACTAGAGACTCTGAAGAGAATGAATGTATCTTCGATGGATATCACTTCGAAGTCCACCGTGCTTGTTGGGTTCAGTGGAGAGGCTAGGAACACAGTGTGAGAGATAAAGTTACCAGTATATGTTGAAGGAGTCAACTCGATACAACGTTTCTGTGTGATGGATTCTCTATCCTGCTATAACATCTGTATTGGTCAAAAATCAAGCAATGACAATGTAACCAAACTTTCTGTTGTGAGGTATGATGCTTGAATTGATGAACAACAATAAGGATCACTATGAAGTGTAATGAACAAGTGACACAAAGATTTATATGAGGAAAAAGCCCTTGATCAATGAATGATCTCCGGCATAAAAAACCTCGGGTGATGGAAACTACCGATCACCAACTCAAATTAAACAATAATCTTTTTACAACTTCGGATGATAGCGAGCTAAGTACAAGGATCACTATAGTGTATCGTGTAGAAAATGTGTGAAAAATGCTAAGTGTTTTGCCGAGAGCTGGTGAGTGCAGTTGTACGAGTGTGTGTAGCCAAAAATAGCCAAGTGTTTTCTAACTAGCTCGCTACCCCCCTTTAAAAATAGAAAATATCTACTCTAACTAACATTCCGCAAATGGTGCAAGTCCTCCACGACTCCACAACGTCCATTTCTGGCCAAGCACGTGCGGAATAGACTTAGAATATTCTCCAGGAATATCGCCAAGACCCAGTCCAAGTTGATACTCCTGCAAAACAATTACGAATTTAAAGTAGACAATCGTTAGTACAGGAATCCTTATAGTGATCCATGATCCTGATCCTGCAACACTTCTGAGGATCACTACTTCAGACAGAATTGAGGATCACTAAACCCAACAGTAAATAAGGATCACTGATCATTTAGAAATCCACCCCTAACAACATCATACTGGGAAGACCATGGATTCACGATATGAAGGCTGTGCCATCAACATATCAACAATGCATCAAGATCCCAACCCCTTGGGGAGTTGTCAAGGTTGATAGTGATCAACAGGAGGCGAAAGAATGCTACTCATCCTCGATGAAATCCTCAACCAAGCCTAGTACAGCATAGCAATTAAAGATGCGGGCCCAGGATATCGTGGAGGATTCGGAGCAGGATGTGAAGAAAATTATCCTGGATTAGGATAATCCTGATATCTCGGTGCTCGTAGGTACCAATATCCCTCAGGATATTGAAGAGCAGTTAACTAACTTTTTGAAATGCAGGATGTCAACGTTTGCATGGAAGCATGAGGATATGACAGGTATATCCAAAGATATTATCACTCACAAGCTTGGAATTGACAGATCATTCAAGCCTGTTCAGCAAAAAAGAAGGAAATTTGCTCCTGAGCGGAATACGATTATCCAAGAGGAAGTTGAAAGATTGTTGAAGTCCAGGATGATCAGAGAAGTCAAGTTTCCAAGATGGCTAGCAAACGTAGTCGTGGTACAGAAGAAAAATGGGAAATGGAGAGTCTGTGTAGACTACACAGACTTGAATAAGGCTTGTCCTAAAGACCCATTTCCTATTCCTCACATTGATGCAATGGTGGATGCTACTGTCGGGCATGAAATGTTGACCTTCATGGATGCATCCTCAGGATTTCAGCAGATTTAAATGGAGCCTTCTGACCAGGAGGATACTGCCTTCATGACACCAACAGGTATTTATTGTTATACGGCTATGCCTTTTGGTTTGAAAAATGCAGGTGCAACATACCAGAGATTGGTAAACATAATGTTCAAAGACAAGCTGGGGGACACCATGGAGGTATACATTGACGATATGGTGGTAAAATCAAGGAAAGCTCAGGATCACCTTCAGGATATTAAAGGAGCATTTGATATCCTGGATCAATATAACATGAAGCTAAATCCTGCTAAGTGTCATTTCGGAGTGGGGGCAGGAAAATTTCT
This sequence comes from Helianthus tuberosus, assembly GCA_030545235.1. NCBI lineage: Eukaryota > Viridiplantae > Streptophyta > Magnoliopsida > Asterales > Asteraceae > Helianthus > Helianthus tuberosus. Next base: position 41,267,438 of record CM060365.1, on the reverse strand, counting down.
AGGATATATGGTGACCAAAAGAGGAATAGAGGTGAGCCCGGAGCAGATTAAAGCCATCTTGGATATTAAATCACCCTCAAATATGAAGGATGTTCAACGATTAACAGGGCGAGTGGCGGCATTAAACAGATTTATTTCAAGATCCTCAGAGAAATGCAAAGAGTTTTATGATATCCTGAAGAAGAACAAGAAATTCGAATGGGGTGAGGAGCATGAAGCAGCCCTGCAGGATTTGAAGCAATATCTTTCAACTGCACCTCTACTGATGAAGCCTGAGAATGGTGAACCACTATCCCTATACCTCGCAGTATCAGGGAATGCTGTAAGTGTCGTCCTTATAAAGGATCATGAAGGTCAGCAATATCCTGTTTATTATGCTAGTAAAAGTTTGTTAAATGCTGAAACTAGGTATTCTCATTTAGAAAAATTGATACTAGCATTAGTTATGGCATCAACGAAGCTTAGACATTACTTTGAGACACATAGGATTCATGTTAAAACAAATTATCCTGTCAAAAATGTGCTTAGGAAACCAGAGATGTCAGGCAGGATGGCCAAGTGGTCAGTAAAGTTGAGTGCTTATGATTTAGTATATGAACCTAGAAATGCCATAAAGTCTCAGGCTTTAGCTGACTTTGTGGCTGATTTCAGTAGTGACATTCAGGATGAGGTAAACCTAGAAGTCCAACAGTTAGGAGAATCCTCAGGATCCTGGACGTTATATACTGATGGTGCATCTAATGTAAGAGGAGTAGGATTGGGAATACTACTAAAATCGCCATAGGGGGACATATTACCCCAGGCTATTAGGTGTGAATTCCCTGCTACTAATAATGAAGCAGAGTATGAGGCTTTAATTGCAGGATTAGAGTTGGCTAAGAATATGAGTATCAAGAATTTGCAAGTATATGTTGACTCCTTGTTAATTACTAACCATTTTAATGGATCCTATGCAGTTAAGGGTGAGAAATTAATCGAATACCTCGATATTCTCAAAAAATTAGCAGGATATTTCGATGTTTTTACACTTGAGCAGGTACCAAGGGAGGATAATGCTGAAGCAGATGCCTTAGCAAATCTAGGATCATCGATCAGGATACCAGAAGGGACCCAAATACCAATATTACATATCTTGTATCCTGCAACGAATCCTCATGATAAAGAAGTAGCGGGTATTCAGGATCCTGGAGCAGAGTATCCTGAAAAGGATCCTAAATCCTGGACGGCTCTAATCATGAGATATCTAAAGGAAGGACACATCCCCGGAGATGAAAATCCTAAGGCATTTAGGATGAAGGTATCACGATTCACTATTATAAATAATGTTTTATACAAGAAATCTCTTGCAGGACCGTATTTGAGGTGCTTGGAAGATCCTGAAGCCAAAGAAGTACTTCAGGATATACATGAAGGGGATTGTGCTAACCGCACTGGGGGCAGATCATTGTTCTCGAAAGTATTAAGGACGGGATATTATTGGCCAACGATGAGGAAAGATGCTGCAGAATATGCTCGAAAGTGTGATGCATGTCAAAGGCATAGTAACATACTACATCAACCAGCTGAACCACTATATCCTGTAGCTTCCCCTTGGCCATTCATGAAATGGGGGATGGATATAGTAGGGAAGTTACCAAAAGCTCCGGGAGGGAAAGTCTTTATGCTAGCAATGACGGATTATTTCTCTAAGTGGGTTGAAGCTGAAGCATTTGTTCAAGTTAGAGACCAAGAAGTAGTATCCTTCGTAAAGAGGAATATCCTGACCAGGTTTGGGTTACCAGCTGAAATCATTTGTGATAATGGGTCCCAGTTTTTAAGCAAAAGGACTACTGACTTTTGCAAGAGTTGGGGAATCAAAATGATCACGTCTACTCCGGTACATCCTCAAGCGAATGGACAAGCTGAATCCTCAAACAAGATAATTGTCAATAACTTAAAGAAGAGACTTGGAGCCAAAAAAGGAAGATGGGCAGAAGAATTACCCTTTGTTTTGTGGGCTGATAGGACAACGGTAAAGAATGCAACCGGCCAAACCCCATTTTCCTTGGTATTTGGAGCAGAAGTAGTGATTCCAACGGAAATGGCGATACCTACTGCAAGATCTATCCTACAGGATCCTGAACAGAATCCTAAAGCCTTATGTCGAGATTTGGATACTATAGATGAAAAAAGAGATGCAGCAAGGCTAAGGATGGCTGCATATCAACAAAGAATATCCAGAGCATATAACAAGAATATAAGGACTAGGAGATTTCGAGTTGGTGATTGGGTGCTAAGAAAGGCTTTTCAAAATACCACTAATCCTGCCGATGGCAAGCTAGCTCCAAAATGGGAAGGACCATATGAAGTTGAGTCAGAAGTAGGGAAAGGAGCATATCGACTCATGAATATGGAAGGGGATATGCTACCGAGATCCTGGAATGCAATACACTTAAAGCTCTATTTCAAGTAAGAATAGAATTTAATTTCTATCTCAGAATGGTATGTATTCTATCTCTTTTAAATATATTTGTTTATTATCTTGAACCCAATACTGACTTAAGCATCGGAGGGGTGTTAGCCAAGCTAACACCCACCTTAGTTTACAGTTGTTTTGTAGCATATGTTTCAGGATATAGCTCCAGGATATGCACTCAGGATAACTCGAAAGATTAGAGGATTGGCCCCCTCTCTCACGTTTAAGGGATCCTGATCCCTTCAAAGGTTTAAAGGTATTCACCTTTCTTTCGAATTGGGTTTAAACACCTCGCCTGGAGCACAAGTTATCTAGGTATAGTTCAAGGTAGCGGGACCAGTTCATGTAAAAGTGGCTGACAATTTCGTTACTGTCGGCTATATCCTGGATCCTGAAGGTATATGAGGATTGATCACCCTCTCTCACGAAAGGGTATTTTCATACTCTCTAAGGTTTAAAGGTTTTCACCTTTCTAAGATTTGGAGTTTATACACTCTCACCTGTAGCGCATGAAACTCAGGGTTTATCCCCAGGATATCAGGGTTTATCCCCAGGATATTAAGGGTTTATCCCCAGTAAGCTAAGGATTCATTTCAGGATATCAAGGGTTTTGCCTCGGGGTGTTCGGAATTTATTCAAGCCAAAGTGTGAATACATTTGCATTTCTGTGTCGAACACAGGGGACATACATTATACTATTCAAAGGATGGATCCAAGTTTGTAAGTGTGCACTGGGGACATATTTATGATGGAAGTTTGAAATTGATTCTTTAAGAATCTCTGGTATGATCTCTCCTTTTTCTTTGGATAATTTATAGATTGTATTTCAGTATCCTGAGCAGGATATCTTTCAGGATACACTTACAATGGGTTCCCAAATATGATCAAACAAAACTATCTTTATAAGTAAAATTCATGTAATAAAGGTGTAATAACGAGGATAAAGCTAAAGGAAAGTTATATTAGCATATCAAAAGATGTGCTCTTGGTTTCACCTTAAACCGAGGTCCATCCACCAAGAGCACAAATAGTTTCTTACCCTATGTACTTAACAGTTGAAGGTTTTGTCTCAAACTGAGACCCATCCACCTCCAACTGTTATATTGTTCAAAAGCAAAACGTACTAACGATGATGGCCAAGGGCTTCGTCCTGAAACTCAGGATCCCTCCACCAATGGCCATCACATTGTTTAAGTGCAGAAAAGTAAAATGCAGGAAAAGTAAATTGTTTGAGGTTACAAGCCAACAATCAAATTTAAAAAGGTGGGCTCCGGCCTTGGCACATATATCCACCATTGCCCACCTGAATGCCCTCACACAGCGACATCTTCTCCAACCTTCTCTGCCTTTTCAGCTTCAGCATCCTGAGCAGCATCCTCACCAGCATGTGTCCCAGCATCTTCTCCAGCATCCTTCTTATCTCTAGCCTTGTCTACCACCTCTGCTGACTTAGAGGATTCTCCGGCTTCAGCAGGAAGTGGCATAGCTTTGCCTCCAAGCTCCTTCAGCTTGGCCACCCAGGATTCAACCGGCCAGGATGGGCATACAAGGCCTGTCTCCTTGGCCTCGTAGGCCATCTTGATGCGAGCTTGTAGCAGGGAGACGATAGCAGAGGCTTTGATTCCTTCCCGGAAAGAAACCATGGCCTGTTCGTGATCCATTTGGACAGTGGCAAGTTTGAGCTCAGCATCTTGGGTGACCTTCTTCAACATGCCCTCGTAGTGCCGGGTCTTTGCTTCAGCAATGGCACCTTGGTCAGCAACGGTACTTTCGAGCTGTTTAATCCTGGCTTCATGGAGTACAGCAGTACCACAGGCATCGTTGTATAGGTGGAGCAAATGCTGGAGGCCCTGCACATCAAATTCAGGTATGAGTCAGAATATATTAACCAGGATATCCTGTCAGGATATCCTATCAGGATATATGTGCAGGATATGTAGCAGGATATTACCTTGTTGAGGAAGGATGTCATTGGCTCTAAGGAGTCAGAGAAGCTGAGTTCATCGTAGGAGAACCCTTCTGGACCTGGAGCACTGACTTCAGGACCTTTCCTCTTTTTTGCTGTGGAAGCACGAGTCCTCGGATTAAGCCGGGAGCGGCTTGGAGCTGGTGGCAGCAGGGGTCTCTTTCTTGACCGTGAATGAAGTAGGGTAGCTATCAAGTTCGTCAAGGTCTAGGTAGACTGGAACCTTGCTGGAGTCTGCATACAGGGAGTAAAATTTCTCCTAAGTATATCAAATAAAGACATGTATGTACAGGATATTTTGTAGGATCCTTACCAGACATGTTTGCACTAGAAAGAGGACTTGGAGATGGTGGAGACGGGTTGAAACTTCTTTCAGCCTCTGGAAGGAGTCTGATGGCGTCAATCATTTTTTGTGAATCAACAAGGGGAGGTGCAATCTTCCTAAAATCAGCTGCGTGCACAACAGGAAAAAGAAAGTTGATCAGTTCAGGATATGGGACAGGATAAGAGGCAGGATCATCCTTAAACCCTAAATCCTACCCTTTTTCAACCATTTCACCGGATATTCCGTTCCACCAGGGATTGAGTCTCTTTTTACAAAGAAGAACTTAGATTGCCAATTATCCTCGTTCCTGGTGGCACGAAGTATCAGCGGGTCGCCGGAGGTGGAATAAAACAAAAAAACTACATGATCCGTGGCATCTAAGCCGGTAAGCTAGGGGGAGATCATGAACAGAAAGATCAGGGATGTGGTTTTTCTTGATCTGGTCAAGAACGGACAGAACACGCCAAAGCATCGGCATTGTTTGGCTAAAAGAGATTTTTGTAATGTTGAAGAATTCGGTGATAAAGTCTGGAAAGGGGAACTGTAACCCTAAGGTGAAGGGAAAGGCACTAAAGCACAACCACTCATTGGAGACCATATCTGACCGGATTTCCCGATCGAATGGCCGGAATACCGTTCCTTCCGGAAAGATACCGGAGGATTTAAGAGCCGACAAGTGGGCACTATCAAAAGAGCATATCTCTTTCTACGGTTCTTGGAGAAGATTCTGCTGGATAAATGTGGGAGCCGAATCACCAGAACTGGATCTTGTCTGTCTCGGCATTTGATCGCCAGATTTTTTGACCGGAAAAGGAGGATGAAGATGAAGATTAGAGAGAGAATGTTTACCTTTTTCCTTATCGGTAGTGATTAAAAAAGAGATGGGGATGAGAAGATATATAGGGTGCAATGAGTAAATACAGGCTGAGTAGTTGCAAACGGTCACATCATGGGTTTTATCTCTTAATTGCCTCGATCTCCGTGAAAAATGTAACCGTTAGTGGCAGGTGTAACATTCCTATTTTTATATAAGAATAATAGGGTTGGTTAATTTTATTAACCACTAGTAACCAATAACTAGTTTATTTTTAATATAAATATTCAACCCAAATAGTTTTAAACAACTATTTTATATATATTTGGTTATAATGGTATATTAATTAATTGACTTTTATAGGATTGACCTTTCTAATAAAATAAAAGTATATAAAAATTTATATTATTAGGCGAGTAGTTTACGAGTAAGTGGACTATTAGAAATATGAAGTACTTAGACAGGCCCAGGAACCATTTAATAAAAATACATTGTATTTTGAACCTACTCTATTTTTAATGAAACTTAGACCCAAATGTAGACAAAAATATTCTCTTTCTAAAAATATATTTATTGTCTTATAAAACGTTATATTTTAAAAGTTATACGCGCTAAAGAAGTAAACTAATTTAATTAATTATAATATATCAATTAATTATAGTAATATAATAATAATAATTCAATTGAATTGAATTGTATACGTAAAGTATGAAATAAGATAAATAAAGAAATAAATAAAAGAATCTTAACTCACCCGTAAGTGTAAGTTCTAAATATAAAAAAATAGGGTAAATCTAACTTACATTAAAATCAAAACACGTAGGTAGGTACGTGTAAGAATTTTAATCAAAAAGCTTCCCAGGCAAGAAATGGAAAGTACTATAAATATAGATGGCAATTTCATTAATTCATTTGCTAATTCCTTTTCTTCTTCTATCGCCATCTTTCTGTTTTTTTTATATATTTTTCATTAAATATTATACCTATAAAACTCCAAAGCATTGTCTCGTTTTAAGTGTTTTAACTCCCGATCACCGCTACCCGGTCCGATTGATCTAAGCCCCATAACACATGTCAAGGCTCTGCCCGACTAAGTTGTTGGGGTTCTGTCTCGGGACATCGGGATAAGGTTGAATTAGGGGTACTATACTTAAAACGAGTGCATAATATATTTTCAAATAGCTCAGAAGTTATACCCAAAATTTATACCAGGAGGCTTTCTAGTTGAACCCTAAAGTTACAAAGTGGGTCTATTTTCTTTTCTCGCTATTTTATTCCTTTTTTCTTTATAATATAATTATATTCAAAAATATCTCAAACCATAACAACTCTCACCAAAACTATTATATTATTATTATTATTATTATTATTATATTTTATTCACCAAGAAACTCTAATTGAGACACCCAAGTAATTCTGCATAAACCTTAAAATTTTCATAACAATCAGAATCAGGATCAGGGCCCCTAAAACTCAGGGGGGGGCATTTCCCATTCGATATTATCATCACAGTTTTACGTGTAATTCGAATTTTCACGAACCGTCGACTCAGCTAGACTACCAAGACACGTGGCAACCTTATGTTAAAATCCGACCCGTCGCGCCACGCGACAGAACCACATGGACCCCTCGCGACACGCGAGGGGGACAATTTTTCAGTATAAATAGGGGAGGTTGGCACTTAGCTTTATGCGTTGGTTCGACGTCCAAATTCGTTCTGTGCACTGAGATATCGTCCAAATACTCTAAAAACACACACTAGCTCGAATTCTGCTACGATGCCGGGTATTAACTCGATCGCTGCTACGATTCAATGTCCGATCGATGGAAAGTATCCGATGGATGTTTAAGCGCTATCCTTTGTCATTAGTCGTGATTCCGACAGGATGTTTGAGTACCACCCGAACTCGGGGAATACTCTGTCATTCGTTGTGAATCCGATGGATGTTTAAGTGATTACGCTTTGTCATTCGTTGTGAGGGTTTTAATCTCGTGAGTTATCATAAATGCTGTATTAAGTTACCTACCTAGTTCGTGTGCACTAGGTTACAAGGCTAAATCAATAGGCTAAGCTCTGCCTGTATAAATCTGCAATATATCAAGGCTTATCTGTAGACTAAATTCTGCCCGTATGAATCTGCATGCTTATAATGTGAGTCATTCTCTTTTTATCAACTATTTTACAATACCTCAAATTATTTTCAAAAGTTATAATTACAGGGACTAAGTCGTGGATATCTTGAATCACTGGCTAGTGGGGTATTGTGCACATTACTAATTTTCTCCCAGTTAGGTTCATTGACCTACTAGAGATAATCATCACTATTTAGGTTCATTGATCTAATAGTGGTATGACCATCGTCACCATTGTGACATGTCACCATTGTGACAAAGCGCCAGATAAAAATAAGATAGAAGCCATTGTAATCGCTCTTATGCTGTAATTAATAACTATGCATCATGTTATGTAAATAGAATGATTCACTCAGTATTTCCCGCTGACAAAACCTTTTTAAAACGCGTTTCAGGTAATTACAGTAGATTGAAGTATGAGATGGATACGGCACTGAAAGGCATCAAGAAGTGGCTTATTTTATTAATTAAATCAAATTTAGAAATATTGTTTTATGTAATCAAATTTATTCTTGTTAAAGCTACCATTGTAAAACATGGGTTTATCCCATCTATTAAATAAATAAAATCCGGTGTTTTCTAAACTCTGATATTTTCCTAACTCACGGTCCTGATGAAATTTCCGCTGCAACATTTTCAAAATAATCACCGGTACCACTGGGCTGTTCGTGGTTCCCGATTCCGTCCAGGGTGGGTCGGGGGTCGTGACAGAAGGTGGTATCAGAGCCACTGCTTTAAGCCTATAGGTGTTGTGATAATAATACCTAAGTTCATATAAAAGAGTTAGGAGATTGCTATTAACTGGTAGCACACAGGATAGTATTTAGACTTGAACTTAAGAAAAGATGCCTTAGTATAAGCTTCGAGATAAGCTAAGTACTTGTGTAAATAAAGTATGATGGGTTTTGATATACCATAAGAATGGTAATTAGAATATTGCAAGATATGATAAATAAGCAAGAATTAATAGTAATTATTGCTTATTGATATTACTTGGTCTAGAATAAGATATGTTACGGGAATACAAATTTCCTTGATTCTGGATAAAAGCCCTAATAAAATATGCACTTTTAAAATCTTGAAAAGATACTATTTATGGGAAATAGAAAATTTTCTCCGGCAAGACTGGGTATGGTGTAGCAGACTCTCCAGTTTGTCCGGATATACTGAGGTTACCTCTCCGGCGCGAACCGGATTAGACGGGGTATGTAATATGTCAAACAAGTGACAAGATTTCCCTAAATAGTATCATGATCTGATATCTGACTTGTTTTTGGAAATAAGAATCTGTTAAATACATTGAACTTATATAAGGTATGTATATTACAAAATGTGAAATATATGATTATATAGATATGTATATCTATAAAAAATTCCAAAAGTCAATTTGGAATAAAGCATAAGCATCTGTGTCTAGATTTCTTTATTAGGAATCTCTTTTCCGATATCAAACATTATTTCGTTTGATCATCTACCTCGTAACTCGAGCGACAATAATAAATAATAGAAACCCATTAAGTTGGGATACCATCAAAAGTATAAAAATTTCCAAATGCGTTACCATAAACTATTAACGAAAGTAAGAAGCATGTAAAATTGTGCTAGTATGTAACATTCGTCAAAATGGGTTTCCAAAATCCGACCCGTTTTGAAAATCCGAATCCTAACCTTTAAACCTTGGAATTTTTCGTGAAATAAACAATTGTTGAAAAATCGTTATCCTTAATTTAATTCGTTTTAGACATGGTTATTCATTATTCTTTTTTATTTCTATACAAATAATCTAGTTAGTTTATTGGGTAAATTGTGAATTTTTAAAGTTAACAACCTAGTTAGTATAGTTAGTGTAAATAAAGGGGTTTGTTTGAAACATTTCAAAACTTAATAAAAAAAAATAAATAAAAAGTGAAGCCCAGGATCGAACCCGGGTTCACCCACTCACCAACATCACACAAACCAGGAGTCAAGTTGCCTTTCATAGTTGCCGCCCAGAACAGTTGACTTTCTTTACTCCCTTCTTTTGCCGACAGCCATACACAGCGAAGAAACAACTTTCCTTTTTGCTTGACCGTTGATTAACCGGGATTACAATCTGTTACGCGTTTCCTTTTTACAAATCAATTACGATTTCATTTCCAAATTTACGAGTCATGTAGCATGCTATATAAACGATATGGATACACAACCTCAAGTCACACAACATCTCGACACCACCCTCTCACCCTCTCTGTTCGATTAACCGCTGCACTTCGCCGGAGAACCAAGCTTCACCGGAGGTCTGGGCTCAAACCGGAACGTTACCGGAGACACGGAAGCACTTCGCCGAAGAAAGCTCACAACCGGAGATCGAAGGAACTCACCGGAGCTAACCGAAGTTGTAACGTCGGAACTCGCGGTTCCTTTCGTTCGGTATAACTCTCTTATTTAACTTGAATCTTAATTAATCCTCTGTTAAAAATCCTACACTTCTCAACGTTTTTGGGTTTCAAACTAACTGAATTAACTGATGGCAATATAAAACCCATTTTATGAATTAACTGATGACAATATAAACTCGTTACAAACCTTGCTTCTTTTTCTTTATATATTTACTGTTATCAATTTGTTCTTTTCAAAAATAAAACAGTTAACCATAATGGGCATTTAAAATAAACTGTATTTAAAATTTCATTTCTATATTATTTAATTTTGTATCCTAAGTAATATGATTATAACTCTTAATAACTTATCTATTTTATGACATTAAATGTTAATTAGACAAATCACAATATTTAATAATTTGTAAACCATATATATTAGGATTTATATCTAATGTGTAAATGTCAAGTTGATCGTGTTATGATAATATCTAGGATAATCGCTTTGCTCGTTATCTTGGATTGTTCCAATCTTTACTCGTGCGTTACTTACAAGAAATCGCAACGCAACCAATGTGAGTATACATGACCCATTTTCCATTTTAACACTTTTGGGTGCAATATGTATTCTATATCAAACACACTATTCACTTCAAACAGCTTTATGCACACTCTATCCAAACTCTATGTGATACATTTGATTCATGTTATACATGTTATGCTATTGTAAACTCTCATGACTATGTGTTCATTAACTTTGCAAGCCTCCCCTAACAATGGTAGCGCTATAGGTTGAGAAACGCCCCTCCCGTTATTTTGGCGGGTATTGTTAGGTTAAACTATGTTAAAACCATCTCATTCATTGGGATAGGCATGTTAATTGCATAGTTATCGATAGCGAATAGCGACAAATAGCGACGAGGTACCTATATGCTACGTAGCGATAGCGACGAAATAGCGCCCGCTATTTCGTATTTAGCGATAAGGTAGTTAAAAAATTTAGAAATAAAAAATAGCTATTTATAATTTTTTTTATATACATATAATGTTAATTTTCCAGTTTTTATGTGTAAATTTTGAAGTTTTGGGACCAAATTTAAACTAGTGATGATAGAGGGGGTTAAGTGTTAAAATACCCAAACTAGTTTTACATTTTTATGTAAACTTTTACAAGTTTTAGGGACTATATGTTGACTAGTGAAAAGATGTAGGGGGTAAAAGTTAAAAACCATAAAGTTATTAAACCCTAAAAGCTGAAACAAAAAACACGCAGCCACTCTTCTCTTCTTCTTCCTGGCTTCCGGTCCATAAAGTTATTAAACCCTAAAAGCTGAAACAAAAAACACGCAGCCACTCTTTTCTCTTCGTTCTTCTTCTTCCTGGCTTCCGGTAGGTTTCCGGCAGAAATTACAGCACCGAAGCCGGAATTCCTGGTCGGAATCCCGCTACAATCACGCTATTTTCCCGCTTTTCAGGCGCTACAGCAACTTAGCGCCCATCTACCTATTCGCATCGCTATTCGCTATTGCGCCCGCAATGGTCGCAATTGATAACTATGGTTAATTGCGTTAAACTTTGGTTTGGACACGTAGAGTAACATCGTTTCGAGTATATACTGTTAATATGATCATGTTATTCACATTGGATATGAGAAACATTTATACAAATTATTATGCTATGTATCAAACTTGTATACTCGCCAACATTTTTGTTGATTTTATTTTAATACATATTGCAGGTTGATTAGTACAAGACTCAAGAAACAAGCTAGGATGGCTTTAGATACCCATTTTAGCAATTAAACAATGTTTGAATTAATGTTTACTATTTGAAACAATGTATTATTCCTTAGTTTTAATAAAATGATTTAATTCATATTGTCACATTTAGTGTTATGTTGTTTTGAGCAATCTGTTTCGCTTAGTGCCACATCCCGATGTTTCCGCCATCGGTTGGGGTGTGACATAGTACACAAGAAAACACATGAAACTTAAAATCATACGACCATAGAAGTCGAAGTATATCACATAAGACTTACAAGGTAAGACCTTTGGAAAATATAAATTGGGCATGATGACACTAATGCTAATTCCGTCAGTAGAAAAACTACTAATAAAAAAGAAGCACTTTGCCACGTGATCCTACAAACTACCTGAATCTCACTGAGGTACGTTGTAACAAGATTTCACAATCATCGGTGCACAGTCTAATCAGAGTCATAATTATTATCACTGCAAAAGGAGCCACATACCTTTGCAAATTCCCTATTTTATTTTTATTCGACATTCCCTGGTAATTTCACTTAACAACGGTTATCACACGAAATTCCAGATAAAAGTTCTTATATTTCTTTCGTTGAAATTCTGACTTTTACATATAATAAATTAACTTTCGTGTTTCTACTTCCCTTAATAGTCATCATACCATGAGGATTTCTTTCATAGTAGCAAATATTGATCTATTTCATTTCTTGATAAAATTCACACATTACACATGCACTGTTTGTTGCGCATGTGATTCATTTGATTTATCAAGACCACTGGAGGACTTCATTCCGATTTGTTATTTTATCCAAACTCAAATATCATTCCGCTTTTTGTACTGTGAACCGCATTATTGCAAAACAATAACTCCTTGATATCGAGTCAATGAATTTCTTGAAAAATTTAATTTTCTTTGACATACATAGTTTCTATTGTGACCATATCCGAACTTTCTTATTAAAACTTGTTTTGTTTAAATTCAAATTATTTGACTTGCTCACAATTACATATTCATTTCAAGATCCTATATGATGGATGGAAGCTATCATATTCAAAATAGTCCCAACAAGCACTTCATTTGTTTTAAACCATAATAGGCTTGTTTTAATCATTTCTTTAATCACGATCACCTTGTACTGACGTTTTCACAAAATTTAAAGCTTGCACTAATCTCGTTTAGATATATCATATACGGATTTAATTATTTATATATTTATAAAAGCTATCTTAACATCGTGTGCTAAGATAATGATACAAAAATTCTTGTCATATTTCAGTATTTCTCTTAATGATTCTTACAACATTAATCGAGCCTTTCGTGATAATTATTGCTTTCACATCTTCAATCGAAAAACATTATATAAAATTAATTATATATAGAAACTTACATAAGTGATTACCTAAATTACAAAATAGTATTACTATATTCTTATTTAACCATTGAGGTAAAGAATTTATATTTTTATGTTGAAGTATACTCTCATTTAAGTTTACGTTCAGTTATTTATTATTGATAATTAATATTAGTTTTATTATTAATAATAAATTAATAACAGAAGTATTAGTATTATTTTAAAATACTAGGGTTATTGTCAAGGGCATGTATTGAATAGCCTAGCCTTAGTTAGGCATGGATTGGCCACCTATGCTTAAACAAGGCAGCACTAACCAATATCCACCCATGATAATGACTAGTTAATATATATAAATTAAGTCATCATACTTATTTAGTAAAATTTAATATATATAAAAATATATATACTTTGTATTGTAAGAAGAAGACATATTTTCATAAAACAAAACAAGAATTAGAGGGACGAATAAAATTATATAAATAATTGTCTATCACATGTTTTGTGGTAACTATGTACCATAACACTCTGGCAAGAAAATAACCATATAAGAATAATATAGTAGTCATTAACTGCGCTAGGTTAGGGGAACATTGTACTATATAAGAATAGTTCTCGTTTTCAACATTTGTAAATATATTCACATCGTTATATGGTTTCAAAATAAAAATAAGTAATTAAATAGAATCAACCCATTAAGTGTTATGTATTTACAAAATATTTTACAAATACTTTTGTACAATAAATATTTTTACACATTTATTTAACGTTATAAATAAAATAATTTCTTTTACAAAATAATTATACTAAAATATTTTGTAATGTAATAACTTCATTGCGGTGTTTTGTAATATATATTACATAGTAAATATAAGTTATTTTACATAGTATAGTAAAATACTAAAATAACATTTATTTAAAAGTGGTAACCATTTACATATATAGTAAAAATGCGTAATAAATAAAATATATTACATAGTATTTATATCTGATATGTAAGATACGGTTCATTCAGGAACACAAATAATACATATTACATTTTGCCTTACAAAATATAATATAATAGTTGGTCATGCCAAAACAACTTGTTCTTATTATATTTTGATCTCTAGGACATAGTATGAAAAATATGGTTACTACTAATAGTATACTATCACATTGTTTCACAATTAAAACAACTTGGAACTCTAAACAATGATACACTAACTCTATTGTCATTTGGTGTATCTTTACAATTCACTCATCTCAATACTTTGATTTTCTAATATCATAAATATTCGACAAATCATTTTTCATGCTTTTATTTCATTTTGAACCTGTCAATTCTAAGTCTTCCTCAGTTGCCAATCAAAGTAAGCTTTCTTTTGACAAAGAATTTTATTAATTCTAAAAGTCCTTCACATTTATTTTAAATATCTATTGATCATATATCTTTTGGCTTGAACCTAAGTCACCTTGAAAATTTTATCATTTCATCTCATTCGTTTGTCATTGATTTATTGAACTAATTCAGTTGAACCATTGAATCCTACTTATTGTACAATTCGTATTCACAAAATTTGATATTTTAATTCTGCGTCATCTACTTTAATATTGTTTTTAATTGACTAAAATATGACATAAGTCTAAAAGAAATATCGTAACCCAAATCTCGAGGACGAGATTTAAAACAAGGTGGGGAGAATGTAACATTCCTATTTTTATATAAGAATAATAGGGTTGGTTAATTTTATTAACCACTAGTAACCAGTAACTAGTTTATTTTTAATATAAATATTCAACCCAAATAGTTTTAAACAACTATTTTATATATATTTGGTTATAATGGTATATTAATTAATTGACTTGTATAGGATTGACCTTTCTAATAAAATAAAAGTATATAAAAACTTGTATTATTAGGCGGGTAGTTTACGAGTAAGTGGACTATTAGAAATATGAAGTACCTAGACATGCCCAGGAACCATTTAATAAAAATACATTGTATTTTGAACCTACTCTATTTTTAATGAAACTTAGACCCAAATGTAGACAAAAATATTCTCTTTCTAAAAATATATTTATTGTCTTATAAAACGTTATATTTTAAAAGTTATACGCGCCAAAGAAGTAAACTAATTTAATTAATTATAATATATCAATTAATTATAGTAATATAATAATAATAATAATAATAATTCAATTGAATTGAATTGTATACGTAAAGTATGAAATAAGATAAATTAAGAAATAAATAAAAGAATCTTAACTTACACGTAAGTGTAAGTTCTAAATATAAAAAAAATAGGGTAAATCTAACTTACATTAAAATCAAAACACGTAGGTAGGTACGTGTAAGAATTTTAATCAAAAAGCTTCCCAGGCAAGAAATGGAAAGTACTATAAATATAGATGGCAATTTCATTAATTCATTTGCTAATTCCTTTTCTTCTTCTATCGCCATCTTTCTGTTTTTTTTATATATTTTTCATTAAATATTATACCTATAAAACTCCAAAGCATTGTCTCGTTTTAAGTGTTTTAACTCCCGATCACCGCTACCCGGTCCGATTGATCTAAGCCCCATAACACATGTCAAGGCTCTGCCCGACTAAGTTGTTGGGGTTCTGTCTTGTCACACCCCGAATTTCCACGTGTCACCGGTGGGCCCGGTGGGGAGTATCGTGACGTCATGGTTGGCAACATAATAGTCAAACAACACAATATTATTAAGCACATCGGAAGCAATTGAAAATATAATACAACCGAATTTATTATTGTAATATCAACTGTCACAATATTCGGAAGTTTATCCACAGACGGATCGAACATAAAATGGAAACAGTAGTTCAACAGACTTCAGGCATCTTAAACTTGCGAGACTCTTTATTGATGCTAAGGAGACTATCCAGCCAATTACGTTTAGTACCTGCATTTAGTCTTTTTTGGGAAAATACGTCAGTTTACACTGGTAAATACAATCAACCGACTCATTTTGGAAAATGGTTGAAAATTGGTTTGGATGCACAGGGCATAAACATTTTATAATTTGATTAAAATGCACAGAGGCAAGATTAATCTTTTTAACTTGGGAGAATTATTTAATATTATAATCTTGTGAACGAATTACATGTTACTTATGCGTTCAGTAGCCCGGATCTAGTCCGGGTTAAAGATCAATAGACACACCACGTTATTGAGTTATACACTGACAGGTGTACGCCTACACCCCGTGCTCAGGTCGTGGCCAATCTCGTAAGATGATGCCAAGGATATCCGGGACATGGTCATTAACCCCCCAAAGGCTGTAAAGTAAACAAGACTGTTTAAACGAGCCGATCAAATTATTCAACTACCCACTAAGCGTGGAGATTTGATGCTCGATCAAGCGGTATGCTATATACCGTAACCCAAGCCCGTATAGGGAAAATAAGTTAAAAGTATTTACCTGATGCAAAGTATAAATCACAATAAGCAAAATGCACGTAGCTTTTACTGGTTCTCCTAATCTGGAACGAAGGTTTAATATAACATATTAGAATACTAACGGGTCTTTTATTAAGCTTAAGCTTAGACCGGCTAGTTTCAAAGATACGGTTCGTACGCACGATTAAGCGAAGACCGGATAGAATGTGATTTAGACCCGACAAGTTCAGAGACTTGTTTAATATGGGTCCTTCATGCACATTCTGGATTTTGAGATAAAACCGATAAGGTTTGACCCGTTTCGGCTAATTTATGTAAACTTGTTACATAAACCGAGCCGAACGCGTAATAAGCGTAACGGGTATCCGTAAGAGCCATATACAGGTTTCCTAAGTTAATATGCTTCAAATATGTTGTGACATCAGTAAGATGTCTTTCATTATGCCCGAAATGAATTTAAACACAAACTATGCCCCGTAAGGGTAGTTTGGTCATTTTAAAGTTTGTAAAAGCGTTTAGATGTTTAACTGAGTTACAGGTCTGATGTAAACAGCAAACATACTCAATTTGATGAGTTATAATAGTAGGCTAAAGCATATATGTGAAATTTATCATTTTTAACCAAACTATGCCCCGTAGGGGTATTTTGGTAATTTCACATAAGCCGAAAAGCTCAAAAACGAAGTCTGAGTTTATCAACCTTTGCTTACTGCTAAAATAATATAATTTGCCTAATATATCAGTAGGTATCAACCCGGGTATGTCAAATATAAATTTAAAACATACTTTGCGTTAAAACGCTAAATAAGGCGATTAAAGGCCATTTCCGGGTTCGATACTTAAATCTGATATTTTTATATTTCCAGAAGGCTTAAAATAATTTATTTAACATATGTGATCAGTAGCAAAAGGTTTGGAGTCGTTTAGATAAGTAAAACTCATTTTATGGCCCGTAAGGGCAAAACCGACAATTACCGGATTAAGCCAACGACTACTAGTTATGCTCAGCCTAAAATTAATTAAAAATCTTTAAAAATCCCAAAATAATATATTACATCAGTGGGTATTAAGTTTGATACCAAAAAGTAGGTTTAACTAGGCTATACGCTAATTACGCCATTTTATTAACATAAAGCATTAATTTAGCGATATTGAGCATAACTCTAAATCTACAAGTCAAACTGATGTCAAACTTTGCATACAAGTTTATATATCAGTAACTAAGGTTTCTACACTTTTACATTTTCATAAATCACGTTTTAAGGTAATAAGGGCATAATGGTCAACATATGAGCAATTAACGGAAACATGCATATTAATTGGATAACTAATGAACCAAGGTGTATAATCATAGAGGGTTATTCTAACATGTAACCTAATCCAATTTAAGCTCTGAGGCATTTCTAAAACATGCCTATATGGGTCAGAACTGAAAGTCAAAGTGAAAGTCAAACTATGTGACTTTCGGTTTCGAACCGGGTCTAAACAGGAAATAGTCGGGTGGAACATGTTTAGACATGTTCTTACACTTATTACGAAGTTATAACAATGATCAAACATGTTGTATATGTTCTAGATAGCTAATTATGCATAAATGATATTTTAAGCATCCTGTTGACTTTTTAATTATATGTTTGACCCGACTTTTGACCTGGTTAGAGTGGTGATCAGGGGAAACCCTTTTTGTGGTTTTATTACCCACATAAATACCAACTCATAACTACTTTTAATTCGAGATATGACTGAGCCATTATTGACTAATCTCGTAGTCAAACCGTAATTACGACGGTTTGACTTTTAGCTAATTAAACAAGCTAAACTCAATTAAAGAAGGACTAGCAGACTTACAAGAGTCCTATGCACGACTTATGATCAGTTGGACCTGCTTGGGAGCTCCAGAATTGATCAGTTATGCACTTGAAGGTGTGAAGAACAATGGTTGCATAACATGCCTTTATATAGTGTTTAATCCACCACAAATCCTTGACATGTGTGTCTACAACTCACCACAACTGATCAACACTTGTTCCTATATGTTAGGGGGTGCCTAGGGGTCGTACACATGTGAGAAAAACCAGCTAGATCGGTCACAATCGCGCATAACAGGCTGTAGCCCGTTTTTCTGGTTCTGGGAGGCTGATGCGGCCCGCATTAGTTTTAACTGACGACGGTTTGACTTTTAGCTAATTAAACAAGCTAAACTCAATTAAAGAAGGACTACCAGACTTACAAGAGTCCTATGCACGACTTATGATCAGTTGGACCTGCTTGGGAGCTCCAGAATTGATCAGTTATGCACTTGAAGGTGTGAAGAACAATGGTTGCATAACATGCCTTTATATAGTGTTTAATCCACCACAAATCCTTGACATGTGTGTCTACAACTCACCACAACTGATCAACACTTGTTCCTATATGTTAGGGGGTGCCTAGGGGTCGTCCACATGTGAGAAAAACCAGCTAGATCGGTCACAATCGCGCATAACAGGCTGTAGCCCGTTTTTCTGGTTCTGGGAGGCTGATGCGGCCCGCATTAGTTTTAACTAATGCTGAAGCGGGCCGCCTGGCCCTTATACATCAGATTTTTCATTTTTATATGTTTTGCTGCTTGACCTTTGGCTTCACGAAGGGGCAACTAGGGTTATTTCTTGCATTTTGACCCCCTTATATTTACCCACAAGGGCTTTAGGACTTATACCCTCTTTGCCAAGTCCCTGAACACTTCCGGTTAACCCGAAAAGTCTTAACTTTCAATGTTAACACTTTAACCCCTCGCACACGAATTTGATCATAACTTTCTCATACGATAACGAAACTTTATGAAATTTATATCGCGCATTCTAGTGAGCATAATTTACATTTACAAAGCTTTGGGTTTGTCAAAAGGTCACTCAGAGGTATATCTTTAACATGTTGACACATTTGACCCCTGTACTTTGTAACCTCTCACTTTTAGCTTCGTATGATCCATGATTTATTCGTTTGATGTTATGAACATCATGTAGGGTTATTATGAAGTATATTTATTCACTGTTGACACTTAGAATCCGTATAATCACATACTTTCCATGTTTGTCAACTTTAGTCCTTTTATAACATTCTTTCACACGTTCAAACTTTATGACACGTGTCAACACATTATAGGACGTGAATTTTCGAGGTGTTACATCCTCACCCCCTCAAAATAAATCTCGGCCCGAGATTTACTGAAATAAGTAAGGGTACTTTTCTTTCATCGTGGATTCAACCTCCCACGTGAATTCGGGACCTCTACTGGCATCCCATTTGACCTTTACAATAGGTACATGCTTTCTTCGAAGCTTCTTTACCCGTCGATCTTCAATCGACACAGGTTTTTCCACAAAATTCAAGCTCTCATCTATATGCACATCTGTATACGGTATAACCAGTGATTCGTCAGCGAAGCACTTCTTCAGATTGCAGATGTGGAACACATTGTGAATTCCACTGAGCTCTTCAGGTAAGTTCAACTTGTAGGCAACTGACCCGACACGTTCGATAACCTCGAAAGGTCCTATGTATCTCGTGCTTAGCTTGCCTTTCTTACCAAACCGCATCACTCCCTTCCAGGGTGACACTTTAAGTAGGACTTTGTCACCTACTTCGAAGTGAAAATCCTTACGCTTTGGATCAGCGTAACTCTTCTGCCTATCCTGGGCAGCTTTGAGACGGTCACGAATCTGGACAATCTTGTCCGTTGTTTCGAACACTATCTCTGGTCCTGATAACTGGACATCTCCAATTTCCGCCCCACAAATAGGCGATCTACACTTTCTACCGTACAATGCCTCAAAAGGCGCAGCCTTAATGCTGGTATGGTAGCTATTGTTGTAGGAGAATTCGATTAATGGTAGGTTCTTATCCCAACTACCACCCAAATCGATCGCACATGCACGTAGCATGCCTTCCAACGTTTGAATAGTACGCTCACTCTGACCGTCAGTCTGAGGATGATAAGCCGTACTAAAATTTAAACGTGTGCCCAAAGATTGTTGGAAGCTTTTACAAAAGTGTGACGTGTATCTAGTATCTCTATCAGAGATAATAGCTACAGGTATGCCATGTAAGGCTACAATCTTATCCACGTATAACTGGGCTAACATATCGGAGTTATAAGTCTCCTTGATGGGTAGGAAACGTGCGGACTTAATCAGTCTGTCAACTATAACTCATATCGTATCATTTCCTTTCCTTGTCTTGGGTAACTTGGTAATAAGATCCATAGTTACCATTTCCCACTTCCACGTAGGAAGTTCAGGCTGTTGTAGCAAGCCTGACAGCTTTTGAGGCTCGGCTTTGACTTGAGCGCATGTCGAGCATTTAACTACATGGGTGGCTACAGACTTTTTCAAGCCTATCCACCAATAATTTGCCCTTAGATTCTGGGTAGCTGATGGCAAATTCTTAAACGTTGCCTAATTAGGGTTGCGGCATGTATGCATAAGCAATATGAACCGTCTTTCTTATTTAATAACATCAAACCTTCAGAAGATTGAGTCAGGCTTTATGAGCGTATGTATTAAAACCTACTTAATCCAGGTTTCGATTTTTCCATAATCAATATGGAATTTTCATAATACTCCAGCCCACAGCGGGATGTTAATCTTAGTTCTACCTGTCTTCCAGGAGGTAAGCAGGGGAAACTTTTGAGAAGATAATTAAGATACTAGGAGGCTATAGAGATTTTCCATATCTCAGGCTCCAGTTCATCCATCATTGTTCGTGTCAAATGAGTGACACCTTTATGTTATAAGTCCACGAATTCCTTAATCGGGAACATTTACTCGGAAAAAAAAGAATTTCCATTTTTGGATATCTTACTTGAATACTACTAGTCGACTTTAGTACAATATGATCATTGGGATATCTTAGGGGTTCCATGTATTAAACCTCCATGCTGATCAGACATGGAAATAATCTATGGGACACACTAGGATACGCCAATCCTCATATGACACTTTTATCAAACATAGTTTGGCATTCGAAGGCGATAGAAAACAATGAGAAAAATAATTAAAATAACATATGTTGTCGTCCTCTATGCAAAGAAAGAGTGCTCTTAGATTTTCGGAAGGTTTTTCTTGCCGATACGAGAGGAATCGGTTACTATGCTTTCCTTGGTAATTATACCTTGTGGATGATAATAAAAGTTTTGCTAAGTTTACGGTTCATGAAGATTTATTATTGCCTGTATTAAAAACAGGACACTTAGCAGAAATTATCATTGATAAATGATAAGGAAGTTTATTGTACATGTGCTTATATTTAATCAATAATGGAAGTTTCACAAACTAGGCACCTAGCTCAGTTGGCTAGGCGCGCGAAAGGGTGCGGCCGGCCTAGACCCAGGTTCGATTTCGGGGACGGCCAGTTCCACCATTTTTTTATGTTTAATATTAATTAATCGCACGGATACGTGTAATTATGAGGGTTGTCTCATAAGGAGTCTTGATAATTAATTGCTTCTTATCACCCACGATATGGGCTTGATTTTTCGAGGCAACCAAATCGATTTTTATCACTTTACTGAGTCCTTATATTTAACGAAACTTAGGACATCGGAAAAATGATTCCTAATGGATATAAAAACATCCATCTAATAATGCTGAAGCAGTCTCTGAGGTATACAGGCTTCTTTACTGAACTTTTGTTGCTTTTTATTAAGCCTGTATTTGCTCTCTTTCTTAGATTTCTGGGAGTTATCCTCCTTCTTTGGTTCATCCTTCATATTTGAAGAGTGAACATAGCTCCCCTCATGAGCAATTAAACATGGTTTTGAATGAGATTTAGAGCGAGAAGCATTCGGCTCTTTGGATTGTCTCATGACCTTTTCCCATGACCTTTCCAACCGTTGCGTTAACCACCGCTTGGAGATTAACTCCAAAAATGTTGGGGTTTACGTTTTTTTTTATTAACTTTCGTCGCATTAATAGTATTGCGACTGTCGTCTACCTCAGCCGAGTTTTCCATACTCGAAACTTGGTACCAATCACCAAGATTTAACAATTATTAGTCATCATCCTGATGACCTGACTTAGATTAGCCACGACATTTATAACCGTATGGGCTATTCTGTTCTGAACATTCTTAATGAATGCTTTTTGAATGTATATCTATTACATTTTGCTTAGGTCACAAAAGGGCTATCTATGGCATTTAAGGTTTGGAGCGAGTCCAATACCTGCTTGACAGGGGACCATAATGTCACAACTGTCTTTGTCACAAGGACGATTATAAATAGCTCAAAAGGCTTGCCTTACAAGACCTTTATTATATGTATACACATATGTCATAGAAGCCTGTCTCGATGGACGTAGAAAGATATGGCATAAAGCCTAGTCACGAAGGACATAAATGATTATACGGCACGAAGGCCTTGTCGTAACTGTCATTTAGACATGGCACAAACGGCCTTGTCATAAGGACATTTATCAAATCTGGCACAAAGGCATGTCTCCAAGAATGTTAACATTTTAATACGTTAGCTTGTATCGAATGACAATTTATAGCACATAGGCTTGTCATGAATGACTTTAAAACATGACTCGATGGTCTATCATCAAGGATCTTAATTTATTAGCCGCAATCTTATTAGATTAGGGCTTCAAAGTTTGAACGTGGTTCTTCACCTTTGGACAGGGAGTCATAGACTACAACTGTCATCGTCTTTGAAAGACGATTCCTTTGGCAGAAAGCTAAGCCAATTCAACATCACTAATGGATGTTTATATATAACCATCGTATTTAATGATATTAGTCATGATCACATCGATCATATTGACTATTAGGTTTGGGTATAATCACTCCATTTTGAACAGGGGATCATAAAGATCACTACTATCTTTGTCTTACCGATACTAAAATAAAGTATAGCCCGTAGGCATTTCATCACGAGGGATGTTAATATTGTGATCATCATACTGATGATACTATTCAGGATCATAATGATAGTATAGACTATGGGATTTGAGTATAGCTCACCCTCTTGGGCAAAGAATCACAAAAGATTACAATTGCCTTGTCTCAATTGGACAATATAATATAGCTCTTAGGCAAAACATCATTAAGGATGTTAAAATTTTTAATCATCGTATTGATGATTTTTTTGTCATGATCGCATTGATCATATAAACTATTATGTTTGGACATAGTCCAACATTTTAGACAGGAGGTCAAAGACCACCACTGTCGTTGTCTTATCGGACAACAAGTTTAGCCCGTAGGCACTTCATCACTAACGGACGTTTATAACCTGATCATCTTATAGAATGATATAAGCCATGATTCCTAAATCACTAGGCTAGATAAGGGAATGGAAAGAATCCAATATAAGGATGACTGTTGTGATTTTCTCGAATCACATTTGTCAAGAGTGCTAACACGTTCATAGGTGTTAACAAGTATTTGAATCCCTCGAGTAGGTTTCACCATCCTGGCCGCGTAGGCTAGGTTTCACCTTTAAGATTCCCTTTTTACAAATGCATACTGACAGGGAAGGAAGGATATTCATTTTATTCAGGATTTTTATCATAAGTTCTAATTTATAAGTTAATAATAGCACAAATGGCCTAGTCGCGTAGACAAGTTAAATTTATAAGCCATGATTTCAGAGAATCGTGGTATTAAGGTTTGAATCAAAGTTCATTACCTTTTCCTGACAGGGAACTGTAGGCTACCACTGTCTTTAGTCTCAGAGGACATCAACTATAGCCCGTAGGCACTTCCCTTCTAAGGGACGTTTATTACGGAATTGCCCCTTAGGGAAATTCATTAACCATGGTAAGCAGAGACCATATTTGGTTAATTTATTAATCATATAGATTTAGGATTTCTATTATAATTTATCCTAATTATAAAACATTAACAGTTTTATTAGTGGCACCCAATGGCCTGGTCACATGGACAATTATAAATTATAAGCTTATGATTTCAGAGAATCAAAGCATGAAAGTATATTGGCACATAGGCCTAGTCGCAAGGACAATTATAAATTGTAAGCTATGATTTCAGGGAATCAAAGCATGAAGATATACTGGCACAAATGGCCTGGTCACAAAGGACATTTATAAATTTTAAGCTATGATTTCAGAGAATCAAAGCATTTGAGGTTTGAACCTAGTTCATTACCTTTATCTGACAGGGAGTCATAGCTACCACTGTATTTTGGCTCATGTAGAAATGAGCAAGGCCCGTAGGCACTATATTACCACGTATGGTTAAAAATATGATCATCTTAATTGATGATGTAAACCCAGGATTCAGCGAGCATTAAACTGGGTTAGGAATCTTTTAAAGAATCCTTAATAACGTGTGTGATTTCCAACGAATCACATCTGCCGGGAGTGTTAACATGTTTTCAGATGTTAACTGAGATTCGAATCTTTTAAAGAGGTCTTACCATCTTGGCCAGGTCTTTATAATGACACTCGGCTAGGTTTCACTCTTAAGATTCTTTATTAATGGTTTGAATCTTTTTAACAGGTCTTACCATCTTGGCCAGGTCCTTATAATGACACTCGGCTAGGTTTCACTCTTAAGATTCTTTATTTATAATTAACGCAGAACAATTTTAAATTGAAATGTTAATAAGGATCTGAATCGAAATTGAGGAACTGCCATCTTGTCCGGTCTTAATATGACCCGGAGCTAGGTCTTGTCCTTTTTAGATTTTGCCATTTTATTATAATGGTAGATCTTGTAAAAGGAAATGTTATTTTCCATTTATTTAATATTCTTGTTTAGAATGAAAGTTTAAACTTAATCATCCCACTATAAAAAAAATAAAAGTATAAAGTTGCCCTAAGCGGGACTTGAAAGGAATAGTGTTGCCCTCGAAGGGACTAAAAAGATAAATATGTCCTTATAAGGACTATTGAGGAAAACGATTTTTCAGCAAGGGAGTTTCTTCTTCATTCTATTCCAGAATGCTTTCTCCTTGGTTGCACGTCTCATCTTGGTCGTTGTACGAAGCTCAGCATTTCAAGGCTCCGGGTGTGGAGAATCCCTAGTTCAGCTCCCTCGCTTGGCGACGTATCCAATAAAAATTGGAAGCAAAAATTTCCATATTAGGATTAAGATTATTCCTATGTTAAGTCTAGACTCAGAAGTTTAGAATTGTGCAATTGTGTAACTGAGATTAAACACAAAAAGGCTAGTGTTTAATTCACTCAGTGTTGGCTCTGATACCAACCTGTCACACCCCGAATTTCCACGTGTCACCGGTGGGCCCGGTGGGGAGTATCGTGACGTCATGGTTGGCAACATAATAGTCAAACAACACAATATTATTAAGCACAGCGGAAGCAATTGAAAATATAATACAACCGAATTTATTATTGTAATATCAACTGTCACAATATTCGGAAGTTTATCCACAGACGGATCGAACATAAAATGGAAACAGTAGTTCAACAGACTTCAGGCATCTTAAGCTTGCGAGACTCTTTATTGATGCTAAGGAGACTATCCAGCCAATTACGTTTAGTACCTGCATTTAGTCTTTTTTGGGAAAATACGTCAGTTTACACTGGTAAATACAATCAACTGACTCATTTTGGAAAATGGTTGAAAATTGGTTTGGATGCACATGGCATAAACATTTTATAATTTGATTAAAATGCACAGAGGCAAGATTAATCTTTTTAACTTGGGAGAATTATTTAATATTATAATCTTGTGAACGAATTACATGTTACTTATGCGTTCAGTAGCCCGGATCTAGTCCGGGTTAAAGATCAATAGACACACCACGTTATTGAGTTATACACTGACAGGTGTACGCCTACACCCCGTGCTCAGGTCGTGGCCAATCTCGTAAGATGATGCCAAGGATATCCGGGACATGGTCATTAACCCCCCAAAGGCTGTAAAGTAAACAAGACTGTTTAAACGAGCCGATCAAATTATTCAACTACCCACTAAGCGTGGAGATTTGATGCTCGATCAAGCGGTATGCTATATACCGTAACCCAAGCCCGTATAGGGAAAATAAGTTAAAAGTATTTACCTGATGCAAAGTATAAATCACAATAAGCAAAATGCACGTAGCTTTTACTGGTTCTCCTAATCTGGAACGAAGGTTTAATATAACCTATTAGAATACTAACGGGTCTTTTATTAAGCTTAAGCTTAGACCGGCTAGTTTCAAAGATACGGTTCGTACGCACGATTAAGCGAAGACCGGATAGAATGTGATTTAGACCCGACAAGTTCAGAGACTTGTTTAATATGGGTCCTTCATGCACATTCTGGATTTTGAGATAAAACCGATAAGGTTTGACCCGTTTCGGCTAATTTATGTAAACTTGTTACATAAACCGAGCCGAACGTGTAACAAGCGTAACGGGTATCCGTAAGAGCCATATACATGTTTCCTAAGTTAATATGCTTCAAATATGTTGTGACATCACTAAGATGTCTTTCATTATGCCCGAAATGAATTTAAACACAAACTATGCCCCGTAGGGGTAGTTTGGTCATTTTAAAGTTTGTAAAAGCGTTTAGATGTTTAACTGAGTTACAGGTCTGATGTAAACAGCAAACATACTCAATTTGATGAGTTATAACAGTAGGCTAAAGCATATATGTGAAATTTATCATTTTTAACCAAACTATGCCCCGTAGGGGTATTTTGGTAATTTCACATAAGCCGAAAAGCTCAAAAACGAAGTCTGAGTTTATCAACCTTTGCTTACTGCTAAAATAATATAATTTTCCTAATATATCAGTAGGTATCAACCCGGGTATGTCAAATATAATTTGAAAACATACTTTGCGTTAAAACGCTAAATAAGGCGATTAAAGGCCATTTCCGGGTTCGATACTTAAATCTAATATTTTTATATTTCCAGAAGGCTTAAAATAATTTATTTAACATATGTGATCAGTAGCAAAAGGTTTGGAGTCGTTTAGATAAGTAAAACTCATTTTATGGCCCGTAAGGGCAAAACCGACAATTACCGGATTAAGCCTACGACTACTAGTTATGCTCAGCCTAAAATTAATTAAAAATCTTTAAAAATCCCAAAATAATATATTACATCAGTGGGTATTAAGTTTGATACCAAAAAGTAGGTTTAACTAGGCTATACGCTAATTACGCCATTTTATTAACATAAAGCATTAATTTAGCGATATTTAGCATAACTCTAAATCTACAAGTCAAACTGATGTCAAACTTTGCATACAAGTTTATATATCAGTAACTAAGGTTTCTACACTTTTACATTTTCATAAATCACGTTTTAAGGTAATAAGGGCATAACGGTCAACATATGAGCAATTAACGGAAACATGCATATTAATTGGATAACTAATGAACCAAGGTGTATAATCACAGAGGGTTATTCTAACATGTAACCTAATCCAATTTAAGCTCTGAGGCATTTCTAAAACATGCCTATATGGGTCAGAACTGAAAGTCAAAGTGAAAGTCAAACTATGTGACTTTCGGTTCCGAACCGGGTCTAAACAGGAAATAGTCGGGTGGAACATGTTTAGACATGTTCTTACACTTATTACTAAGTTATAACAATGATCAAACAGGTTGTATATGTTCTAGATAGCTAATTATGCATAAATGACATTTTAAGCATCCTGTTGACTTTTTAATTATATGTTTGACCCGACTTTTGACCTGGTTAGATTGGTGATCAGAAGAAACCCTTTTTGAGGTTTTATTACCCACATAAATACCAACTCATAACTACTTTTAATTCGAGATATGACTGAGCCATTATTGACTAATCTCGAAGTCAAACCGTAATTACGACGGTTTGACTTTTAGCTAATTAAACAAGCTAAACTCAATTAAAGAAGGACTAGCAGACTTACAAGAGTCCTATGCACGACTTATGATCAGTTGGACCTGCTTGGGAGCTCCAGAATTGATCAGTTATGCACTTGAAGGTGTGAAGAACAATGGTTGCATAACATGCCTTTATATAGTGTTTAATCTCGTGAGTTATCGTAAATGTTGTATTAAGTTACCTACCTAGTTCGTGTGCACTAGGTTACAAGGCTAAATCAATAGGCTAAGCTCTGCCTGTATAAATCTGCAATATATCAAGGCTTATCTGTAGACTAAATTCTGCCCGTATGAATCTGCATGCTTATAATGTGAGTCATTCTCTTTTTATCAACTATTTTACAATACCTCAAATTATTTTCAAAAGTTATAATTACAGGGACTAAGTCGTGGATATCTTGAATCACTGGCTAGTGGGGTATTGTGCACATTACTAATTTTCTCCCAGTTAGGTTCATTGACCTACTAGGGATAATCATCACTATTTAGGTTCATTGATCTAATAGTGGTATGACCATCGTCACCATTGTGACATGTCACCATTGTGACAGAGCGCCAGATAAAAATAAGATAGAAGCCATTGTAATCGCTCTTATGCTGTAATTAATAACTATGCATCATTTTATGTAAATAGAATGATTCACTCAGTATTTCCCGCTGACAAAACCTTTTTAAAACGCGTTTCAGGTAATTACAGTAGATTGAAGTATGAGATGGATACGGCACTGAAAGGCATCAAGAAGTGGCTTATTTTATTAATTAAATCAAATTAAGAAATATTGTTTTATGTAATCAAATTTATTCTTGTTAAAGCTACCATTGTAAAACATGGGTTTATCCCATCTATTAAATAAATAAAATCCGGTGTTTTCTAAACTCTGATATTTTCCTAACTCACGGTCCTGATGAAATTTCCGCTGCAACATTTTCAAAATAATCACCGGTACCACTGGGCTGTTCGCGGTTCCCGATTCCGTCCAGGGTGGGTCGGGGGTCGTGGCAGAAGGATACTAAACGGTAACATTTTTGGGGACAATTGTTATGGGTGAAATTCTGAGCCCATATCCTGAGAAATATCTTGGGTTATATCTTGGTTATATGATATTTGTTCACATCCGGGATGCTGATTCAGGATATTGGTAACATCCTGATTGGTATCCTCAGGATCACTAACGGATTATGTGCAGGTACGCGGGTTAGAAGCTAGCAACGTTCACAAGGACTCATTCCGCGGAAGACTCGGTCCAAGTCGTTCAAATAAAGACGTTGAAGCCGCATTACTCGGTCTACAACGTTAAGAATGGAATATTCGGAGCATCCCATATTTATAGGAATTTTCGTTTGTAATTCGTTACTATAAATATGTAGGTATATCAGATCGAATAGGACATCACATCAACACTCACTACACTCTTACATTTGTTCTCTAGCAATTTTCACTTTCGCACAAAAGCGTTGTAACACTTAGCGATCTGGTCAATATCCTGCACTGTATCCTGACGTTTAAAGTAATAAGAAGAACAAGGCAGCTGCGATTGTCAGCTCCCGAGGTTTTATGACGGCGATCTAGATTGATCAAGGGCTTTCCTCGTATATCTTGTGTCACCCCATTTACTTTTTGCTCATTGTTTGATCGTAGATACAGCTCAATATCCTGAGCCGTATCCTGAATACTGTTTTTCCAAAAAACTTAACCAGCATATTTTCAACACACTTTTTAGCACACTACCTCACTTAACTAATTTGATCACTTAATTGCTTCGGTAATTTTTTTCCAAAACAAGTACTGATAAACTTGTAAACACTTGAGAGACTCCTTTGAAAACAGGTATGAAAAGCATCTATGAATAGATCAATTAATGTTTTGCAAGGACATTAATGTATGTGAAGACATAGGGAGTACTCAACCCGATTAGACAATTATCGGTGTCGAATCCCCTTGACGGAGTCGAATCCCCTCGACTGTGTCAAATCACCTTGACTGTGTCAAATCCTCTTGATTGTATCAAATCACCTTGATTGCATCAAATCACCTTGACTGTATCAAATCCCCTTGACAGTTGTCGAATCACCTCGACTGGGACACTAAAGCACACTAAGTGGTCACATAAGGACCATGACTAGGGCTCGGCCGTACCCGTTAGATGTAACCTTTGTCCATGATTCTTATGAGAGTTATTGGCATTTCAGTTTTCAGCCTATGCTCACATGATCTAATAGTTCATTTCATAGCGAAGTCATACCATTGAAACATATGTAACATGTATTTCACCCCCGAGAGTTATAAATTCCGAAAACAGTTATGAGAAAAGGGGGATATGAACTCACAAGTTTGCGTCCTGCTATCTCGTATGCTCAAAGGTCCTTTTATGAGTCGTACAACTACCTACACACGTGCCATGTTTTATTAGACGTTTAGGTCGTGTAACGACTCTTTGTCTTAGTTGTTCATTAAGACTTATTTTTGAAGTCTTGGTATACTTTGAGTTACACCTTTGATGTACATTATATAATTTCAAAGTATATAATTATTAGTTAAAATAATACCATTTTAACTTAAATTATATTCATCCATTTACTTGGAATATTTGTCAGAATAATATATGTTTGCCTTAGTTCATTCTGTAATTCTTCTCATGGATATTTCCCAAGTATAGGTATAATTATACTTGTGTATTTTGCCAAGTATTTGTGGTGTATTCCGGTGTGTATTTGTACGTACGAGAATACGTATTTTTGTTGTATTTATTAAGTATTCTTATACTTAATTATGTATTTAAATTTTCCGGGATATTATTTTTAACCAATAAAAATCACCAATTTATATTCTTAAAATATATACATTTTAAAAAAATCCTTATAGGAGATTATCTATAATTCTTCCTTGGCAAAAATGATTATATTTTCATATAAACCTCAAAAATAATATATTTTCAAGAATTACTTAGAAAATATTCATAATTCTATTTTTCACCCAAAATGATAAATTTTTGATTTGTTTAAGACAATATTTATTTTCTTCAAAATAATATATCTTCTAATAATTCAAGAAAATATATATATCTTTTCTTTATTAAAAAAATGTATTTTCAACTTGACAAAAATATGATATATTTTTGTAACACTTGCAAAAATCATATTTTCCGTTCTTTTGGTTTCCAAAATACCGTTTAACTCGTTTGTCGAAATATGAATTTAATTCCGGAATATATATATATATATATATATTCATAGTCCATAGTCCTTGTCCGGTTTGTCCAATATTCGGGTATAAATTATATATTTGTTTTCTTGGAATTTTGGCATTATTTTGTATTACAATCTTTGGTATTTTGGTAAGTTATATTATTTTCAAGTTCCTAAAAATAATATAACTAATACACATAATATACAAGTAACACACAAATTGTGACATGTAAATATATTTTCCTAAATATATACTTAGTCACTTTTATTTATCAAAAATCAACCTCCAATGTTTGTAATTTTTGTAACAAAAATTATGGCAAATTTCATACGAAAAACCATGATTAAAATTTACTTGTAAACACTTGTTTAGAAATATTTTTCTAAGTGTTTAAATTCTACAAAAATTTTTCCATAGTTTCCCCTTAAAAATGGAGGTTTCCATGCTTTTAAAGCATATCATTTTCTTTTAAAATCATCACCAATCAACAACAATTCATCCAAGACTTACCATGAGCCAAAATAATGCCATTTACACTACACCATGAACTTGAAGTTTTGTAAAAACTTGTAGTAACTTACTATGTTATTTAATAGGTTTAGTTACCCTTTAAAACATGGTTATTTGTTTGTAAATCACATTCTTGAAGAATTTAGACTTTCACAACTTATAAGATGATTTTTCTAAAAATGATTCTTTTGTATTTTTCTTGTTGCAAACATGTTTCTAGTCTTGATTTTACACTAAAAATATGACTAGTTTCCTTTGAAATCATGACTTTGTAATTCTTGTAAATAAACTTGGTTTCTTGAGAAAACTATTTTTGAAATCATCCTTTTACAAGACTTATAACATGTTTCAATCATCATCATACACAAAAACATCTTCATTTTCAAGTTCATGTTTCACATAAAAGGATGATCATTTTGATTTCACATGATCCTTCCTCTCACTTGCTAGATCATGTGTTTAATCACAATCTAGCAAGTTTCTTATCATGATTAACATCATAATCACAAGAAATCATCAATCAAGATTCATACATACACTAAATCAACATAGATTATTATGATTTTAAGCTTTATGTGAAGAGTTATCTTCTTGTTCTTTCATGATCTTTATGATTAGTTACTTACATAATCTTTTAACCAACAAAAAGAGAAGTAAAGACAAGTTACAAGAGCCTTACTACTAGCACAAGGCTAGGGAAGAAATCAAGATGATGAAGATGATAAACAAGGTGGATAAAAGCTCTATGTGAAGGTCCTTCAAGTTTCAATGCTTCCACACTTCTTAACTATGCTCCTAGCACCCTTGGATCTTCTTAGAATGGTTGAATATGGAATGAAAATGGATGTTTATGGTGATGACGGGTGAGCTGAGAACAAGAAGAGGAAGAAGGGAGGTGATGAGTTTTTATTGAAGTGTTGGAATGAAGATGATAATGGTCTTGTGGATTTAATAAGAAACTTCCAACATCAATTTAACTAATGGGTATTATGCTCCTAAAGTTATAAACATATCAATTAAACAAATGAAATTAAATCTTGAGGTAGGTCCCCATGTATAACCGTAAGTGGGGGGGGGGGGGTGTCTTGGTTGAGTTTCAATTATAAGTTAAGTGTTTAGTTAGAGTCCAAAGGTGTTTAGTTAGTGTTTAATATGTTATATGCTTATAAGATGTATTATGATGTTTGATGACTATATCTAGCTCGGAAATGTTAAAACAGTGCTTCTAGTGAAAATTTGGTGTTTCGGGTAGTGTCCGGTTGTTCGGTTGGTTAACGGTTCATTAAAGTGTTGAATAGTGCAGTTTAGGGTGCTTTATGTTGTCTTTTATGACAGTTTCGATTCCCGAAACTTAGGAAAGTATTCTGGACCATTAAACCATAATTCTGCATTATATTTTGAAGTTAGAAAGTTGATTTTTGCTGAATTTGGTAGTTTTCTGCAGTTTTAGTGTGTTTCTGGCACTTTCCGGCACCTAAATCATCACTAGGAAGGCAGTTTTGTAACCCCTACTTTCCTACACAGTATTCTAGTGTAACACTTGGTTCCGGGGCTTATTTTGTGTCTTAACATCATGTCTGTCTGAGTACTGAACTCCTGTCAGTACTTCTAGTTTGTCTGATAACTGTGCTAACTTTGTTCTGTGCACTAATTGAACCATATTGTGTTGCATGTAATAATGATGAACAATCTTGCAACATGAAATGCCTTTGTATGTATATGACAGTAATCAGAAATTCATTCGTCTTGTTAATTAAATCATGCACAGTCATTAAAGCACAGATTACTGTTTATTATTGTTGTACGGAATACATGGAAAAGTACCAGTTGTCACATTCTCCCCCCGTTAAAAGAATTTCGTCCCGAAATTCAAGCTATGATATCAGTCGCAGGGGAGTTGTGAATCAATGTGGATACTTTGACTTAATTTGTTCTTCATGTTCCCAAGTAAATTCTGGGCCATGACGTGAATCCCAACGAATTTTTAACAAGTTTAAAACGACTTCCCCGTGTTTTGTGGACTTCCAGTCCGTAACCTTAAAAGGTTCTTTAGTAAATTGGAGTTTGTCATTGATGAGAATCTCGTTTGCGTGAATGACGACTGTTTCTAGAGTAGGACTCTTCCTGAGGTTAGACACGTGAAACGTGTCGTGAACACTGCTAAGTTCCTTTGGGAGTCTTAGTTTGTATGTAACTGTTCCGATCCTTTCCAGGATCTCGAAAGGTCTAAAATACCGTGGGTTCAACTTCCCACGCCTTTCCAAATCGTACTATGCCTTTCCAACGCGGGACTTTCAATAAAACCATATATCCATCCTCAAATTCCAACAGTTTCCGCCGCTTATCGGCGTAGCTTTTTTGTATATCACGTGCTGACTTGATACGACCACGTATCTGAACGATCTTGTCAGTAGTTTCCTGGATCAACTCAGGGCCAATAAATCGTTTATCTCCGGTCTCCGTTCAACACAACGGGGACCGACATTTACGTCCATTTAAAGCTTCAAACGGGGCGGCCTGGATGCTGGTGTGATAGCTATTATTACAGGAGAACTCCACTAAGGGCAGTGAGTATTCCAACTTCCGCCAAACTTCGTCGCACAAGCACGTAACGTATCTACCAAAGTCTGTATCGTTCGTTCACTCTGGACGTCCGTTTGAGGGTGAATTGCAGTGCTGAGGTTCAACTGTGATTCGAATACTTTCTGAAATGTTCGCCAAATCCTTGACACAAAACGACTATCTTGGTCGGATAAGATAGAAACAGGCACTCTATGACGTGCCACAATCTCTCTAAGATAAATCTCTGCTAATTTCCTTGTGCTGTCCTCCTCACTGTTCGGTAGGTAATGTGCAGACTTGGTGAGTTGATCCATAATCACCTAAATCATATCGTGTTCTCTTTGTGTTCTTAGTAGCCTTGTAATGAAGTCCATGGAGATCTGTTCCCACTTCCAGATGGGAACCTTCGGTTGTTGCAGCCTTAACTTTGGCGCAAGTAAGGCACTTGGGCCACCAATACTAATCTTTTATGTCTGGATACATCTTGTCGGATCCAGGACGGATCGAGTACCTCGACTTATGAGCTTCGTCCAGAATAAGTGCTCATAGATTGCCGAAGGATGGTGCCCAAATTCGCTCTACGAAATACATTGTTCCATCTTCCTTTGGAACCAATTTCACTTCCATACCACGCAGTGATTTTCGCTTGTAAGGTCTTTGGTTTAAATGCTTCCTGCTGGGCTTCATGAATCCGAACGGTGAGATAGGTTTGTGTTGTCATCTCAAAGGCTCGAGCCCTTAGAGACTTTGCGCGTTCCTTGCGACTCAAGGCATTGGTTACAACGTTCGCGTTACCCAGGTGTTATCTGATCTCACACTCATAATCATTCAACAGCATCAACCCATCTACGCTGTCTCATATTCAAACCCTTCTGATCGAAAATGTGTTGCAAACATTTATGATCTTGTAAAGATCATGCAATGAGCGTCATACGGGAAATAACGCCAGATCTTTAATGCGAAGATCACAGCACCTAGTCCAAGGTTGTGCGTTGTGTAGTCCTTCTCATGCACCTTTAATTGACGTGACGCATAAGCATTGACTTTGTCTTGTTACATCAACACGCAACCGAGGCCTTGTCGAGAGGCGTCAAAATAAACCGCAAATCCATCGGTGCTGTCAGGTAAAGACAAGATAGGTATCGTCTGGGTTTGGGTTGTTAGCAGTTGAGCAATCCTTGAAATGTTTTCTATGAGTCGCCTGATATAGCCTACAATCCCCAGAAATTGTCATTTCTTAGTTGTGTCCTTGGGACTCCTTAGTTCTTGATTGCAAGGTCGACATGAATCCCATTCTTATTCACCACGTGACCTAAGAATTTTTCCTCGCAAATCCAAAGTTCGTACTTCGACATCCTAGCACACAACTGTTCTTTCTCCAAGAGTTCCAAGATAATTCGCGGATGTTGCTCATGTTCTTCCTTGGTCTTTGAGTAAATACGGTTGTCATCGATGAATATAATCACAAACTTATCCAAATATGGCCTGCACACCCTATTCTTGAGGTCCATGAATACTGATGATGCGTTTGTTAAGCCAAATGGCATGACAAGGAACTCGAAATGTCTATGTCGAGTCCTAAAGGCCGTTTTAGGGATACTTTCTTCTTAACAAATAGCACTGGAGCTCCCCAAGGAGAGAAGCTCGGTCTGATAAATCCTTCGTTCTAGCAGTCCTTGTAGTCGAGTCGCTAGTCCTTGTATCTCGAACGGAGCTATTCGGTAAGGTGCCTTCGCCACCGGTGCCACTACTGGCACTAGGTTTATCCTAAACTCCACTCGTC
Organism: Helianthus tuberosus; assembly: GCA_030545235.1. NCBI lineage: Eukaryota > Viridiplantae > Streptophyta > Magnoliopsida > Asterales > Asteraceae > Helianthus > Helianthus tuberosus. The sequence goes on along the minus strand of CM060365.1, from coordinate 41,230,999 downwards.
GTTGTGGAGGTAACCCAGGCAAGTCTTCGGGAAAGACTTTCGGAATCCCCTTCCAGACGAGGATGCCTCCTAGCTCCGGCTCCTCAGTCTCCTTATCGAAAATATGAACAATGAAGGCTACGCAACCCTATTCGGATGCATTTATGTGTCCCTAAGACCAATGTGGGATGTCGCAATCCACCGCCTTATGGGCCCAGCGTCCTTGCATCAACTGCATGAAGGTCGTCTACTGTAAGTATAACAACCCTCCAAAATAAATTTCGACACCCCTAAATATTTAACATATCCCTATATGTCTTAAAATATACCCCGTATACTAAAACCAAGCCCAAAATGCCATATATAATTAAAAATAAAATAAAAATCAAGTTTTAGGGGCGCTCGCGGGCCGCGAAGGCTGCCTTCGGCCTACGCGGGTTGCGACAGATAGGTGATCAGGCTGCACCCGGTGCTGCCACGTGTCGGGCGATGTGTCGAGGCTACGAGTGCTGACTGGTCATAGCTAGGCCCTACAACCCTATGTCGCGGGCCGCGTAAGACCTTGGTGTGGTCTTCGCGGGGAGCGACAAACCCCCTGAGCAGCCCTATAAATAGCAACAAGGGGTTCAGTCGACAAATCGTTCACACAAACTTTCTCTCTCGAATTTCTGCATAGTATAAGCTATATTCGGGCATTATACCCCCTAATTAGCGAAGCCCTACCTCGTTGTAAGTATCATAACCCCGGTTACGTATTAGATACGATGCCCGATTGATCTAGGGTTCCATAACGACTGTCGTGGTTCTGCCCGACGTAGTCGTTGGAATGCCATCTTGGGGAGGGTATTACTAATGTAAATATTAGGTTATATACTAACGCGTGTGTATTTGTGTAATTAATAGATAATCACCAGGAAATCCTTAAGGAAAACCTTAAGACAGCAATGTGAGTAATCTCCTTTTTGTGAACTATTTTTACAAAACCTTAAATATTTTACAATGTGATTAGCAGTGATTGAGTCTTTGTAATTCTTCAATTACTGCCGGTATGTTGGGGTTTTGTATACAAAATGTGGAACACGTTACCATTGGACAACGAGATAGCCAATGAGTAATATGACCCATTAGTCAGGATTGACAATACTAAATGAGTAATTGGGTAGATATAAACATTGTAATCGCTCTCAATGTTGTTAAAGGATACAACTCTTCTTGATTAAACTGGGATTCAATCACCAGTATTTCCCACTGAAAAATGTTTTTAAACGTATTTCAGGTAATAAAATGTGAAAGCCAAATAGAAGCCAGCAGGACAGCGCTGAAGGCTTGGAAAAGTGGCTATAACAGTTACCTAAATAAAGAGATGTTTTATTTAAATAAAATAGAGTTTATCCCTATGAAAATGTGTATACTGAAATCTTGGGATTTTCCCATATGTTTAATATTATAAAAGCGTGGTATTTTACTCTGATAACATATTTCCTAACTACGGTCCTAATGTAATTTCCGCTGCCAAAATAATAAACACCGATACCACCGAAACTGATCTCGCAGCCGCCCGTTCCCGGGTTGTTAGGGGACGGGGTTGCGACAATAAGTGTTTCATCATTCGCAAGCGGGATGCGAATGATTTTCCTCATGACAAATAACCTCGGCTTTAGTCTTGGATAGCCAATCCATGCCGACTACAACATCGTGACTTCCCAATTCAACAGGTAATACAAGGTTCCTGCTTTCTAAGTTCCAGAATACAATCCTTAATCACCTCATTTGCTTTAACTAACCTTCCATTTGCCAATTCAAAAGAATACGGGACGTCTATTCTACTTGAAACTAGGCCAAGTAGTTTCTTAAGTTCTAAGGATACAAGGTTAAAGTCGTCGCCAGTGTCAATCAAAATGAATGCATAGAGTTGGTTAGTAGGGAACGTACCCGTACCTGCATTTGGATCCTGGCGTGCTTAACGAACTTCGATCGTGAAGACCCTTCCTCGCTTGGTCCTTCCTAGGGTAATCTTTCCTAAAGTGCCCTACGCCACCACATTTGAAGCAATCTGGAACCCTAACATTATCGTTCCCGTCTTGGTTGCAGTTATCATTTCCTCCTTGTTTGGGATATTTCGTCCAACAGGCATCCTTGTTGTGTCCTTCTTTTCCACATCTGTCGCACTTAGGTCTCAGACATCGACCCTCATGGTGAAACTTACATTCGTCACACCTCGGCTTAGTCCCCAAATATACCTTTCCACCGACCATATAAGTGGCTCCATAAGCTTTCATGCCACGAGGCGGGTTCACTTCCCTTCTTTAGTCTGCAGTAGAGTTGTCGTAACTGACTTGGGTGCCTTTCTTCAGGTTTGAAAACTTCCTTTTGTTGTTTCCCGAAGACTCCACGTGAGTCTCCTTCTTGTTTACCTCGAATTCCAAAAACTTTCCCATTCGAAGAGCTTCTTCAGTAAGCTTAGCACTCTAATCGATAGCCTCCGCGATGGTTGGAGGCTTTGCGGCAGTAACCATGCTTAGGATTTGAGGCGCAAGTCCCCAAATAAACCGCTCGATTCTCTTGAAATCGACAAGATAGGGAACGACCCTTGATAAATCATGGAAGCGCTGGATATACTCGGCTATTTTCGGACCATTCATCTTTAAGTTCTAGAATTCTGTCTCAAGCTTCTGAATCTCAGCCCGTGAGCAGTACTTCTTGCACATTAACTCTTTTAGCTCATCCTATGTTAATGCGTATGCAGCAGTTTCGCCCTGTGTTTGGACTTAGAGGTTCCACCATGAAAGCGCTCTGTCTAGAAACATCCCAGAAATTTAGGTAACCCTTTATTCCAGAGCACACTTGCTCATCCTCAATATAGAGTCAGTTTTCTCTACTCAGTGTACGAAAGCGATAGCACCCCCAGTGCCATCAAAGTTCAGGGGCTTGCAATCCAAGAATTGCTTGTAGGTACATCCGATTGGGGGGTTATTTCCAGAGGTACCACCGCTATGCTCAGAGCGGTTGGCCTCGTGCTGGGCAATAGCTTGTGAGATGTGTTCTTTCAGCTCTGCTTTAGTCCTTGGCAACGTATTAGTGTCTGTATCACGTCTGGGCGGCATTTTCTTCTGGCAAAAGGCATTGGGTAGATTAGTCAACATTCACCAATAATTGTCTATGAGGTATATATCACCACAAGAAAACATGTAATCACCTAACATCACGTGCACATAATCAACAATGTATAAGTAAGAAAACAACCACTGAGCTTTCATATATGCTTGACAACTTGACTTATTGTTTTTATCAGAGGAGAAAAAAATGGACTCGAGGTTACATCACCTCGGTGATACAAGTTCCATAATATGAAAGTAGTAGTTATTTTCCTCATACATTGGTCTTCTTAGGTCTTTGGTTTCACAAAGACGGGTATACTTCCCAAGGGATGGGGGTTGTGCATTTCCACCACGTATAGGGGGTGATAGTGAAAATGCAGAGATAAGGTCGTGAGGGTACCTGACTTCTTCCTCGGGACCCAAATGTGCCCGGTAGCAACCGCAGGCGGTTTCCAAGGCGCGAATGCACCACCCAAACGATGGGGTGCATTACGGAATAGAGGGTGTAGAGTTACTGAATCTTTCCTGAGTGTTAACTATCTTCTCTTGTTTAGATATCGGTTCCCAAATGACTCGTATTACGGGTTGGAGTGGTAGGCACGAAGTAAGCAAAGACAGACTTCCTACCTTGTAGAGCGTTATAGCAACTACCTCAGTATTGTTCCATTAGATGGAGGTTTGGACACTTAGAGATTTGAATGGGTGATGATCATTAGCTTGACCCGCAGAGTCCACCAGAATTTTCATGCACTACAAGTCGTTATTACGTGGGCCCCCGTAATAATAAATTGCCTTGCATGGTCACCCCAATTTTCCCTCGTTCAAAGCAGACGATCAACCAAAGAGGGGACACTACTGTCCTTATACCTTCGACATGGAAAGGACCATTGTGGTGGTCCATGTGCTATCATTCGTTATCGTTACGTGAGAATAGGCACGGTGCTTAGACGTAATAGGAATAAGGAGAATTACTAGTAGTTGGAGGGGCACCTTCAAGATGAGTACCTCATCTTCCATGTCTGGACAAGAGTGTCGTCAATCTTGTTTCGCAAAAGCCACAGGGACCTCGTCCTGCTGATAAAGTTGTTGTCCAAGGTTACCACCTCCGCCTTGCCGTCCCTGCCGTAGTCAGGAACCCTCACATTTCAAGGGGAAGAACAGCCATCTTCTACGGAAATCAAGCTCAGGGTCTCGCTTGGTAATCACTCCAGCCATGAGCTTTGCAATAAATGCGAGGTCGATAGTCTCATCATGCGAGTCAAGAACAATAATAGAATTCGAAGTCGAAGGTATCTCATTCACATCAATAATTATTCCGTACACTTATACGCATATATATTAATGAATAAATATGTTACTTAGTATAAACAGGAAAATAGATGCATCATGTCACATATAACTCTCGTTTGTCCTTTCGGAGGGGGGGGTCATTTTGTCTTTGGCAAGTCTATCTCACGTAGACTATACCTCAATTGGCACTTTAATTTGGGGTATTCTCCTCGCTACTAATGTCCTTGCCTTGTCTTTTCTTTGAAAAATGTTTGGTTTACAGATCTTGGCGCTTTCGTAAATGCAATGAAAAACCTTTTTGTAAAAATGTTTTCGTGAGAGAGTCCTAGTGATTGTAGTCTAGACTCGAGAAGGAATCCTGGTTCACTACAATCGAAGCTCTGATACCAAACTGTCACACCCTGATTTTTGCGGAAGCGTATGTGTGTGACTTGATCGGTTCTCATTGCATTCGATTATAATAAACAACTATATGATCAAAATGATGTTCATCCATTCATAAAGCTTAAAATATTACAAACACCAGTCATTTAAGTTTCAAACAACACAACCTCTGATTCAGTTACAAACCAACAAAAGTGGATTACATCTAAACTTGAATTTACTTCCCGAAATAACACCAGCGCCCAAGATCCAACTTGTTTCCTGAAATCCATGTAATTTTGAAAAACATCAACAAAAGTTAAGCGAGTTCATTTGTTTTGTATGAGTACTGATAAACTTGTAAACACTTGAGAGACTCCTTTGAAAACAGGTATGAAAAACATCTATGAATAGATCAATTAATGTTTTGCAAGGACATTAATGTATGTGAAGACATAGGGAGTACTCAACCCGAGTAGACAATTATCGGTGTCGAATCCCCTTGACTGAGTCGAATCCCCACGACTGTGTCAAATCACCTTGACTGTGTCAAATCCCCTTGACTGTATCAAATCACCTTGACAGAGTCAAATCACCTTGACTGTATCAAATCCCCTTGACCGTTGTCGAATCACCTCGACTAGGACACTAAAGCACTCTAAGTGGTCACATAAGGACCATGACTGGGGCTCGGCCGTACCCGTTAGATCTAACCTTTGTCCATGATTCTTATGAGAGTTATTGGCATTTCAGTTTTCAGCCTATGCTCACATGATCTAATAGTTCAGTTCATAGCCAAGTCATACCATTGAAACATATGTAACATGTATTTCACCCCCGAGAGTTATAAATTCCGAAAACAGTTAAGAGAAAAGAGGGACATGAACTCACAAGTTTGCGTCCTGCTATCTCGTATGCTCAAATGTCCTTCTATGATTCGTACAACTACCTACACACGTGCCATGTTTTATTAGACGTTTAGGTCGTGTAACGACTCTTTGTTTTAGTTGTTCATTAAGACTTATTTTGGAAGTCTTGGTATACTTTGAGTTACACCTTTGATGTATATTATATAATTTCAAAGTATATAATTATTAGTTAAAATAATACCATTTTAACTTAAATTATATTTATCCATTTACTTGGAATATTTTTCAGAATAATATATGTTTGCCTTATTTCGTTCTGTAATTCTTCTCATGGATATTTCCAAAGTATAGGTATAATTATACTTGTGTATTTTGCCAAGTATTTATGATGTATTCTGGTGTGTATTTGTACGTACGAGAATACGTACTTTTGTTGTATTTATTAAGTATTCTTATATTTAATTTTTGTATTTAAATTTTCCGGGATATTATTTTTAACTAACAAAAATCACCAATTTTTATTCTTAAAATATATACATTTTAAGAAAACTCTTATAGGAGATTATCTATAATTCTTACTTGGCAAAAATAATTATATTTTTATATAAATTTCAAAAATAATATATTTTCAAGATTTACTTAGAAAATATTCATAATTCCATTTTTCACCCAAAATAATATATTTTTGATTTGTTTAAGAAAATATTTATTTTCTTCAAAATAATATATCTTCTAATAATTCAAGAAAATATATATCTTTTCTTTATTAAAAAATAATGTATTTTCTACTTGACAAAAATATGATATATTTTTGTAACACTTGCAAAAATCATATTTTCCGTTCTTTTGATTTCCAAAATACCGTTTAACTCGTTTGTCAAAATATGAATTTAATTCCGGAATATATATATATATATTCATAGTCCATAGTCCTTGTCCGGTTTGTCCAATATTCAGGTATAAATTATATATTTGTTTTATTGGAATTTTGGCATTATTTTGTATTACAATCTTTGGGTTTTTGGTAAGTTATATTATTTTCAAGTCCCTAAAAATAATATAACTAATACACATAATATACAAGTAACACACAAATTGTGACATCTAAATATATTTTCCTAAATATATACTTAGTCACTTTTATTTATAAAAAACCAACCTCCAATGTTTGTAATTTTTGTAACAAAAATTATGGCAAATTTCATATGAAAAACCATGATTAAAATTTACTTGTAAACACTTGTTTAGAAATATTTTTCTAAGCATTTAAATTCTACAAAAAAATTGCCATAGTTTCCCCTTAAAAATGGAGGTTTCCATACTTTCAAAGCATATCATTTTCTTTTAAAATCATCACCAATCAACAACAATTCATCCAAGACTTACCATGAGCCAAAATAATGCCATTTACACTATACCATGAACTTGAAGTTTTGTAAAAACTTGTAGTAATTGTTAGGATCGAAGGCTCTCATGATTGTGCTTGTTTGTATAATTTGAACAAATCAAATAGAGATGAATAGAGTTTAAGTGCAGCGGAAATGATCACAAACTTTGTAAACACAATCAAGGAAGAAAATAGTTTAGATAAACAAATGCTTTTCATCAGTCAAAAGATTACAAAGCAATTCAAAAGATTACAAGCATGCTTACAAACTAAACTCCCCCTCAGCCTGATACTCCAGCGGTTGATTGCACAAGATGAAAGGATTGAATTGAGGAGAAGAACTCACTCAAAACAATCAAATGTAACAGTACAGAGTACTGTTTCATTTATAGACAATCCAAACCGCTGAGGCATCTCAGCTGACGTCACCATGAAAGCGACGTCTAACAACCTAACAACCTGCTGATCTTAACAACTAACTATACATGAAACAGATGATATACTAAACTACTGCTCTCTCTTTATGTCAGTGCTTTCCTCAAGGTTGATCAGTCCTTGATTGGGCAGTGCTTTGTCATCAGTAGATTGTACCAGCAGTGCTTAGTTCTCAGCAGTCTTCTGGCTTCATCAGTGGTTTTGAATAACAGCAGCAGTTGTATCCGGGCAGTGGATGTAAGACCATCAGCTGTGATAATCACTCTCAAGGGAGAAGACTTAGTGTAAACAGTTGCTTATTGTGAATCCACTGTTGTGATCTGGTTTTGGCTTTCATTATCTGTTCCTCTGGTAGGGTTCATTCCCAACAATCTCCCCCTGGAACAGATAATGCCAAAACCCTTCATTATTCTGGATTTTTATTTCTCATCAGTAGTTCCCTTGCTTGTCTTTTAAATTCTTCTTCAAATTCTTTGGAACTTGTGTCATCCTCATCCCTGCACAATGAAAGTTCAAGGAGATCCTGCAAATCTTCAACACTAAGGCCTAGTGCTTCTTTCCTTGATATATACTTCACCTCACCATTGGATCTGACCAGGGTCAATACATGGGTCTTTTGATCAGAGAGCCACTTTAGTACTTTTGAACCCAATGGGTTTCTTGGGAGAGATTTATTTCCTGATGAGCTTGGAGATTTTGGCCTTGAGAAAAATTGTAAAGCAGTATCCTGAACTTCAGACATTCTTTTGAAAGCTTCTTCTATGACTTCATTTGCTGCAGCTATGTCTTCTGCAACTTCTTTGTCAATTTGCTTTTGTGTCTTTTGTTGATCAAGCTCACTGTCTGAGATGTCTGCTGAAATGTTTGGTGATGCAGGTTTGGTTAATACCTTTTTGAAAAGGTTTTGAAGTTTCACTGAGCTATCTTCTTTTAGATCCATTTTCTTGATGGCATCTGTGAAGTACTCAGCTTCCTTTTCTTTTTCTTCTTCACTGGTCAACAATTTTCCTTTCTCTTGGTTTACCTCAAGGCTCAGGTTAATTGTTGATGTGATCAGTGTTTTAAGAGCATCCAGCTGTTGTTCTATCTTGTTATAGTCTGGCCTTTTAGAAGTGCCTGAGACTGTTATCTTTCTTTTCTTCAGCCGTTCATATGCTTCGTCGGTATACTGCTTTGTCCATTTTGCTATGGCTTCAGCAGTATCCACCTTAGCATCTATCAGTTCCTGTTTTTTCTTTTTGTATTCAGAAGTAAGATCAGCAATCAGCTTTTTGTATTTGTTCCAATTTGGAGCTGTCTTCTTCTTACTTGGATCCTTTTAATCCTTTCAATCATGTTTGCTTCATGCTTCAAGGCAACCAGTGGCCACTCTTCAAATTGCTTTTCTTCAGCTTGATAAAATTTTTCTTTCATTATATATGCAAGATACTCTTTTCTCATTGCTTTTCGTTGATCTGCCTTTTCTTTGATCAGATCTTATGCATAGTCTTCCATCAACTTGACTTTTGTGAGCAAGAGTACCATTCTTTCTGCAATGGCTTCATCACCTTCATATTTGCATTCAAGTTTAGCTCTAATCCTTGCTTGCCTTGCTTTCAATTCGAGATATTCATCCATATTTTCCGGGACTATGAAGCCAATGAGAGAAGGAAATTTTCTTTTTGAAGGATCTTCCTCGATGTAAAATTCTCTCATCTCATTTTTCACAGCATCTAGTTCCAGTGGATATTTTGCGGCAACAGGATCATATTTTTCATCAGTGGCTTGAGTTGTTTCTCGTTTTCTTTTGTGAAGCTTTACGGATGAAGAGAATTTTGGTTGTGATGTAGGAATGATGAGAGCAGTGGTGGATGGTTGACAAACAGCTGTTGAAACAACTGGTGTCTCAACCTCTGTTGTCATTACAACTACTGATGTGTCAGTAGATGTCTTCTGCTTTTGAGCAGGGGTTGAAGGCGGTGAAGTTGTTTTTGGTGATGTGGATGGAGAATCATCATCAGGAATGAAAACCCTTCTCCTTTTTATTGTAGGAGAGGCTGATGATGTCTTGGGTGGATCAGTGGTTTAAGTGATTGAAAGTGTTTGACTAACAGCTGTTGAAACAACTGGTGCTTCAACCACTGTTGTCATTACAACAGATGTTGTAACATCTGGTGTCTTCTGTTTTATGACAGGAGGTAATGATGATGGTGGTAAAGAAGTGGTTTTGGTGGTGTGTGGTGAAGTTGTGTGTGTTGATGAGATGACAGCTGTTTGACTAGCAGTTTTTGAAACCACTGGTGTATTAGCTGTTTGGGTGGAAATATGAGACTTTGTGGTTTGAGATTTTGAACCTTTTGAGGATTTAGATGTCTATTTTCCTTGTTCTGGTTCAACATACAGGCCATCTTCAATTCCCTTTTTCTTCAACTGCTTGATATTCTACCCCTTTTTGGCATTATCTGCAAGGGGTTTATCCATGAAGAGGATAGTAGATGGAGCTTTTCCAGAAGTGCTTTGAATGCTGGCCTTTATAGCCTTGATGTCTGCTTGAGTATCTATGAATCTTGATTCCACCATGTTTGTCAGCATTTGTACATGTATGGCATGCTGCTGGTCAGCCATTTGTTTTTGTTTTTCTAGCAGGGGTTGAAAAAGATTCCAGAGCTCATTTGCAGCAAGTGCTTGTGGTTGAGCAGGTGCTTGAGGTGGAACAGCAGTGGTTTGTGCTTTTTGAGCTTTTAATAGCTGTTGCACCATATCCTTTATCTCAGCAACTGATGTTTCAAGTTTTTCAACTCTGCCCGTCAATTCCTGATATTTTGAATCATCACCCACTTTAATGGGTTCATCTGAATCCCCACCAGCAGTGGTTGTACCAATGTGTGACTTAGGAACTGAATCCCAAAAATCACCCATTGATGCCCCTTGTTCTTGGTACTGGGGACTTCTTTCTTCAGCACTTGATAATCCTTTGATGGTACTAGTGGTTAAAACAAACTCACTGGTGGTTACCGAAGGTGCTATAGAAGAAATTGCCTTCAAGGGAGACTTATTAATGAAACAACTGTCCAACTGAAGATCTGTTGATCCATCAGTTGTAGTTGCTGCTCCACTTGAACTACCACCGAGAGTTACTTGTAACTCAGGGGGTGTAACCTCCTCAGTTGTTGCTGGGATAGCAGGAGTAGTAGCATCAGACCCAGTCACTTGTGGGAGTATACTCTCAGTGACAGGTGATAGAGAGGAACTGGTTTATGTCTATAGCAACTGCATGCAACAAGGGTATTATTGATTGTGGCATTATGATTGGTGAGGGTATGGGTGTTGAAAGAGACATGTCCTTGGGATCAGGACTGAGGAAGATGGATCCGATCGGGTCCAGAGCTTCAAATTTCTAGAGTTGCCTTTGTTTTGGGGTTGGTGGGTTTTCTGGATGTTTTCTTTTTGGTCTTTTTGATAGTGGCAGGTGTGGGTTTCAAAGCAGTGGTAGTGCTGCTATGATCACCTGGAGCAGTGGGCTCAGCAGCAGATGTCTGAGGAGCAATGGTAACTTCTAAATTCTGCTCAGACACCTCTGCTTTTGTTTTTATTGATGCCAACATTCTAGTGAATGTTTCAGGTGTTAAACTTTTTATTTGAAAATAAACACCTTGTTTAAGCAAATTTTCATTTTCTTTTTCAAATTTTTGTTTAAAATAGTAGCTTAGAAATCTTGGAAAAAGTAAAAATGATTTGCTATCAACATTTTTTATCAAGTCATTAGAGATCTCCTGGGAATAGTTATAATTTTCACTATTTAAAATAGCGTAACCCAGACATTGAATCTTCAATGGTATTTCGTTAAACGCTGTTGTTTTATTTGAAACACACAACAAAAGTGTGTGAAATAAAAACCTAGGTGCAGACGGGAAGTAACCTTTTTGTAAGGTATCTACCTTTGATTGTTCTGCATACCCCCTTTTCAGAAAATCAGTTTTCAACTCGGTTTTATCAAAAGAAGTTTTACCTTTCTGATCATCGAGTTTAAAGACTTCTGAGATTGATTGTGGAGTGATTTGAATCACTTTACCCTGTATCGAGGAGTTAATGGCTATGACTTTATCGTCTTGTTTTTCAAGCGTCGCCTTTTTTCAAAACTCTCTCTGGGTTTGTAAGTAAATGGGAGCGTCTGCCGTTATCAAAGTTTTGTACTTTGATTCAGATAAGGTGTCAATGATAGAATCGAAGGTATGGTTGTTTGTGGGTTTTGTGAGTAGACCCACATAATTATGAGGGGATTTGTATGGACAATATTTAGAAGGCAGATGTTTGAACAAAAACAATGATTAGGGTAAATGGTAAAGAATTGAAAGATGGGTATATCAGCAACCGTTTTGAGAATTTTCCATTCAAGGTTTTACCACATATCAATTACACATTTTGAAGCTCATACAAATTTCTGACAGTGGTTTAGTACCCCAGATGATGTAAACTTTTTTCCAAGGCAACTCATTCTTGTTATAATATTTAAATTAAAACATGAGTACCCAAGTATTTTAAGATCTGTTGACAATCAATCTTTTGCATAGTGTAAGAACAAACTTGAGTTTGACATGACCTTGACAAATATGTCATTTCCTTTAGATCAATTTTGAGGATAATATCAATTAACAAAAATAAGGTCATATATCCTCACAGGAGATTGAAACTTTTACTATAAAAAATCAGTAAAAAGTTCAAAATATATCATTCCTAAAGAAAAAATAAAGAATAATATATCCTGCTTTATTTGAGAAAATCCTTTTTCAAGAAAAAAAAAATAGTTAAAGGATTTTCTAAAAACAGCACCAAAAGAATCTGGTATAATTTTCCACTGAAACTCCTAATCATATCAATCTCAAGCTTATGAAAATGGTCAGTGTTTTGACAACAGTGGTATGAAATTTTAAATACATTTTGACCACTGTTTGGTACCATTCTCTTGTTGATTGATTGACAACAGACAAATGAGGACACAAGATCACATGAGTTTCCGAAAACCCTGGTGTAGATTTTGTTACTATGTGATAATTCTGAAACTTTGTCTAGTCCTTTTGAAAGTTTATTCTCTGTGAATACTATTGTTACCTGAACCTTTTCCTGAACCAATGAATGCACACAGTTGGTTAATGACAATTATTACCCCAACTTTTGACTCTTAAGTGTTTTGTATTTATACTCTTTTCTTTTGACTTCAAAAGTTTTGAGATAAACACACTTTTTGAGTTTTTATGATTATCTTCTACCCTTTTTACCCTTCCCATTCATAAGTACTGAAATACTCACTGGGAGGTATTTATTGAAGGAATACTTATTCCAAAATCATTTTGTAGTAATGTTTTGAGAGATTTGGTCATTTATGCACATGCTCATGCCAAATCTCACATCACCTATGATCTGGACATTTTTTATCCCTGATTTTCTTAATGTATCTTTAACTAGGTTGGTTTGTTCCTTTTGAGGATCTCAACATGTTTTTCAACACATAAGATCAAGTGACTAAAGTTTTAATTTCCCTCTTTTTCGTTAGCAAAAACATCAATGTTTTTATGAACATAGGTTTTTGTTAATCCGAGGTTCATACTTTAGCATATAATATAATGAAAACATCACAAATTTCATAGCAACAATTGAAATCAATTTTGACGAGAAGAAATAATATCATAATTTAACAGACATATTTTAGATCTGAAAACTATGAGTGATTTGTGCATGACCTCACATGTTGTGTGAAATTTGTGTGTCTTATGACATCTTGGTTGTTTTACAGAGTATTTGAATAGCAACTTTAAGTGTTATCACTCGTTACTCTGTTTTTCAACTAAATACACCCAACCTTAGTATCAATGAATTTTGAGCCGAAACGTTATGTCAAATTGATTGTTAGATCGAATTTGACTGTCCAAGCTCTGATACCAATTGTTAGGATCGAAGGCTCTCATGATTGTGCTTGTTTGTATAATTTGAACAAATCAAATAGAGATGAATAGAGTTTAAGTGCAGCGGAAATGATCACAAACTTTGTAAACACAATCAAGGAAGAAAATAGTTTAGATAAACAAATGATTTTCATCAGTCAAAAGATTACAAAGCAATTCAAAAGATTACAAGCATGCTTACAAACTAAACTCCCCCTCAGCCTGATACTCCAGCGGTTGATTGCACAAGATGAAAGGATTGAATTGAGGAGAATAACTCACTCAAAACGATCAAATGTAACATTACAGAGTACTGTTTCATTTATAGACAATCCAAACCGCTGAGGCATCTCAGCTGACGTCACCATGAAAGCGACGTCTAACAACCTAACAACCTGTATCTACTGTTCTTATACAAACACTGCTGATCTTAACAACTGACTATACATGAAACAGATGATATACTAAACTACTGCTCTATCTTTATGTCAGTGCTTTCCTCAAGGTTGATCAGTCCTTGATTGGGCAGTGCTTTGTCATCAGTAGATTATACCAGCAGTGCTTAGTTCTCAGCAGTCTTCTGGCTTCATCAGTGGTTTTGAATAACAGCAGCAGTTGTATCTGGGCAGTGGATGTAAGACCATCAGCTGTTATAATCACTCTCAAGGGAGAAGACTTAGTGTAAACAGTTGCTTATTGTGAATCCACTGTTGTGATCCGGTTTTGGCTTTCATTATCTGTTCCTCTGGTAGGGTTCAATCCCAACAAACTTACTATGTTATTTAGTAGGTTTAGTTACCCTTTAAAACATGGTTATTAGTTTGTAAATCACATTCTTGAAGAATTTAGTCTTTCACAACTTATAAGATGATTTTTCTAAAAATGATTCTTTTGTATTTTTCTTGTTACAAACATGTTTCTAGTCTTGATTTAACACTAAAAATATGACTAGTTTCCTTAGAAATCATGACTTTGTAATTCTTGTAAATAAACTTGGTTTCTTGAGAAACTATTTTTGAAATCATCCTTTTACAAGACTTATAACATGTTTCAATCATCATCATACAGAAAAACATCCTCATTTTCAAGTTCATGTTTCACATAAAAGGATGATCATTTTGATTTCACAAGATCCATCCTCTCACTTGCTAGATCATGTGTTTAATCACAATCTAGCAACTTTCTTATGATGATTAACATCATAATCACAATAAATCATCAATCAAGACTCATACATACACTAAATCAACATAGATTATTATGATTTTAAGCTTTATGTGAAGAGTTATCTTCTTGTTCTTTCATGATCTTTATGGTTAGTTACTTACATAATCTTTTAACCAACAAAAAGAGAAGTAAAGACAAGTTACAAGAGCCTTACTACTAGCACAAGGCTAGGGAAGAAATGAAGATGATAAACAAGGTGGATAAAAGCTCTATGTGAAGGTCCTTCAAGTTTCAATGCTTCCACACTTCTTAACTATGCTCCTAGCACCCTTGGATCTTCTTAGAATGGTTGAATATGGAATGAAAATGGATGTGTATGGTGATGATGGGTGAGCCGAGAACAAGAAGAGGGACAAGGGAGGTGATGAGTTTTTGTTGAAGTGTTGGAATGAAGATGATAATGGTCTTGTGGATTTAATAAGAAACTTCCAACATCAATTTAACTAATGGGTATTATGCTCCTAAAGTTATAAACATATCAATTAAACAAATGAAATAAAATCTTGAGGTGGGTCCCCACCTATAACCGTAAGTGGGGGGGGGGTGTCTTGGTTGAGTTTCAATTATAAGTTAAGTGTTTAGTTAGATTCCAAAGGTGTTTAGTTAGTGTTTAATATGTTATATGCTTATAAGATGTATTATGATGTTTGGTGACCATATCTTGCTCGGAAATGTTAAAACAATGCTTCGAGTGCAAGTTTGGTGTTTTGGGTAGTGTCCGGTTGTTCGGTTGGTTACTGGTTCGTTATAGTGCTAAATAGCGCAGTTTAGTGTGCTTTATGTTGTCTTTTATGACAGTTTCGATTCCCGACACTTAGGAAAGTATTCTGGACCATTAAACCATAATTCTGCATTATATTTTGATGTTAGAAAGCTTATTTTTGCTGAATTTGATAGTTTTCTGCAGTTTTAGTGTGTTTCTGGCACTTTCCGGCACCTAAATCATCACTAGGAAGGCAGTTTTGTAACCCCTACTTTCCTACACACTATTCTAGTGTAACACTTGGTTCTGGGGCTTATTTTGTGTCTTAACATCATGTCTGTTTGAGTACTAAACTCCCGTCAGTACTTCTAGTTTGTCTGATAACTGTGCTAACTTTGTTCTGTGAATGAATTGAACCATATTGTGTTGCATGTAATAATGATGAACAATCTTGCAACATGAAATGCCTTTATATGTATATGACAGTAATTAGAAATTCATTCGTCTTGTTAATTAAATCATGCACAGTCATTAAAGCACAGATTACTGTTTATTATTGTTGTACGGAATATATGGAAAAGTGCTAGTTGTCACATTTCTGGGAAGTATATAGACTTAATTAGGGATATGTATGTTAGGACTGTGACTAGTGTCCGAGCGCCTGTAGGGGATACTGATTCTTTCCCGGTGGAGGTAGGACTTCACCAAGGGTCTGCTTTGAGCCCTTTTCTATTTGCAGTTATCCTAGATGAGTTGACAAAGTTAATTCAGGAGGCTATTCCGTGGTGCCTGCTTTTCGCAGATGATATTGTGTTAGTTGCTGATAGTAAATAAAGCTTGAATGCGAGGTTAGAAGAGTGGTGAGCAGCTTTAGAGGGCAGAGGTTTAAAGATTAGTCGATCTGAGACTGAGTACTTGTATTGTGACTTTAGTGGAGTAGACAACGATGAGGACATTCAGATCACCATTGTCGATCAAGTGGTTTCGCAGGTGACTAAGTTCACGTATCTAGGATCGTTTGTTCAGTGGGATATGGAGATAGATAGTGACATTGCCCACCGCATCCAGGTTGGGTGTAGGTGGAGAGCTGCCACTGGGGTATTGTGCGATAGGAGGTTCCCAACAAAATTGAAAGGGAAATTTTATAGGGTTGCAATTAGACCTGCTATGTTATACGGAACTGTCACGACCCCAGCCCCGGTTTGACCCGGTCAGAAGCCGCGGGACAGGAACCCGTGGTATCGATGATGCGACAGCGGAAGATTTTTAACAGGATCTTTTAAAACTCAAAATGCCCAATTATTTTATTTCATAAATTGGGATAACACCCCGTAATTTACAATAGAGGAATTTAACTAGGAAATTCCCTGATTTATTAAAACATGTTTATTCATTTTTAACTGAGCCACCTCTTCAAGCTTGTTCGTGCTCCATAGCACGTTTTTGCTTGATTTACAGCAGGTCGCCTGAAACATGTTTTAAAAATATTTTGTCAGCGGGGAAATACTGGTGAATCATTCATTTTGATAAAATGGCACATAATTCTCAATTATAGCATAAGAGCGATTACAATGGCTTCTATCTTATTTTTATCTGGCGCCGTGTCACATTGCGTGACGATGGTCATACCACTATTGGGTCATTTCACCCAAGTAGTGATGATTATCACTGTTAGGGCTTATTAGCCTAACCTGTGTTAGGGCTTATTAGCCTAACCCGTGAGAAATTAATAATGTGCACAATACCCCACTAGCCAGTGATTAAGATAACCACGACTTACTCCCTGTAATTATAACATTTGAAAATAATTTGAGGTATTGTAAAACAGTTGATAAAAACAGAATGACTCACATTGTAAGTTTAATTGGACAGAGCTTAGCCTACTGATTAGCATTTTTTACCTAAATTAAATAACATGCACACGAACTGGGTTAGTAACTAATACAACATTTTACGATAACTCACGAGATTAAACCCTCACAACGAATGACAAAGTGCGATACTTAAACATCCATCGAATTCACGACGAATGACAAAGCATAACCCTAATGAGGGCAGCACTTAAACATCCATTGGATAGTTTAATCGATCGGACATTGAATCGTAGCAGCGATCGAGTTATTACCCTGTTTTGCGGCAGCGATTCGTGATTTGTGTGTGTTTTGGTAGTAATCAGATCATAACTCAGTGTATATAACGAATTTTTTCGTCGTTAAAGTGCCAAAATTCAAGTCCTAACCCCCACTATTTATACTGAAAATTTTACCCCCTCGCGTGACGCGAGGGGTACCACCTTGGGCGTCGCGTGACGCGAAGGGTCACCACCTACCATAGGGTAGCCCCGTGTGTTTGTAGCTCAAGTGAGTCAGCGGATTTGTAAAATTCGATTTTGACAGCAATTTATATGGATAATCATAACTAGGGAATACCCCCCCCCCCCTGAGTTTTAGGGGCCCTGATCCTGATTCTGATTGTTCTGAAAATTTTATGGTTTATGCAGAATCACTTGGGGATCTCAATTAGGGTTTCTTATTGAACCAAATATAATAATAAATAATAGTTTTGGTGAGAGTTGTTACATCCTCCCCACCTTAATAAAAATCTCGTCCTCGAGATTTACTGGAACAAGTGAGGATACTTTCGCTTTATTTCTGATTCCAGCTCCCAAGTGTATTCAGATCCTCTCTTCGAATCCCATTTGACTTTGACAAGCACTAAACGCTTGTGTTTGAGAAATTTGATCTTTAGATCTTCGATTTTAAGTGGTTTTTCAACGAACTTCAATTTCTCATTTACTTCTATATCTTGGAGAGGTACTACCAAAGATTCGTCAGATAGACATTTCTTGAGGTTGGATACATGAAATACATCATGCACTCCAGCCAACTCTTCTGGTAGTTGTAAACGATAAGCAACTGGTCCTATACGTTGGATCACTAGGAATGGTCCTACGTATCTTGGACTTAACTTTCCTTTCTTACCAAATCTAACTATTCCTTTCCAAGGAGATACTTTCAAAAGTACTTTGTCTCCAACTTGAAACTCGAGTGGCTTACGTCGATTATCGGCATAACTTTTCTGGCGATCTTGATCTGTCTTTAATCTTTCTTTGATTTGAGTGATCTTGTCGGTAGTTTCTTGCACAATCTCAGGACCTGATAATTGACTTTCTCCTATTTCTGCCCAACAAACTGGAGTTCTGCACTTTCGTCCGTACAGTGCTTCGAATGGGGCAGCTTCGATACTTGAATGATAACTATTATTAAAGAAGAATTCAATTAAAGGTAAATGGTTATCCCAATTTCCACCAAAATCTATTACACATGCCTTAAGCATGTCCTCCAGAGTTTGGATTGTCCTTTCACTTTGTCCATCTGTTTGAGGATGATATGCAGTACTTAAATTTAGTCAGGTTCCCATTGCTTCCTAGAAACTTTTCCAGAAATGGGAAGTGAAACGACTATCTCTATCCGATACAATGGAGTGTGGAACTCCATGTAAGGATACTACTTCATCCACATACAGCTTGGCTAACCTTTCCATGCTAAAGGTTTCCTTCATGGGTAGAAAATGAGCTGATTTGGTTAATCGATCTACAATTACCCAAATCGCGTCATTACCTTTTCTGGTTTTGGGTAACTTAGTAACAAAATCCATTGTTATGAGTTCCCATTTCCATACAGGCATTTCTAGTTGTTGTAGTAGGCCTGCGGGTTTCTGGTGTTCTGCTTTAACTTGCGAACAAGTAAGACACTTAGAAACATATCTAGCTATGTCCTTTTTCATTCCTATCCACCAGAAGTTATTTCTTAAATCTTGGTACATTTTGTTGTTTCCTGGATGCATGGTATACCTAGATTTATGAGCTTCTTCTAAAATCTTAGTTCTTAATTCACCTTGCTTAGGTACCCAAATTCGTTTTTTATGGAATCTCCAAATTCCATCACTACCTTGTTCTAATTCCTTTATTCTTCCTTTCATTCCTTCAGCCTCATCATTGATTGCTGTTTCTTGAATGCTTTTCAGTTGCTCCATTAAATCTAACTGTAGATTTAATCTGAGAGCACGAACCCATCATTGTTTCTCATGATACTTACGACTTAAGGCATCTGCAACTATATTTGCCTTTCCTTCGTGATATTGAATATCACAATCGTAGTCACTTAAGATTTCCATCCATCTCCTTTGCCTCATGTTTAATTCTTTTTGCCCAAATATATACCTTAAACTTTTATGATCTGTATAGATAGTAAACTTACTTCCATACAGATAATGTCTCCAAATCTTAAGGGCAAAAATTATGGCTCCTAACTCTAAGTCATGAGTTGTATAATTTTCCTCGTGCTTTTTCAATTGCCTTGATGCATACGCAATTACCTTCTTGCGTTGCATTAACACACATCCTAATCCTAGCTTTGAAGCATCACAATATACTTCAAAATCTTCTATTCCTTCTGGTAAGGCTAGAATTGGAGCATTTGTTAACTTTTGCTTCAAAATCCTAAAGGCTTCTTCTTGTTTAGTTCCCCATTCAAACTTAACTGATTTACAGGTTAGCTTAGTTAATGGTACGGCTATCTTAGAAAAATCCTTAATAAACCGTCTATAATATCCAGCTAAACCTATAAAACTTCTAATCTCCATTGCTAATTGCGGAACCTTCCATTTGGTGATTGCTTCTATCTTAGCAGGATCTACTTGAATACCTTCGTGATTCACCATGTGTCCTAAGAATTGTACTTCTTGTAGCCAAAATTCACACTTCGAGAATTTGGCGTAAAGCTTTTCCTTTCTTAACAAAGTTAAGAGTACATGTAGGTGCTCACAATGTTCCTCCTGACTTTTGGAATAAATAAGTATATCGTCGATGAAGACAATTACAAATTTATCCAAATACGGTTTACAGATTCTATTCATCATGTCCATAAATGCTGCAGGTGCATTTGTTAATCCGAAGGGCATGACTGTAAACTCGTAATGACCATACCTAGTTCTGAAAGCCGTTTTAGGTATGTCTTCTTCTTGTACCTTTAATTGATGATATCAGGAGCGTAAATCTATCTTAGAAAAATATCTAGCTCCCTGAAGTTGATCGAAAAGATCATCAATTCTAGGTAATGGGTATCGATTCTTAATTGTAACCTTATTCAGTTCCCTATAATCGATACACATTCGCATTGAATCATCCTTCTTTTTCACAAACAACACTGGAGCTCCCCAAGGGGATGAGCTAGGTTGTATGAATCCTTTGCTTAGTAATTCATCTAATTGCTTTTTCAATTCTAACATCTCGGTGGGTGCTAACCGATAAGGTGCCTTAGCTATCGGTGTATTTCCAGGAATTAGATGAATTCTAAATTCTACCTCCCTATCAGGTGGTAATCCAGGTAGTTCTTTTGGGAATACTTCCGAGTATTCTGATACTACTGGAATGTCCTTAAGATCATTTCCCTTAGTGTTAATGATTACTGAAATCATATACACTATTCCTTGCTTTCGTTCATAACTAGCAATTTTCATTACTGAAATGAACTTTAGTGACTTTCGTGGCTTATCTCCGGTAATTACTACTAATTCCCCTGTGGGTGTATGAATTTCTATAGAATTCTTATCACAAAGAATTCGATCATGGTTGGCTACTAACCAATCCATTCCTAACACCACATCGAATCCGGCTAAATTCATAGGTAACAGGTTTGCAGAAAATTTATGTCCTAAGAGTTCTATATTTCCTTCTTGCAAAACCTTATCTATGTTAACAGAATTTTCGTCTGCCGTTTCAACTGTAAAAATATGCCTAAGGTTGGTTAAGGGTAAATTAAGAGCTTGGCAGAATGAAGTATTTATAAAACTTTGGTTTGCACCAGAGTCAAATAATACTTTTGCATAGACGTTGTGAACTAGGAACGTACCAGCTATCACATCCGGGATTAGCTCTGCTTCCTGAGTAGTCAGTTGGAAGGCTCTTACGTTCTTCTTGGTAGTTCCTTCTGCAGATTTAGCTTTGTTGTCAGTTGGTTTGACTAATTTAGGACAATCTGGCCTAATATGTCCAGCTTCTCCACAGTTGTAGCAAACTGTGAATTTCTTTTTCCTACAGTCTTCCTCTTGATGCCCCGGAATTTTGCAAAAATTGCAATATCCCTTGCATCTTCCAGAATGCTTTTGTTTACAAGAATTGCAAAATGGACCATTGGAAGATTGCCCAGTCCCCCTTCTTTTAAAATTGTTACGGTTACCCATACGGAATCCTTGGGTAATCTTTTGGGCCACTTCCTTTTTCCTGGTTTCTTCTCGTGTACGTACCAGTTCGTCCGTTAGTGTATTAGCTAAATCCACCGCATCATCAATCGTTCGGGGTTTTGCAGCCTTGACGATGTTACGGATATCGCCAATCAATCCCCAAATATAGCAGGAAATAAGTACTGGTTCTGGCGAAGCCAGAGTTGGTACTCCTCTCGCATATTCGAAGAATGTCGAAGTATACCCTCGACAGTCCACATCTACCATCCGGTGGTTCAGGAATTTATTTGTCATTTGTTCCTTTTCATACTCGGGACAGAATTTTCTTTCTACAAGACTCTTAAATTCTTCCCAATTCATAGCATATGCCACCGTCCTTCCTTTGGATTGTAATACTGTGTTCCACCATTCTAGCGCCCCTTCTTTGAAAAGATGTGACGTATACATGACCTTATCGTCCTCGGAACATTTACTTATGGTAATCACTGCCTCGGTTTTCTCCAACCAACGCAGTGCAGCAGTCACCCCTTCGTTACCTGCAAACTCAGTTGGTTTACAGGCAAGGAATTCTTTGTACGTGCAACCAGGCGTTGCAGCTTTCATTTTCTTAAGGAGCGGAGCTTGCATCCCATCGTTGTTGTTATTAATATGATTGCCGCCTCTATTTACACTATTACTGAAATTATCTTCCTGAGTTCGTTTACTAGGAACAATTTGTTGAGGTTCGATTGGATTTCGAGCAGCAGCAAGGATTGCTGGAATATCATTGGCTATTCCCTAAGCAACGATATTTTCGATATCTTGCCTATTTAGAAATTGATCCTCATTGTTGTGCTCGGATTGATTACCCTCGTTAACTTGTTCATTACCAGCGTTTTCCATCTGGTAATAAATTTTATATAAATGATTAGTATTAATTTAATAATAATATAACAATTAATTACACATAATCACATAAACAATTATATATTCAAAATTGTTGACTTCCATTTTTATATATTATATTATGCATCATTACACACTGTTATCTTACAACCGTTTTATTTTTATTATTACACATACTGATTTTTATTTATTATTATTACACAAACACAGATTCACAACCCTACTTTTCCCTTGTCAACTAGCATTTTAAAAACGATGTTCTCTCTCATCGTATTTCCAGGAGATTTGTCCTCCTATCTCCCGGATCCTATTCCCTACATCCATCAACTCCTCGCCGAAATGGCAGAGTTCAGCTAAGTTTTCATTACTCTTTGGTGGATTTGGTATAGGTTCTGGGTCGAACTGAGGGAAAAAGGTATAGGGGCTGTTGAGGAGGTTTTGAAACTGCCAGTCGTTAGTCCACCACTCATCCATTTGTCCTAGAGGTTGGGTGTGGATCAGAGGGTCTGGAATGGCTGGTTCTAGGTTTATTGGGATTTGAGTTTCAGCAGAATAAGGGTAAAGGTTGTTATTGATAGGCCTAATGGTATCACAGCTTGCTAGTATGAAATCTAGCTCTTCTTGCAATGTCATTTCTTTGATTTGCTTGGAACTTTCTCCAATCTCTTGCTTAGAACTTTCTCCAATTTCTATCCATGCTTGCCTTGAATCTTCCTCAATTTCTATCCCTTTTCCTTTATCCATAGGATTCTCTATCTTAGGAATTCTCCTAGTTGTTGGTTTCCTTCTGCGTACACGTCTCCAGCCTACAAATCTTCGTCTTTTCTTAGGTTTTGCTTTCTCCAGAGGTGGAGCTTGAAATTCTATAGGTTTTTCCACATCAGCAAAGTAACCAGTAAAATCTTTGGAAACTTCTATGTTCACAGGGTAGAGGTTGAGATTCTCTAGGGCTCCAGATAATTCATTCATGTTGTTTAACATATATGTAAAAATATTAAGTTAAAATTTTATAACAAAATTTCACAGATAACCTTTAAGTATTATTGCATACCGTGTGACTAATTTAATACAAAGGATAACTGATAAAAACATACTAGGGTTTATTGTAATTTATTTATTTACTGGGTAAAGTTTCTGGTTTGTAGATGATAAGGGTGTTGGAACTGAGTCATGATATTTTAAAGATTTGTATTTACTGCAACAGTGGCTAGCATATATAGATCTGCCCATTTTCCATCTAACTTGTCTTCCTATGGTGGGTTACTGCCTAATTCTTGGGTTTCCAGATTAACTCTCCTTTCTTTTGGTTGTGATTTCTTTATTTTCTCCTGACTTTTCCTAAGAATCAAACTTCTTTTATTAGGAGAAAGTGGTTCTTCATATTGTGCCTTTCGAACAAATATTCCTTCCTCGGGATCTACTGAGTATCTTGAGGAATTTGATCGGGATGAACTTCCCTTTTCTTTTGGTGAAGTATTTAATTTATGGTAGATATCCGAAAGTCTTTTCTTACCCATACTGTAAACAAATATTCAGATAATAAATCACAAAATCACAGATTTGGTAATCAAGAAAATTAAGTATTTTGAAATACTTAATAGGCTTAAATCAGTGGCTCGTTCAGTGGCTCTGATACCACATTTTCCTGTCACGGCCCCAGCCCCGGTTTGACCCGGTCAGAAGCCGCGGGACAGGAACCCGTGGTATCGATGATGCGATAGCGAAAGATTTTTAACAGGATCTTTTAAAACTCAAAATGCCCAATTATTTTATTTCATAAATTGGGATAACACCCCGTAATTTACAATAGAGGAATTTAACTAGGAAATTCCCTGGTTTATTAAAACATGTTTATTCATTTTTAACTGAGCAACCTCTTCAAGCTTGTTCGTGCACCATAGCACGTTTTTCCTTGATTTACAGCAGGTCGCCTGAAACATGTTTTAAAAATATTTTGTCAGCGGGGAAATACTGGTGAATCATTCATTTTGATAAAATGACACATAATTCTCAATTACAGCATAAGAGCGATTACAATGGCTTCTATCTTATTTTTATCTGGCGTCGTGTCATATTGCGTGACGATGGTCATACCACTATTGGGTCCTGTCACCCAAGTAGTGATGATTATCACTGTTAGGGCTTATTAGCCTAACCTGTGTTAGGGCTTATTAGCCTAACCCGTGAAAAATTAGTAATGTGCACAATACCCCACTAGCCAGTGATTAAGATAACCACGACTTACTCCCTGTAATTATAACATTTGAAAATAATTTGAGGTATTGTAAAACAGTTGATAAAAAGAGAATGACTCACATTGTAAGTTTAATTGGACAGAGCTTAGCCTACTGATTAGCCTTTTTGACCTAAATTAAATAACATGCACACGAACTGGGTTAGTAACTAATACAGCATTTTACGATAACTCACGAGATTAAACCCTCACAACGAATGACAAAGTGCGATACTTAAACATCCATCGAATTCACGACGAATGACAAAGCATAACCCTAATGTGGGCAGCACTTGAACATCCATTGGATAGTTTAATCGATCGGACATTGAATCGTAGCAGCGATCGAGTTATTACCCTGTTTTGCGGCAGCGATTCGTGATTTGCGTGTGTTTTGGTAGTAATCAGATCATAACTCAGTGTATATAACGAATTTTTTCGTCGTTAAAGTGCCAAAATTCAAGTCCCAAACCCCACTATTTATACTGAAAATTTGACCCCCTAGCGTGACGCGAGGGGTACCACCTTGGGCGTCGCGTAACGCGAAGGGTCACCACCTACCATAGGGTAGCCCCGTGTATTTGTAGCTCAGGTGAGTCAGCGGATTTGTAAAATTCGATTTTGACAGCAATTTATATGGATAATCGTAACTAGGGAATTCCCCCCCCCCCCTGAGTTTTAGGGGCCCTGATCCTGATTCTGATTGTTCTGAAAATTTTAGGGTTTATGCAGAATCACTTGGGGATCTCAATTAGGGTTTCTTATTGAACCAAATATAATAATAAATAATAGTTTTGGTGAGAGTTGTTACAGGAACCGACTGTTGGGCCATTAAGGAAGTACAAGCACGCAAGATGGAGGTGGCAGAGATGAGAATGCTAAGATGGATGTGTGGGCACACAAGGTTAGACCGGGTAAGAAATGATGTTTTTAGGGAGAGGTTTGAAGTAGCTAGTATATCAGATAAGATTAATGAGGGAAGATTGAGTTAGTTTGGGCATGTGAAGTGGAGACAGATGATAGAGCCAGTTAGAGTGGTTGAAACTCTCGAAGTGGAGAGGAGGAGGAGTAGAGGCAGACCCAAAATTACTTGGGATGAGCAGATTAGGCAGGATTTGCAAAGATTGCACCTCTATGAGAACATGGTCCATGATAGGAGCTCATGGAGACGTAGGATTAAGGTTAAGGATTTCTAGGAGAGGGTACAATTGTGTTTTTAGGTGTAGTGTATGGTCGTAAATATGTATCTATGTGTATAGGTTGTTTGTGTTGTTATATTTGTCTTGTTTACATGCACTCTTTCACCACTCATGTTATATTGGTAGCTTCATACACACACACACACCTCATGTTCTATTTATTTATTTCCTAGGTGTTTTGGAGCTGAGGGTCACACTGGAAGCAGCCTCTTTATCCCTAGGGGTAGAGGTAAGGTGTGTCTACATCCCAACCTCCCCAGACCCAGCTTTGCTATTTGTGAGATTTTACTGGCTATAATTGATTGATTGATTGATTGATTGATTGATTGATTGATTGATTGATATTTTAATTGCTTTGTTTTCTAGAAGTAATAAGTTATGAAAAAAGTCATTATAATATTCTTTTGCGGAATTTTTGTTTCGGTTGACGAGAGATAAGGTTTGACCAAGGAGTTTTTAGCAAGGGTTTTAGTATTAGTTAGGTTGATATCAGTTTTTTAACCGATTAACCAGCAATGACATCAGAGAGTCGTTATTTTGAAGATCAGAGAAACAGAATCGTACATCAGTGATCAAGTGTTAATTGTTTCAGTTGTTTCAATGTTGATTTCCTGTTTGTTTTTCGATTTCAGATTCGTTTAGTTGTATTGTGTTATAATGACTGAAAATGAAAATGTGCAAATTGAAAAGTTTAATGGTACTGATATTAGCTGTTATTAGAAGTATCACTAGGAGTTTGATTACAATGAACTATGTCATTACTAGTTAATTAGAAGTATCATTAGTATCGTTATTAGCAGTTAATGATTACGGTGGTTAGTTAAAAACGTAAAAGATTTGAATTTGGAAGGAATATTTAAATTTTACAGGTAGTGACTTGTTGGGTTATGGAGGCTAGATAGGTTTTGGGCAGGTTCGGCCGGAATAATCTAGAAACCCTAATCGTTATTAAAAATATATGTCTTGTACTTGTAATTCCTTATCACGAGTGGTGAGAGGCAAATATGAATAAAAATCTTGGTTGCATCCTGTGGACGTAAGTCAGATTAGACCGAACTACGTAAATCCGTGTGTTCTTGTGATCGTTTATTTTCTGCAGACTAATTGTTTTTGTGTGTGTTGTTCGCTTCCGCACATGTATTCCCTAACAAGTATTAAAATTTACAAGCAGGGACTCATGTTACATATAAAAAATAGGGGGTAATTTAGTCTTTTCACTCTAATTTAAATGGCTATCTAATAGCAGGAACTCAATTTTTGCAATTGAGCAACATTAGGGACTTGATTGTTCAAATTAGAAAAATGGAGACTCAACGTGCAATTAGGTGTCAACCCTGAAGACTCAAATTGCAGTTTACTCCTTTTTTTTCCTATTTTAAGTTTTCAGTTTTGGCATATCTTCTTTTTTGTTTTTTCTTTAACTGTTTAACTTCAATTAACTAAACATTATTTTAAGACTATCTCCGATGCATCCTTAATATCCCTACCCTTACAAACCCTTAACATTGGAGCAAGGGTGCCCTTTAAGGCCCTTAACAATGAAGCCCTTAATTATGAATGCATATTTGTATTGGTTTTGTTGATAAGATGGGCCCAAACTGTAAGAAAAAAACTTTTATTTAAATATTGATTGTAGTGGGTAAGTGATGAGATGGAAATATAGAAGAGTAAGGATATTTGTAGAGTTGGAGATAAAGTAAAGGTTTTAAGGATTTGTAAAGATATGATGTGCCAGATGACGTGGCAGCTAAGGATGCTTAAGGGCGCCTGTAGCATTGGACATACTCTAATGACTTTTTGGAAATGATTTTTCACTTTAACCGATCTGACTTCACGGTGAGTTTTACAACAAGAATTGTGTAGTAGTTTTACAATATTAACTTTACATCTGTTGTAAACTAATTTCACCAATAAACTAGTTGTTGCAATTGCCAGTGATTATTATTAAATAACAATTAGTGGCATCAAAAACATAAATACAAACACGACCATATTATCTGTAAATATTATACGTATCTTTTAACGGCTAGCAAAACTGCATCACTAATAAAAACTTTAAAAATCTAGCAAGAAACTAGAAATACAAAGACGACCATGCATAAATACAAGTGATTACAAATTTTCTAGATTAAAAGGTGACCGATCTATGGATTTAAATCTCGATCGGCTCTTCACCATAAAAACAAGCCATCGTTATAAATTATGTCGTTTCGAGCTCATCATATGCATCAACACGAACTAAGTGAGAATGATAGCTTGAATCAATTTCTTTTTCCTGTTGATTCTGGGATGTTTTTAAAGTTACATCAGGTATCCAATGTAAGATTAAATATATTATGTTTAATATTTAATCTAGTAGCCATTATAATCATTTACATAATATAGATCAAAATATATAATAACCTATTAAATAATTAGTTGGTAATTGTTGATGGACCATATTACCCTTATTAACTAATTAGGTTTCCTCCTGGGTGCTTATATAAGGAGAATTATGTAGAGGTCAAAAGGTTACACAGTTACACACTTAATCAGATAACCTAATCATAACATCATCATCATCGACCTCCCTCTCCCATAACCGATTCCCTTGTCGGTTTTCTTAGTCACCATCATTAGTCAACACCCTAAGGAGGAACTAGATCACACTGACAATTATGTCGAACACGATGGGATCATCTCTGACTGGATTCTCCACTGCACTGTCTGCTGTAACAGGTATGTTTTAATGTTTTCCCTCATGTATAAACAGAACTGAACCAACATGTGGTATCAGAGCATATGTTGATTAGTAAGTTCTGTTTTGTATCCGTAAATCTGGATTAAAACTGAAAAGCAGGATTTGAAAACCATAATAAAATTCGGTTTTATCATCCGAGATGCCATCTCGGATCTGTTCAATTCATCTCGGATCATATATTGATTCGTTATAACTGTTCCGAAATCATCAGTTTGAGAAACATGTTTAAATGTGTAATTATTTCCAGATTTCGGATATAGGATTAAGGTGATTTTATTTAGGGTTCATCATGTTCTTAGTTAAAATTCGAAATTTCCTTTATGTTTTGGAATATGATTTGAATTGTGGAATGTTTTCCTAATTTTGATCTAATTTTATCTAATAAGGTTTTCGAAATCTGTTAATAGGATAAACAGATTATGATTTTCGAAATTTTCTGATAAAATTAGATCAATGTTAAAATAGGAAACTCTATCACAATTCCTAATTTTCGAATTTTCTGTTATGATTTCACATTAATAGCTGTAACA
This sequence comes from Helianthus tuberosus, assembly GCA_030545235.1. Taxonomy (NCBI): domain Eukaryota; kingdom Viridiplantae; phylum Streptophyta; class Magnoliopsida; order Asterales; family Asteraceae; genus Helianthus; species Helianthus tuberosus. The sequence continues at coordinate 41,201,900 of CM060365.1, read as the reverse complement.
GCTTGCAGAACACATTTCGGATGATCATTACGGATGATCATTCCGGATGAACATTGTTCGCCCATTACGGATCAACAACTGTTTGATCATTCCGGATGAACATTGTTCGCCTATTACGGATCAGCAACTGTCTGATCATTCCGGATGAACATTGTTCGCCTATTACGGATCAGCAAATAACCATTTCGGACTAAGCATTACGGATGATCAAAGAACTGACCATTTCGGATGAATCTCGGACTAAGCATTGCCATCCGAAATCATCCGAAATGTATCACGGATCATCAAGAACTGACTATTTCGGATGAATCTCGGACTAAGCATCACCATCCGAAATCAACCGAAATGACTCGACTTACACGTCTTGGACACATCCGAAATCATTCGAAATCATCCATTTCGGATAATCCGAAATGATTCGAAATTAGTCATTTCGGATGAATCCAAGACATGATTCATCCGAGATCATGAGTGTTCATAAGATTTGGCAGTTAATGTGAACTAAAATTTGGCAGTTCGATCCGCGCTAACGGGTGGTTTGCTATTAAATAATTGGTTTTTGTAATTACTTAATTAGTTAATCAGAATCAGGTAATGTTTTACAAAACTAAAATGGCTTAACTTGAATGAGTTTTGATGCATCATTTCTGGCCAAAGCTGATTTGATACATCTACTTATCATTCAAGTATTACGAAAGCTATGTTAAGTGTGCATCATAAACATGAATGTCTTAATATCTGGCCAAAGCTGATTTAATTCTTTCATAGATGGCATACTTAACAAGTGCATAACTAAAGTGATTGTCTCAATTTCTGGCCAAAGCTGATTTGTTACAACCACTTTGCACATATGCTTAAATGATTACACTTCTGGCCAAAGCTGATTTGTCTTCGTTTAAGTAGAATTTTAACTAAGTCTATTATTTTGATGTTAGTAATAGACAATATCACAGCTTCATAATGTAAAATGGTCATTATTTATGCCTGCCTTAGTTTAACATGCCCTTAGATCACATTAGAACTTCTTCCTAAGTATCATAACTTGCTCATCTTATTTCCACTATCAGCACCAAATCAGGGGATTCCACCTTTGACTGGTGATAACTTTGCTGCATGGAAGGATGCCCTCATGCTTACACTTGGATTGCTGGACTTTGATTATGCTCTAAGAGAGAATAAGCCAGCGGACCTTACCAGTCAAAGCACTGCTGCTGAGTAGATAGTTCATGAAAAATGGACTAGATGTAACCACATGTCTCTCATGTTCATGAAGCAGTCCATCAGTAATGCAATCAGAGGAGCCATTCCTGATTCTGAAGATGCTAAAACCTACTTGGAACATGTGGAGGCGCAGTTTAAAGGGACGTCTAAAGCACACGTTAGTACCCTTATCCTCAAGCCGGTTACAACTAAGTATGATGGGAGGAGTGGCATTCGCGAGCACATCATGATGATGAATGACATGGCTAATAAGCTAAAGGGGATGGAAATGGAGATCAGTGATGGTTTCTTTTTTCATTTTATCATCACTTCGCTTCCTTCATCCTTTGAAGCATTCAAGATCAATTACAACACTCAGAAGGATAAATGGATGATGAGTGAGCTGGTCGCTATGTGCGTACAGGAGGAAGAGCGTATGAGGATGGATCGCCCTATTGATGTTGCTAACTTCACCACCTCCAACTCTAAGAAAAGGAAGAACAATCATCAGAGGAAGGATGCTTCAAAAGTCCTAAGGCCTAATCCTAATACAAGTGCACCCTCCAGCTCTAAGAACTCCTTAGGCAGAATCCGCTGCAAGTTCTGTAAAAAGGCAGGACATATGCAGAAGGAATGTCCTGACTTTAAGGAGTGGCTGGCTAAGAAAGGTAACGATTATTTTATGATACTTGAGTCCTATAATTTAAGTGTTCATGCTAATTCTTGGTGGTTTGATTCTGGTTCTATGGTTCATGTTACCAATTCAACTCAGGGATTCCTTTCAATCCGGAAGCTGGAAAGAAACCAAAGAACGCTTAAGGTTGGGGATGATCGAGAATTAGAAGTGAAGGCCATTGGAACATTACAATTAGTTATGAAAACTGGTTTATGTATTAAACTTTATGATACCTTATATGTTCTTGAGGTAACTCGGAACCTTGTATCAGGACCAAAGTTAGACATGGACGGTTTTGTTGTTTCCCATGGTCATCGCAAACTCTCTATCCTCTATGATTCTGTTCTTTATGGTACTGGTATTCTGGATGGTGGTCTCTATAGATTAGAACTAGATGATGGCTTTTCCAAATCTTTGTTGTCATATAACATTAATGAATCACTCACAAAGCTGAAAGAGAAACGAGACTTAGAGATTTCATCCATGTTTTGGCATCAGCGTTTAGGCCACATTTCAAAAGAACGATTAAATCGTCTTGTAAAGGATGAAGTCTTACCTCCTCTCGATTTCTCTGATTTTGGAACATGTGTCAAATGTCTTAAAGGTAAAATGACATTAGCGAATAAGAAAGGTGCCACTAGGAGCTCTAATTTATTATAACTCATTCATACTGACATTAGTGGTCCCTACCAAATCGCTGGCATAACAGGACCTACTTCATTTATCACTTTCATTGATGATTATTCTCGTTACATGTACTTGTATCTAATTAAGGAGAAATCTGAATCTCTTACAACTTTTAAAGATTATAAGACTGAAGTTGAAAAGCAATTAGATCGTCAGATTAAAGTTGTGAGATCAGATAGAGGCGGTGAATATTATGGAAGACATACTGATGTAGGTCAAGCTCCTGGTCCATTTTATGAGTTTTGTAAGGGCCAGGGGATTGTGAACCAATACACCATGCCTGGTACACCTCAGCAGAATGGTGTCGCTGAAAGAAGAAACCGTACCCTTATGAACATGGTGCGCAGTATGTTAGCCAATACTAATTTACCATTATTCCTCTGGACTGAAGCATTAAAAGCAGCTGTTCATATACTCAATAGAGTTCCTTCTAAGTCTGTCCCTAAAACTCCTTATGAACTTTGGACAGGAAGGAAACCGAGTCTTAAATATATGAAAGTATGGGGCTGCATTGCTGAAGCAAAACTTTACAATCCTTTCCTAAGGAAACTTGACCCTAAAACAGTTACTTGTTTCTTTATTGGGTATCCTGATAATTCAAAGGGTTATCGTTTCTATTGTCCTTCTCAATATCACCCGTATTGTTGAAACCAAGCGTGCTGCGTTCCTGGAGGATTTCAAGGTCAGTGGGAGCAGTACCAACCCTTACGAAGAATTGCAAGAAGTACAAGACGCGGGGGGGAGAGACTCGTCGCTTACCATTACTCCGATTACTCCTCTTGTACCCAATGCAACTACTGTACCTGAAGTTACTGCACCAACTGCAAATTCACCTCTACAATCAGAACCCATTATACCTCATGACGAAGGCACATCAAACGCTCAAAACCAAGACAACGCTGAACCCGATAATCCACTCAGGAGGTCATCTAGGCAAAGAAGGCCTACTAATTGGGATGATTATGTTAGCTACCTGACTGAAATGGATCCCGGAAAGCTCAATGAACCTATCTCTTACAATGAAGCCATTAGCAGTGATCAGTCTTCTGAATGGAATAAAGCAATGATTGAAGAGCTTGAATCCATGAAGAAAAATGACGTTTGGGATTTGGTAGAATTGCCCAACAGTGTGAAACCCGTAGGATGTAAATGGGTGTTCAAAACAAAACTGGATCCGAATGGGAACGTTGAACGCTACAAAGCGAGATTGGTTGCAAAGGGCTACACTCAGAAAGAGGGAATTGATTATCAAGAGACGTTTTCACCTGTCTCTCGTAAAGATTCATTAAGGATCGTCATGGCCCTAGTAGCTCATTTTGATTTAGAGTTACATCAGATGGACGTTAAAACCGCTTTCCTTAACGGAGATTTGGACGAAGATGTTTACATGAAACAAGCTGAAGGCTTTAAACCTGAAGGTCAGGAGCATCTAGTCTGTAAGTTGAAGAAATCCATTTATGGGTTAAAACAAGCATCACGTCAGTGGTACCTTAAGTTTGATAAAGTCATGAAGAAGCAAGGTTTTATGAAGAATCAAGTGGATCAATGCACCTACCTCAAGATGAGTGGGAGCAACTTTACTATACTTGTCCTTTACGTAGATGATATTCTATTGGCAAGTAATAGTTTAGACATGTTGCATGAGTCGAAGCGGTTACTCTCGCATAACTTCGACATGAAGGATCTTGGAGATGCTTCTTACGTCATTGGCATCGAAATTCACCGAGATAGACACAAAGGGATCTTAGGATTGTCCCAGAAGGCTTACATATATCGTGTCCTTACACGTTACAACATGCAACAGTGCAAACCCTCAGTCGCTCCAGTAGTTAAGGGAGATGTTTTCGGTTCATTCCAGTGTCCGACAACAGAGGTTGAGAAGGAGCAAATGAGCCAGATACCTTATGCGTCAGTAGTCGGGAGCCTGATGTATGCTCAAGTCTGTACTCGCCCAGATATCGCTTATATTGCTGGAATGTTAGGCCGTTATCAGACTAATCCTAGCCTAGATCACTGGAAAACAGCTAAGAAGGTACTTCGATATCTGCAAGGGACGAAAGACTATAAACTGACTTATAGAAGAAGTGACCATTTAGAAGTGGTGGGCTATTCTGATTCTGACTTTGCCAAATGCAAAGATGATAAGAAATCCACTTCGGGCTATATCTTTATGTTAGCAGGCGGCCCTATCTCATGGAAGAGTCATAAACAACAGTTGACCACAACTTCCACAATGATGGCAGAGTACATTGCTGTTTATAACGCAACCTATCATGGAATGTTGCTTAGAAATCTGATCACTGGACTCAAAATCGTTAATTCCATTTCTAGACCATTGAAGCTTTATTGTGATAATTCAGCTGTCGTTAGTTTCTCGAACAGTAACAGTTCGACTGGAGCTGGTTTATATCTCGATACAAAATATCTGTTCGTACGAGAACGAGTTGAGGAAAATAATCTTTGTATCGAGTATATTAGTACTAAAGATATGCTTGCGGATCCGATGACTAAAGGTCTCCCTCCTAAGGTTTACGAAGAACATGTTCGGAATATGGGATTTAGTAAAGACCTTATTTGAGCATATTGTACTAGCTTATGTTTTATGTTTAATGAAATTTCCTCAGTTTGATTTTGTATGTCTCTTAGAATATGTTCAACCGGTATAATGGCATATAGACAAATAAAGTTACAAATCAAACAAAGGGCTTATGCGTATTTTGATCATGACGATTAGGTTTTAAATTAAGGCTATATTATGACTAATGGGGGTCCTGAGTCGCATAATGATTCAACGGCTGTATTTCTCTGCTATAGTACTTGTTTAAGGCTAAAATGAGTGTTAACTCCTGATCAGGCTTATCTAATACTCATAGTAAATGATTACTCGGCTAAGTGGGAGAATGTAAGATTAAATATATTATGTTTAATATTTAATCTAGTAGCCATTATAATCATTTACATAATATAGATCAAAATATATAATAACCTATTAAATAATTAGTTGGTAATTGTTGATGGACCATATTACCCTTATTAACTAATTAGGTTTCCTCCTGGGTGCTTATATAAGGAGAATTATGTAGAGGTCAAAAGGTTACACATTTACACACTTAATCAGATAACCTAATCATAACATCATCATCATCGACCTCCCTCTCCCATAACCGATTCCCTTGTCGGTTTTCTTAGTCACCATCATTAGTCAGCACCCTAAGGAGGAACCAAATCACACTGACAATTATGTCGAACACGATGGGATCATCTCTGACTTGATTCTCCATTGCACTGTCTGCTGTAACAGGTATGTTTTAATGTTTTCCCTCATGTATAAACAGAACTGAACCAACATCCAAAACCAAATAATTGTGAGGAAGAATTTGGGTCCCACTTATATCTAACAATTAATATCATGGCAAAAGAGGTTAAACCGGTGGTTGTTAAGGTCAAAGATCTTCATTTTTATAGAAAAAGATGAAGAGGACCTCTTATCTATTCTTGTATATATATAGTAGTGGCGTACCATAACCATAAACACAAGCTTCTCATTGCTGCTATCAATCTCCTAGTGACAATGGCACGGGTAATAAACGACACCACCGCAGCTCCTCCCCATGCCTCGGTTGAGATGGAGGTACCAATTAAGTGGTCAGCACAAGGTCTAGAGCAGGTTAGTAAAGGTTTACATGGTGTCAAGAGCCATTTAGTGGTTGATGCAGCCTTGAGAGCGGTGGTGTTTGCAGCTAGCGCGGCTGCTGTCGTTGTTATGGTCACTTCTAAACAAAGCAAGATGATACCTGTTTCTCCTACCATGGCAGTATCCTTGGATGCAAATTGGAATCAGTCCCCAGCTTATATGTAAGTAGCACTAGTTTGAAAAGGTGACCTTTGGCCATAAATAATGGTATCCATTATGAAGTGTTTTTGGTTATGATGCAGATACTATGTATCAGCCTTCTCAGTAGCTGGCTTGTACAGCATCATTACTGGTTTCTTTTCGGTTTTTACTCTGAAGAAGACGGGAGTAATTTCGACAAAGATGCAGTTTCATTTGGCGATACTAGATTCTGTACGCGCTCATCTTTCACCCAACTAATTTATTCAAAACCGAACTCTTTTTATATGTAGGTGGTCTAGAAAATAAATAAGAGTTTTAACATGTTTGTTTTTTAGGTGATTCACTTCCAAGCTTATGGCTTGGGTTTGACTGACACCCAAATAAGTTTATTTGAACCTTTTTAGTTAAACAAATTTGTACTTGTTACAACATAAATAAATAAATATAAACTGATAAGTAAAAAAATAAAAAGTTTACTCAATAAGTCAACCCAAAATGTATTTTTTAAGCACATTAGTCTGTATTACTAGCATATAATCCTATAAGCTTTAATCTAAGCCCACCCATTCCCTAAAGTGACCCGAACAAAATCGAGTTATGAGAACTCGTAGGCCTCGAGTTCCAAAAAAAATTCAAAATTTTTTTCACCAATTTTTTTAAAAAATTACCTTTCCAATAAAAAAAAAATCTAAGCCACATTTTATGGTGGGGCAGATTCACTAAGGTTGTGTTTGTTTTTCTAAAAAAAGGATCTGCGCAGGTTCTTCTGTCTACGTCCCGCAGACCACGTGCAGACATTACCATCTGCAGACTGTTTGTTTTTCCGAAGACGTTTTACTAAAAAACGTCTGCACAAGCTCTTCTTGGTGCAGACTTGACTCAACCACTGCTAAGATCTTCTAAGGTCTATAGAGAATTAAACACCACCCACCCCCATTGTCCACCACCGTCCACCACCCATCACCGTCCATCACCACCACCACCACCACCACCCACCACCGCCGTCTACCACCACCACCGTCCACCACCACCACACACCACCACTGTCCAACACCACCCTCACCACCACCCACCACCGTCGTCTGTACACCATCACAAGTTTATTTTACAAGTCTACAGACTTTAAAAAACAAACAGTTTTCTTCTTGCAGACTGCAGAGGTTGGTTTGGTCCCCCTCTTCTTTTACAGATGTCTACAGATATGGTCCACAGACTGCACCTCTTAAAAAACAAACACCTAAAACTTAGCCGCTATAGTGATATACCCCATCGTAAATGAAACATACATGTCAAAGAAATGGCTCGTAAATTTTTTTCGGATTTTTTTTTCATAAGTGTCTTTGTTAGGTGTTATTTTACCTTTGTGTAAAATTTCGTGGCAAAACTCACACGGAAAGTAAGGTTCTCTCAACTCAAGGGTGGTTTTCATTTGAAAGTCTCCCTATATATATTATCGAAACACAAACATAAAAGACTAAACAAAACCGTGATTTAGATTATTTAGATCTTTGAAGCATTTAATATTACAAAGTAAATGTTAGTGCTAAATGAAAAATAAAAATAAAGTGAATTGCTTGAACTAGGTATTCAACTTATATAGAAGTTACTACGAGCCAGTTGTTTTTACAATAAAAAAAAAATTAAACAAAAAAAAAAAACCCTCATGTTTTTACAAACTAACAGTTAGCACGTCTGCTGCTTGCATGCAGTTGCTGTTGAGTATTTTATCTTCAGCTATAGGAGCAGAACTAGGGGTAGCATATGTTGGACTCAAAGGAAACTCTCATTCATTCTGGAAGGAGATCTGCAATGCGTATGGTTCATTCTGTCATCACTTAGCGGCCACTTCCACTATGGCAATCATATCCGACATCGCACTTCTACTTCTGGTTTGGCTCTCGTATTACACTCTTTTGAAGAAGATTGCAAGGCGGTAATTTGGTCGATAAGTGAAGATGTTAAGTTATGTACCAGTTTAATGTTATTTCACTTTCTGTTATTGAGCTTCTTTGAGTCCATGTTTTTTTTTTTTTTGCTTTGTGCCAGTTTGAGTATGTATTTTATGATGATCAGTAAAGGTTTCACGTGATCCATGATTGATTAGCTGTATGAATATGGTCCAAGTATATCAGTGAATGTTTATTAAATGGATTGGATTAGACTTAACAATGAAACAAACGAAGATGTTTGTGTTTGTTCTTTTAACTTTAATTGAGCGAAACCAACACAAATACTTAATTAAACGAACAAATTTTCTTGTTTTTTGTCCAGTTCCTTAAGCACATGGATGTATTCCATAGTGTTCGTTTAAGTGCATTCGTTAGTGTTATAAACAAATTTTAATGGACAAAAGTAAGCGAATGTAAATGACGAACATAAAAGAATGGTTTATTGTTTATTCATTCTCGATAAAGTGAGTATATGATTCTCATTTCATTGTTATGAATAGCATACACACTAACCAGTGGCGGGCTTAAGATTTTTTTCCAATGGGGTGTATTTTTTTGGTGTTCAAAATTTTCATAACAAAACGTTAAAATTTTCGGGTCGGTCCTCGTTTGGCAATCATATCCGACATTGCAGTTCTACTTCTGGTTTGGCTCTCGTATTACACTCTTTTGAAGAAGATTGCAATGCGGTAATATGGTCAATAAGTGAAGATATTAAGTAATGTACCAGTTTGACGTTATTTCACTCTGTTATTGTTATTGAGCTTCTTTTAGTCCTTTTTTCTTTCTTTTTTTTTTTTGTGCTAGTTTGAGTATGTATTTTATGATCAGTAAAATACGTCTCTCTATTCCTACAGGGTAGAGGTAAAGTTGTCTACATCTTACCCTTCTCGGATCCTACCTTAGCTTTGCTATTGGTGGAATTTACAGAGTATGATGATGATGATGATGATGATTTTATGATTAGTAAAGGTTTCGCATGATCCATGATCGATTAGCTGGGGTATGAATATGGTCCAAATATATCAGTGAATGTTTATTAAATGGATTGGATTAGACGTAACAACGAAACAAACGAAGATGTTTAGGTTCGTTCTTTTATATCACTACAAGAAAATTCAGTTTTAGCGGCGACAAAAAGCGTCGCAGCTAGCAAAAGTCGTCGCTAAAGCAGTCGCCGCTACTGTTTCGTCGCTATTGCTTGATTTTCGTCGCTAAAGCATGTCTCCACTAGGGGTGTAAACGAGCCGGCCAAGCCCGAGCTCGACCAGGCTTGAGCTCGGCTCGTTAGGTTTTTATGGAGCTCGAGCTCGGCTCGGTTCGAGCCTACTTCTTTGAGCTCGAGCTCGGCTCGCGAGTAAAACCCAAAGCTCGGCTCGACTCGGCTCGAACTATTTTGAGAACAACTTTAAACGAGCTAAAAGCTCGGCTCGAGCTCACTTCAACATCGCTTAAACGAGCCAAAGCTCGGCTCTAGCTCGGCTTATCAATGTTAACATCATTATTAATATAATATATATAAAAAAAATTAAAATTTTGAATGGTCTCGTTTAGGCTCGCGAGCCTAAACAAGCTTTGTATTTCAGGCTCGATAACAAAACGAGCTCTATTTCAGGCTCGAGCTCGGGCTCGGGCTCGTTAAGGCTCGGCTCGTTCGAGCTTTTAACCGAGTCGATCACCAGTAGCTCTCGAGCCTCGGGGCTTGTTTACACCCCTAGTCTCCACTATTGCTAATTTCGTCGCTAAAGCCTGTTAATAAATAGCGACGATGAGGGTCGCCACTAAAACTTTTTTTTTTTTTTTTTTTTCAGGTTTTTTCGTTTTTTTCTAGTTTTTTTTCATATTAAAACCTGTCCATTTCTAGTTCACGAGCCAAAAAAACTAACCAAACATAAACTACATATGCATAATCTACCTAAGTGTAAACTACATAAACGTCACAATCCGAAATCGTTTTAAGTCACGAATACGTCATAAAACTACTTAACATCTAAAATGTCATAATTTTAAATCATATCCGTGTCATCATTGCTGCCATCATCCGCTTCTTCACCATCAACATTTCCGCTTTCAAACTTAGTCGAGTTGAGTCAGAAGAACCAGATACGAGTCATCATCTGACAGTGATAGTACATTTGAAGAAGTACCTATGAGCCTGCTTGAAAGAGAAGACATATTGACAAAGAAAAGAGTTGCTGAGAATCCTCCTCTCACATTATTTTCAACAAGATTTTCAAGCAAAGCTGATCGTGATTAAGAAGAACAAAGAGCCCAAGTTTGAAGATGAAAAGATGAAATATATTCCCACAGAGACATGAGAAAGACAGCAGTTTGAGAAAGATAGCATAAACCTAGGGGAAATTGTAAGGCCATATAATTGAGTATATTTACGCTTATCTTTATCAAACACAAGTATAAGCTATTGGGCTTAGTTTTCTAGTGGGTTAGATAGTATTGGGCCGATTATCTAGAGTGTACGGTTTGGGCTTGGCCCGGTTTGGGCTTGGCCCTGTTTGTACCAGACAAGTTTCAAAATCGTCTGCAATCTATTCAATCAATTTGTTCTTGTTCTTGTCACTTTCATTAATTTTCCCCACTTTTGATCGTGTTTGTGATATCAGATTGAAGTTTTTGGGACTTACATAACCTAAAAATACGGGGTGTCACAAACCAGGCATTGATTATCTAGAAACTTTTAGTCTGGTGGTAAAGTCCACTACTATTCGTGTAGTCATCTCTCTTGCTGTTATACAAAAATAGTCATTGGGACAACTAGATGTGTAGAATGCTTTTTTACATGGTTACTTAAAAGGGGTAGTTTATTTACGGCAACCTCCGGGTTTTGTTGATCCCACCAAACCAGATCATGTGTGTAACACCTCGCAAAATCATGTCCAATAAAGTAATGACACGTGTCATAAACTTTAAACATGTAATGAATTGATTTCGAGGGACTAAATTTGACAAACAAGGAAAATATATGTGTGAAAGGATCCAAAGTGTCAACATACGAAAACAATGCCATTTAACAACCCTACACGATGTTTATACTCTTAAACGAATAAATTATGAAACGTATGAAGCCGTTTGTGAAAGAAAATGAAAGTTTACAAGACATGGGGGGTTAAACATGTCAACATATTAAATTACTACCTCTGAGTGACCTTTTAACAAACCCGGGACTTTGTAACAAGTGATTATACTTTCAAGAATAAGTGACGAAAAATTCACGAGGTTTCGATATCGTTTGATAATAAATACGTTAACTTTAGTAAATAAAGGGTTAAAAGCGTCAACTTGGTGAAACTAGTGTTTTCGGTTATCGTTTAGCGAAACCGGACCTAACGATGTTTGGTTATATCCTAAAGATCATCCAAATATAAACTTTATGGGTTAAAAGTGCATAAAATAGAAGTTTTTATGCTTTAAAAGGTTCAGGGGCTATTCATGTCAAGTTTGAAAGATGAAATGCTGGTCCCCCATGGGCTCGCGCTGTGCGACCGTGAACATGGTCTGCCGTCACGCGACGCGACTGCCTGTTTTTGATAGAATGCATGCACAGGTGCAGGTCCTGCATGCTTCTTCCCCCAATTCAGCTTTAAACACTCACAACTAGAAACAATGGACTCTTTAATGGTTTCTAATACCACCTTAGACACTTGTTCTCATCTGGAATCAACACATAACACCTGGGATGATCTGGACATGCTCACATTCACTATGAATAGATGCATTTGGGCAGCTTTCTCACTTGCACACTTCATATTTTCTCATTTCTCAATTGCTCAAGCTTTGGAGCATTCTCTGGAGCATCCTAATCATCAAGGAAGCTCTCTTAAGTTTAATCTTCATGCTAAGGACCTTACTAAGCATTCTTAGCTTCTGTAGTTAAGCTTTTATTAGTTTAATGACCGAAAGTCAAAGATATCATAATGATACTTTGACTTTGTGATTAATCACTAACGGTCCAGCCATTTTTCGAATTGAAAGTGGCTATGTGATGGTAATTAAGTAGGTGTTAATCCCTCAAAAGGGAACCTCCTAATTATCATGTTTACTTAGTCAATTGTCGGGTCAAAGTAATGAACAGAAAAGTCAAACGAGTCAGTTTTTATAAAATAATTCATAACTGATAACGTAGAAGCTATAAAATACGTTTTATCACTTAAATAACTTGGTAAATAATATAAGAACATATTTAGACATGTTCAACCCGACAATTCTGAGTATTAGGCTCGGTTCGCAACCGAAAGTCGCAAAAGTAGACTTTTGCTTTGACTTTCAGTTCTGACCCGAATTAGCTTAGTTTAGTTATGCCTTAGGATTCCTTTGTGACCATGTTATATGTTAGAATAACCCACTAAGGTTATACTTCATGGTCCCTTAGAAATCATAGTACATTGCATGTTTCCGTTATTTGCTTAAAAGTTGACTATTATGCCCTTATGTTATAAAAACGAGATTTTTGAAAATGTGAGAGGATAAAAATCTTTATTACTGAAATATAAGTATGTCCACAAAATTTGACATCAGTTTCTGGTCTCAAACTAAAGTTATGCAGGATAGCGTAAAATGAAACTTTTTATTAATTAAATGACATTTTTAGCATAAATCATATTAAAACCAAAATTTTGGCACCAAACTCATGACCTACTGTTTTAATATAATTTTTAGGGAATTTTGGAATTTTTTGGTCAGATTTTATACTGACCATAACATAGAGTTCTGGCATAAATTCGGTAATTAACAATAATGCCCTTTTCATTAATAAAATGAGATTTACATATCATTTACATGCCAAACCTTTTCCTACTGATGTTATATATTAAATAAAATATTTTAAGCATTCAAGACTGATAAAAATCTTAGAATTTCATAAACATCTCAAATATCGACTTTTACGCAATTCAAGACTGATAAATTGTAACACCCCGAACTTTATAAAACTTTATATTAGAATTATAAAGTACAAAACAAACGAGAATAAGCTAACTAGGGAATAAATAACCCAGTTAGTCATGAGTTTTGTAGTAACATATGAATGAATTAAAAAGCCTAAATTATAAACTAAATAAAAGTTGAAGGGCTTATGTGTAGAACTTTAAACTTATTTGATTAAAACTAAAATAAACTCCACCAAACACACACTTAGGTGTGTTGGTCGATCAAAAAAAAACGCAGGGAGCAACAGGAGCTCCTCACAAACCCAAGCTTTCACTAAATTGATCAAATTGAAGACCAATTTCAGTCCCAAATCGAAATCTGAACATAGATTAGTGATCACCTTAGTGAAAGGGATCAAAAGGTATGTAATTTTTGTAGAAAATTCTCATCTAAAATTTCTGGATGAACATAAGAATTCGAATTTGATGTTGCATGTTGGTTGTTTGGAATGAAATAGTGTCTAGGGATAAACCCTAGTCAATTACTTGTTGAAATTTTGCCTATTTCTTGTGAAACTCATAACCACCATTGAAGGTGATAAGTGGATTTTGTAGAAACATGTTGAACACTAGGATTATAATGTTATCTTAGTGTAATGTGAGCTCTATGAAGCAAATCCAGATTTGTTGATATGAAAATTTGTCATGAACATGTGAAATGATGTTTAAATCTTGGTTAAATAGTTAGTCAAGAACTTGATTTTTGAATGGTGTGAAATCATGCTCATTAGGTGTTTGATATAATGCCTAAGAGAAGATAAATGTAGAAAATTTAGACTAAAACCGCATATTTGATTAGTGTGGTAAATTATGCGTTATATACTATAAGAGAGTTCTAAACACCTATGGTTGAACTCTATAGGCAAGAAAAGCGGAATGTTAAGCGGACAAGCTAATGGCGATACGCGTTTGAAGGGAAGGCTTGGAAGGTACGTAACCACGGCTTCGTTACGCTATGTTTGTTATGTATTTTTTTACTAGTAGACTTGAATTTAGAATAATGTATGAAATTGGATGTTTAGTCGAAGTGACGAAAAAAACACTAGATGAGTAAATGGGTTAAGTGTTGGTTAGAACAAGTTTGGTATGTTGTAAAATGGTGGTTCCCATTAAACAACCAAATGGGTCAAACAATGGTTGAATTTGTAAATGTTGAAGTGACTAAAACGTCACTCATTATGATTGAGTTATAAAAACGTAATCCATGGAATGGATGTGATACGCTAAGATTGACAAGCCCGGGGATGGGTAATTATGGTTAGATACCAATGTTGATGAATTATACAAGTATGTAACTTGACCCGTTACACTAAGTAGATTTTGATGATTATATAATGCGTAATTGAATTTTTGAATAAGAGTTGTTTTGAATTAAGCGGTGAAGTCGCTATATTGAATGATTGGTCAAATTGGTTGGAACTCGTTGGTAGTCGTCATATGGGAGGATTCCTTAGACGAGCCAACGGGTCGAATAATCAAGTAAAGCATGGTTAATGCTCCGGAATATGATGGATTGATCTTTGATATAGGTTAATATATAACATGTTAGAAATACGAGAATTTAATGTATTAGTTTGTTAGAAAAGCGAAATTCGAGAGTTGGGTTTGAGTGCAATGAACAAAACAAACGAATTATGGATTTCCAGGAACTACACGTAAGTTACGGTAGTACCGTAACTTACGGTAGAGGTCAGGTGTTTACGGCAGATTACCCCTGGTTTACGGTGATCCAGGAATTTCCAGAACCTACCGTAACTTACGGTGACACCGTAAGTTACGGTGGAACCAGAAAACAAAACAGTATTTTATTATTCAAAATTTGATGTTGGATCTTGTATTTATGTACTATATAACAATGTCAGAACTAATGTTTTAAAGGTTTTGACCATAGGTAACAAGGTGGATCTTACGGATGGCGGTCAAGCGAATGATGAAGAACCGAACACGATTTTTGAAGCTTCCGCAATGTTTTAATCATACTTAGACTTTGTTCATGGGTTGTAAACAATTTCTTAAAAAATTTTGAATGTTCCAACTTAGTCATTAATTGACTAAGGTTTATGCTACTTATGAAACTTATGTAATTTAATATCTTTTGGTATAAAAATGTATAAAATTAGTATTAAAAAAAAAATTTAAGGGTGTTACAAGTTGGTAATCAGAGCTTAAGGTTGTCAACAAAGTGTTCGGTTCAAGCTTGATCGATCGTCCGGTAAGAATTAATTTACTATTTTAGTATATTTTATCTTATGTAAGAAATGAGATGTGAATAAATGTGCATGGGAAAAATGTGTTAACTCACTCAAACCCGGAAAGTGCATCAAAAGTGAACGGTTAAAGCAAGTAGTGAACTTGGCTAAACCAAAGCGAAAGATGCAAATGATACAAAATGAAATGTTTAACAATTAATATAAACATTCAGATTCAAGACTACTGATGAAGGCAACGATAATGATACGGTGCCGAAGGTCACCGAACAGATGAAAGAAATGTCCGGTGTAACCGAGAGCGAATTAGTATTTCAATTAACTGAAGAGATGGAAGCTAAAATTTGTGAGGAAGTCGGAAAGGCAATAGAAGCCAGTCTACCGCAGTCGCTGAGAGACTACAAACCACAATTTTGCTAGCAGTAGAGGATATGATAACAGAATTAAAAGATAGTCACTCACAAGAAAAAGATGACGGGAGTGAGTCGGATATGGACCCAAGACCCGTAAAGAAATTAAAGCCTGATACCCCGAAAGAGAAGACAAGGTCTTCCCACACGATAGCCGCGGAGGCTAAAGCTGAACCTGGTGTTGTTCCAGGTATACTTATTACAAATTTATATTCACTATAAATTTTATTCAATACTAGTGTGAACAATAGTTGCATAGGGGCATACATGAGTAGTGAAACGGGTGAATTATGTGAAAGAAATATAAATGCATAAGAAAATAAACAATGGTAAGCATGTGAAACCAAGGCAAAAGTAATCACGGTCAATTTAGTCGTGGGAAGGAGTGCGCGTACACTCGAACCCGGGAACTTAATAAAGTGAATAACTGACGTATTGGGAAGGAGTGTAATAACACCCGAACCCGGAAAATTGCAATAAAAAAAATATAATATAGATGACAAGGACAAGGTTATAGACTTTGCCAAACCAAATAAAATATGCAAAAACTTTGATATATAAATAAACGATGTGGATAAATTTCATACAATGATATGGAATAATAAAACGAAACGAATTGATTTTGTTATAGTTACAATAGGATTAAGGTTAAAAGATGAGAAATTACGACTCGGACCAAACATATCCTCGAGAAAGAAACCAATTGGATGATACGTGTTATTCGCTATTATGAATAACAAAGTATCAATAAATGCAAATTTGGAAACTTGGGTATGGGTAACCATCCAAATAACACATTATTAATCAAACCTTTATGAGGAAGGATGATCACAGCAATGGATGTGATTATATAAAAGAATAGTAAAATAAACGTTATGAAAGTATTAGAATAAGGACGGGTAAACCCCAAAAGCCGAATAACAATAACAGTAGTTTTACCAAATAAGATTTGAGAAATGGGCCTTCGGGACATTAGCAAAAGAAATAGACCTAAGGGTCGCTAACAAAAGAAAGGCGGTGTTCGGATCAAATAAGTAAAATGTGTGATAATAAAGGTAAACGGAAGCCGAATAACGGGAGCGTATTACATTAAGGTAATGAGCCCAAGGGAAGGGATAAGAATCAAGGTAATTAAAATTATAAACTAACAAACAAGAATGTTAAGGCACAAGGATAAAGTTTGACCATTATAAGTAATAAAGTTCATCAGAATAAGTCAAACAAAATAAATGGAAGAATTAAGGAATTGGTGAAATAAAGGCGACGGGTTACGCTAATACCACCGAATAAATCAAAATGAAATCTTAATGCATGTCAGAATGATGACTCTAATAATGACTTCGGTAAAATAACCGATAGATGGTAGGATTATGAATATATGCGTAAACCAAGAGACGGTGGCGCATATTAAAAGTCAAAAGACTCGGATTAAGAGCTACGACTAAAAGACGATGAAATTTCGCAAAACAGAAATTTCGATAGTTATATTCAACTATTGCAATACCGGACGGGCTGAATAAAGTATAATACCTAATATTTCAAGTAAACGCAAAACGAATAATGGAAGTGCGAAATATTACTGAATCTGTGTGATAGGTCGTAAAAGAGTATGGAAAGGAAAATGCAAATCAATAAAACCGGAGTGTTAAAAACATTAAGATAAAGAACCCGGGTAACGGGTTGAAAGGAATAGGGGCGTAAATCAAATAACGGTATGAGTGAAATAAATCGACACGAAAGTGACATAAGAAGCCATAGAGTTGGAAGGATGATCCGAAAGAAAGCGGGCGTAGCCTTGGACTACGGTCGAATCAATAAAATTCGAAGATAAATGAATTTTTGGCTCAAAAGGGATGCCATGAATGTATTTCTAAAAAAAAAAAAAAAAAACTTCACAAGTAAAGATGATCTATGGGATCATCATAACCTTTAGAATTATAAACAAAGTAAATGTTTAAAGGACTAAATAAATCTAGCGTCAACAAAAGAAAGAAATGAACCAAAAGGGATGAAAGCCTAAAGGAATAACCTAAGAGGCTAAGCAAAAGAACCTTCGGGTCACTCGGGATATAGGAAGAGGACTGGATACGACTCCCCGCGTAATATAATAGCGGATAAGAATTAATTCTTGTCGTCAATTCCCGGATATGGGTAATTGACATAAGTTAAAAGAGATAAACGTTAAACAGAAATTCAGTTTTAGTAAGGAATAACGCTTAACGAAAATGAGTGTTATGAGGCAAATTAGAAAACAGTTAATAATGAAAGACATAGGTCTTAACACCGATGGGTGTAAGACGATACATTAGAAAGAAGATATTGATAACAAAAAGATTATCTAAACTTAAACATGACGTGATACGATCACGGTTAAGGAAAGTGATACAGAATATAGTCATGTTGTAGCATGAGTTATGGGATTGAAGATAGTAAACTTACCTATGTTCGATTATGGCAAAGAGGGGTAGACCCGAAATCTATGGGGCATGAAGTGATGGTGACTAATCAGTCTAGCCGATGGGTCCGTATGGAGTCAAATTAGTGTTGGGGTTTATACAAAACCCTTGTCAATATAGAGTTAGTACAAAGTAAACATGTGGGCGAACTCATACTATTGAGTGATCAATTAACGATTGGGACAAATTGGCGATAAGATAAGAAACACAAGACACAAGTTAAAGTCCATGAGGGCTTACAGGTGGAAAATGCATGCGTTGAGGCAAATGATAACTTTTGACTAAAAGAAATAAGGTCTGAAAAACAAAACTAAGTTAGTTCGGTCCAAACCAAAGAACTACTTAACGAAGGTTTCGGGGACGAAACCTCTTTAAGGGGGGTAGACTTGTAACACCCCGAACTTTATAAAACTTTATATTAGAATTATAAAGTACAAAACAAACGAGAATAAGCTAACTAGGGAATAAATAACCCAGTTAGTCATGAGTTTTGTAGTAACATATGAATGAATTAAAAAGCCTAAATTATAAACTAAATAAAAGTTGAAGGGCTTATGTGTAGAACTTGAAACTTATTTGATTAAAACTAAAATAAACTCCACCAAACACACACTTAGGTGTGTTGGTCGATCAAAAAAAAAAACGCAGGGAGCAACAGGAGCTCCTCACAAACCCTAGCTTTCACTAAATTGATCAAATTGAAGACCAATTTCAGTCCCAAATCGAAATCCGAACATAGATTAGTGATCACCTTAGTGAAAGGGATCAAAAGGTATGTAATTTTTGTAGAAAATTCTCATCTAAAATTTCTGGATGAACATAAGAATTCGAATTTGATGTTGCATGTTGGTTGTTTGGAATGAAATAGTGTCTAGGGATAAACCCTAGTCAATTACATGTTGAAATTTTGCCTATTTCTTGTGAAACTCATAACCACCATTGAAGGTGATAAGTGGGTTTTGTAGAAACATGTTGAACACTAGGATTATAATGTTATCTTAGTGTAATGTGAGCTCTATTAAGCAAATCCAGATTTGTTGATATGAAAATTTGTCATGAACATGTGAAATGATGTTTAAATCTTGGTTAAATAGTTAGTCAAGAACTTGATTTTTGAATGGTGTGAAATCATGCTCATTAGGTGTTTGATATAATGCCTAAGAGAAGATAAATGTAGAGAATTTAGACTAAAACCTCATATTTGATTAGTGTGGTAAATTATGCGTTATATACTATAAGAGAGTTCTAAACACCTATGGTTGAACTCTATAGGCAAGAAAAGCGGAATGTCAAGCGAACAAGCTAATGGCGATACGCGTTTGAAGGGAACGCTTGGAAGGTACGTAACCACGGTTTCGTTACGCTATGTTTGTTATGTATTTTTTTACTAGTAGACTTGAATTTAGAATAATGTATGAAATTGGATGTTTAGTCGAAGTGACGAAAAAAACACTAGATGAGTAAATGGGTTAAGTGTTGGTTAGAACAAGTTTGGTATGTTGTAAAATGGTGGTTCCCATTAAACAACCAAATGGGTCAAACAATGGTTGAATTTGTAAATGTTGAAGTGACTAAAACGTCACTCATTATGATTGAGTTATAAAAACGTAATCCATGGAATGGATGTGATACGCTAAGATTGACAAGCCCGGGGATGGGTAATTATGGTTAGATACCAATGTTGATGAATTATACAAGTATGTAACTTGACCCGTTACACTAAGTAGATTTTGATGATTATATAATGCGTAATTGAATTTTTGAATAAGAGTTGTTTTGAATTAAGCGGTGAAGTCGCTATATTGAATGATTGGTCAAATTGGTTGGAACTCGTTGGTAGTCGTCATATGGGAGGATTCCTTAGACGAGCCAACGGGTCGAATAATCAAGTAAAGCATGGTTAATGCTCCGGAATATGATGGATTGATCTTTGATATAGGTTAATATATAACATGTTAGAAATACAAGAATTTAATGTATTGGTTTGTTAGAAAAGCGAAATTCGAGAGTTGGGTTTGAGTGCAATGAACAAAACAAACGAATTATGGATTTCCAACTACCGTAAGTTACGGTAGTACCGTAACTTACGGTAGAGGTCAGGTGTTTACGGCAGATTACCCCTGGTTTACGGTGATCCAGGAATTTCCAGAACCTACCGTAACTTACGGTGACACCGTAAGTTACGGTGGAACCAGAAAACAAAACAGTATTTTATTATTCAAAATTTGATGTTGGATCTTGTATTTATGTACTATATAACAATGTCAGAACTAATGTTTTAAAGGTTTTGACCATAGGTAACAAGGTGGATCTTACGGATGGCGGTCAAGCGAATGATGAAGAACCGAACACGATTTTTGAAGCTTCCGCAATGTTTTAATCATACTTAGACTTTGTTCATGGGTTGTAAACAATTTCTTAAAAAATTTTGAATGTTCCAACTTAGTCATTAATTGACTAAGGTTTATGCTACTTATGAAACTTATGTAATTTAATATCTTTTGGTATAAAAATGTATAAAATTAGTATTAAAAAAAATTTAAGGGTGTTACAAGTTGGTAATCAGAGCTTAAGGTTGTCAACAAAGTGTTCGGTTCAAGCTTGATCGATCGTCCGGTAAGAATTAATTTACTATTTTAGTATATTTTATCTTATGTAAGAAATGAGATGTGAATAAATGTGCATGGGAAAAATGTGTTAACTCACTCAAACCCGGAAAGTGCATCAAAAGTGAACGGTTAAAGCAAGTAGTGAACTTGGCTAAACCAAAGCGAAAGATGCAAATGATACAAAATGAAATGTTTAACAATTAATATAAACATTCAGATTCAAGACTACTGATGAAGGCAACGATAATGATACGGTGCCGAAGGTCACCGAACAGATGAAAGAAATGTCCGGTGTAACCGAGAGCGAATTAGTATTTCAATTAACTGAAGAGATGGAAGCTAAAATTTGTGAGGAAGTCGGAAAGGCAATAGAAGCCAGTCTACCGCAGTCGCTGAGAGACTACAAACCACAATTTTGCTAGCAGTAGAGGATATGATAACAGAATTAAAAGATAGTCACTCACAAGAAAAAGATGACGGGAGTGAGTCGGATATGGACCCAAGACCCGTAAAGAAATTAAAGCCTGATACCCCGAAAGAGAAGACAAGGTCTTCCCACACGATAGCCGCGGAGGCTAAAGCTGAACCTGGTGTTGTTCCAGGTATACTTATTACAAATTTATATTCACTATAAATTTTATTCAATACTAGTGTGAACAATAGTTGCATAGGGGCATACATGAGTAGTGAAACGGGTGAATTATGTGAAAGAAATATAAATGCATAAGAAAATAAACAATGGTAAGCATGTGAAACCAAGGCAAAAGTAATCACGGTCAATTTAGTCGTGGGAAGGAGTGCGCGTACACTCGAACCCGGGAACTTAATAAAGTGAATAACTGACGTATTGGGAAGGAGTGTAATAACACCCGAACCCGGAAAATTGCAATAAAAAAAATATAATATAGATGACAAGGACAAGGTTATAGACTTTGCCAAACCAAATAAAATATGCAAAAACTTTGATATATAAATAAACGATGTGGATAAATTTCATACAATGATATGGAATAATAAAACGAAACGAATTGATTTTGTTATAGTTACAATATGATTAAGGTTAAAAGATGAGAAATTACGACTCGGACCAAACATATCCTCGAGAAAGAAACCAATTGGATGATACGTGTTATTCGCTATTATGAATAACAAAGTATCAATAAATGCAAATTTGGAAACTTGGGTATGGGTAACCATCCAAATAACACATTATTAATCAAACCTTTATGAGGAAGGATGATCACAGCAATGGATGTGATTATATAAAAGAATAGTAAAATAAACGTTATGAAAGTATTAGAATAAGGACGGGTAAACCCCAAAAGCCGAATAACAATAACAGTAGTTTTACCAAATAAGATTTGAGAAATGGGCCTTCGGGACATTAGCAAAAGAAATAGACCTAAGGGTCGCTAACAAAAGAAAGGCGGTGTTCGGATCAAATAAGTAAAATGTGTGATAATAAAGGTAAACGGAAGCCGAATAACGGGAGCGTATTACATTAAGGTAATGAGCCCAAGGGAAGGGATAAGAATCAAGGTAATTAAAATTATAAACTAACAAACAAGAATGTTAAGGCACAAGGATAAAGTTTGACCATTATAAGTAATAAAGTTCATCAGAATAAGTCAAACAAAATAAATGGAAGAATTAAGGAATTGGTGAAATAAAGGCGACGGGTTACGCTAATACCACCGAATAAATCAAAATGAAATCTTAATGCATGTCAGAATGATGACTCTAATAATGACTTCGGTAAAATAACCGATAGATGGTAGGATTATGAATATATGCGTAAACCAAGAGACGGTGGCGCATATTAAAAGTCAAAAGACTCGGATTAAGAGCTACGACTAAAAGACGATGAAATTTCGCAAAACAGAAATTTCGATAGTTATATTCAACTATTGCAATACCGGACGGGCTGAATAAAGTATAATACCTAATATTTCAAGTAAACGCAAAACGAATAATGGAAGTGCGAAATATTACTGAATCTGTGTGATAGGTCGTAAAAGAGTATGGAAAGGAAAATGCAAATCAATAAAACCGGAGTGTTAAAAACATTAAGATAAAGAACCCGGGTAACGGGTTGAAAGGAATAGGGGCGTAAATCAAATAACGGTATGAGTGAAATAAATCGACACGAAAGTGACATAAGAAGCCATAGAGTTGGAAGGATGATCCGAAAGAAAGCGGGCGTAGCCTTGGACTACGGTCGAATCAATAAAATTCGAAGATAAATGAATTTTTGGCTCAAAAGGGATGCCATGAATGTATTTCTAAAAAAAAAAAAAAAAAAACTTCACAAGTAAAGATGATCTATGGGATCATCATAACCTTTAGAATTATAAACAAAGTAAATGTTTAAAGGACTAAATAAATCTAGCGTCAACAAAAGAAAGAAATGAACCAAAAGGGATGAAAGCCTAAAGGAATAACCTAAGAGGCTAAGCAAAAGAACCTTCGGGTCACTCGGGATATAGTAAGAGGACTGGATACGACTCCCCGCGTAATATAATAGCGGATAAGAATTAATTCTTGTCGTCAATTCCCGGATATGGGTAATTGACATAAGTTAAAAGAGATAAACGTTAAACAGAAATTCAGTTTTAGTAAGGAATAACGCTTAACGAAAATGAGTGTTATGAGGCAAATTAGAAAACAGTTAATAATGAAAGACATAGGTCTTAACACCGATGGGTGTAAGACGATACATTAGAAAGAAGATATTGATAACAAAAAGATTATCTAAACTTAAACATGACGTGATACGATCACGGTTAAGGAAAGTGATACAGAATATAGTCATGTTGTAGCATGAGTTATGGGATTGAAGATAGTAAACTTACCTATGTTCGATTATGGCAAAGAGGGGTAGACCCGAAATCTATGGGGCATGAAGTGATGGTGACTAATCAGTCTAGCCGATGGGTCCGTATGGAGTCAAATTAGTGTTGGGGTTTATACAAAACCCTTGTCAATATAGAGTTAGTACAAAGTAAACATGTGGGCGAACTCATACTATTGAGTGATCAATTAACGATTGGGACAAATTGGCGATAAGATAAGAAACACAAGACACAAGTTAAAGTCCATGAGGGCTTACAGGTGGAAAATGCATGCGTTGAGGCAAATGATAACTTTTGACTAAAAGAAATAAGGTCTGAAAAACAAAACTAAGTTAGTTCGGTCCAAACCAAAGAACTACTTAACGAAGGTTTCGGGGACGAAACCTCTTTAAGGGGGGTAGACTTGTAACACCCCGAACTTTATAAAACTTTATATTAGAATTATAAAGTACAAAACAAACGAGAATAAGCTAACTAGGGAATAAATAACCCAGTTAGTCATGAGTTTTGTAGTAACATATGAATGAATTAAAAAGCCTAAATTATAAACTAAATAAAAGTTGAAGGGCTTATGTGTAGAACTTGAAACTTATTTGATTAAAACTAAAATAAACTCCACCAAACACACACTTAGGTGTGTTGGTCGATCAAAAAAAAAACGCAGGGAGCAACAGGAGCTCCTCACAAACCCTAGCTTTCACTAAATTGATCAAATTGAAGACCAATTTCAGTCCCAAATCGAAATCCGAACATAGATTAGTGATCACCTTAGTGAAAGGGATCAAAAGGTATGTAATTTTTGTAGAAAATTCTCATCTAAAATTTCTGGATGAACATAAGAATTCGAATTTAATGTTGCATGTTGGTTGTTTGGAATGAAATAGTGTCTAGGGATAAACCCTAGTCAATTACTTGTTGAAATTTTGCCTATTTCTTGTGAAACTCATAACCACCATTGAAGGTGATAAGTGGGTTTTGTAGAAACATGTTGAACACTAGGATTATAATGTTATCTTAGTGTAATGTGAGCTCTATTAAGCAAATCCAGATTTGTTGATATGAAAATTTGTCATGAACATGTGAAATGATGTTTAAATCTTGGTTAAATAGTTAGTCAAGAACTTGATTTTTGAATGGTGTGAAATCATGCTCATTAGGTGTTTGATATAATGCCTAAGAGAAGATAAATGTAGAGAATTTAGACTAAAACCTCATATTTGATTAGTGTGGTAAATTATGCGTTATATACTATAAGAGAGTTCTAAACACCTATGGTTGAACTCTATAGGCAAGAAAAGCGGAATGTCAAGCGAACAAGCTAATGGCGATACGCGTTTGAAGGGAACGCTTGGAAGGTACGTAACCACGGTTTCGTTACGCTATGTTTGTTATGTATTTTTTTACTAGTAGACTTGAATTTAGAATAATGTATGAAATTGGATGTTTAGTCGAAGTGACGAAAAAAACACTAGATGAGTAAATGGGTTAAGTGTTGGTTAGAACAAGTTTGGTATGTTGTAAAATGGTGGTTCCCATTAAACAACCAAATGGGTCAAACAATGGTTGAATTTGTAAATGTTGAAGTGACTAAAACGTCACTCATTATGATTGAGTTATAAAAACGTAATCCATGGAATGGATGTGATACGCTAAGATTGACAAGCCCGGGGATGGGTAATTATGGTTAGATACCAATGTTGATGAATTATACAAGTATGTAACTTGACCCGTTACACTAAGTAGATTTTGATGATTATATAATGCGTAATTGAATTTTTGAATAAGAGTTGTTTTGAATTAAGCGGTGAAGTCGCTATATTGAATGATTGGTCAAATTGGTTGGAACTCGTTGGTAGTCGTCATATGGGAGGATTCCTTAGACGAGCCAACGGGTCGAATAATCAAGTAAAGCATGGTTAATGCTCCGGAATATGATGGATTGATCTTTGATATAGGTTAATATATAACATGTTAGAAATACGAGAATTTAATGTATTAGTTTGTTAGAAAAGCGAAATTCGAGAGTTGGGTTTGAGTGCAATGAACAAAACAAACGAATTATGGATTTCCAGGAACTACACGTAAGTTACGGTAGTACCGTAACTTACGGTAGAGGTCAGGTGTTTACGGCAGATTACCCCTGGTTTACGGTGATCCAGGAATTTCCAGAACCTACCGTAACTTACGGTGACACCGTAAGTTACGGTGGAACCAGAAAACAAAACAGTATTTTATTATTCAAAATTTGATGTTGGATCTTGTATTTATGTACTATATAACAATGTCAGAACTAATGTTTTAAAGGTTTTGACCATAGGTAACAAGGTAGATCTTACGGATGGCGGTCAAGCGAATGATGAAGAACCGAACACGATTTTTGAAGCTTCCGCAATGTTTTAATCATACTTAGACTTTGTTCATGGGTTGTAAACAATTTCTTAAACAATTTTGAATGTTCCAACTTAGTCATTAATTGACTAAGGTTTATGCTACTTATGAAACTTATGTTAATTTAATATCTTTTGGTATAAAAATGTATAAAATTAGTATTAAAAAAATTTTTTAAGGGTGTTACATAAATGAATTTTAATATTTTAACAGTAAGTATAAGTCTTGAACTCAGACTTCCAAATTGGTCCTTAAAACATATGTGAAATGACCAAAATGCCCCTACGGTGCATAGTTTGGCCATAAATGGTAAACTTCACATATGTATGATATCTTACTGATGTAACATGATAAAATAAATATTTTTACTGAATTTTTTAGACCAGAACCTCAGTTTATGTTTAAACCTCTTTTATAAACTTCAAAATGACCAAAATACCCTTACGGGACTTAAATTGGTTTTAAATTCATTTGGGGCATAATTGTTGATATCCTACTGATATCACAACATATTTTAAGCATAATAACTTGTGGAACTTGTACTTGACTCATCTGGTCACCCGTTATGCTTATACGCGTTCGGTACGGTTTATGTAACTAATTTGCATAAATTAGCCGAAACGGGTCAAACCTTATCATTTTTATTTCAAAATCCAAAATGTATTTAGTTTACCCATTTTATACAAGTATTCATACTTGTTGAGTCTAAATCACATTCCAATCCGGTCATCGCTTAATCTCGCGTTTCGTACCGTAAACTTTTCTTTAAAACTAACCGGTCTAAGTTACAACTTAAATAAGACCCGCTAGGAATCTAATAGGCTATTAAAACATCCGTTCCAGATTAGGAGCCCAGTAAAAGCTACCTACACTTGTTGAGTAGGATATACGGCTGAGAATACAAATTTTACATTTTAAGCTCAGGTAAATACTTTTAACTTATTTTCCCTTATACGGGCTTGGGATACGGTAAATTATTACCGCTTGGTCAGGTATTGAATATTTAATCGATTAGTGGTTAAATCATTGAGATAACCCATTTTAATCTGTTTTGTTTGATACAAAGCATTTGGAAGTTAATATGACCGTGTCCTGGATATCATCGGCTCATTCATTTGAAATGGCCACGACTTAAGCACGGGGTGTAGGCATACACCTGACAGTTGCGTACGTAAAATGGTATCCCACTCGTTAGGATAACTTCTTGTGGGCTTATACTAGTGGTGTGTCTATTAATCTTGTCTCGGCTTCTAACCCGGGCCCTGAATGTACGACAAACATGTAAATATGTATACAAGATTATTTTATATAATTGTCCCAAGTTATAAAAGAATATTTGTGCCTTGTGCATTCAAATCAATTTTCATAAATGTTTTCAAAAAGAGTCAGTTAATTGTATTTACCAGTGTAAACTGACGTATTTTTCAAAAAGACTAAGTGGCAGGTACTAAACGAAATTGGCTGGAAGCTCCTGGGCACTAATTAAAGAATCTTGCAAGTTCTTAGTGTTTAAGGTCTGTCGAACAATATTTTATTTTATGTTTTAGATCCGCCTGTGGATCCACATACAACCGTTGGTATAATGTTTATTTATACTTCGCGTTTCGGTTTGTATTACTATTTTCATCCAAGACTTCCGCTGTGCATTAAACTGTGATTATTGACTATAATGATATCAACTACGTCACAATACTTCCCACCGGGCCCACCGGTAATACGTGGAAATATCGGGGTGTGACAATGTGTGCCTTCTTCCTAAGTCTCTATATGGTTTAAAACAAGCACCGCGAGCCTAGTTCTAACGTCTCTCTACAGCTCTGCATGCTCTTGGTTTTCGTGGGTCTTAAACTGATCCATCTCTATTTAACTACTCCTCACAAGGCACTTTGTTTTACATGCTCGTGTACATTGATTAATTATGTTGATAGGTAACAATTTTAAGGAGATAGATCGAGTTGTCACCAGCCTTCGTCGGTCCTTTGTTGTTCAAGATATGGGTTCCTTGTCCTACTTTCTCGGTATTGAAATCACCAATTAAAGGTATGACATGATACTTTCACAGAAAAAATATATCCTTGAATTAGTTGAACGAGTCGTTCTCTCCAATGCTAAACCAGTACCTTCACCAATAAACACCACTGCTAAATTAACACTTGGGGATAGTCAATTGTTTTCTGATCCGGTTAAATACAGTCATGTTGTTGGTGCTCTTCAATATGTCACCTTGTCACGTCCTGATCTTACCTTTGCTGTTAACAAGGTCTGTCAGTTTATGCACTCTCCCATTGAGAAGCACGGGTCAGCCATCAAACGAATTTTGAGGTATTTGCAAGGTATAGTTGACTATGGTCTTCTCATCAAACACACTTATGTCTTCCTTCTTCAACTCTATCAACGCCTTTTCTGATGCTGACTGGGTTGGCTACCCGGATGACCGTCGACTGGGGTATATGCTATATATCTTGGTCCAACCTTGTATCCTGGTCTGCTCGAAACAAAGAACTGTCTCACGGTCATCAACCGAATCGGAATACAAGGCCTTAGCATACACAATTGTAGAACTTACCTGGCTTCAAGCTCTCCTACATGAGCTTCGTGTTCCTATACAGTTAGTCTACATTATGGTGTGATAATCTAGGGACTACGTATCTATCAGCGAATCCAGTTTTCCATGCACGTACAAAACATGTGAAAGTGGATTTTCATTTTGTAAGAGAGAAGGACGCTCACGGGAAACTCTTGGTGCAGTTTATTTCCACAAATGATCATATTGTTAGGGTCTTCACAAAGCCATTACCATCACAATGGTTTCTTTTTATACGATCCAACTAAAGGTCACTCCCCAGCCCTAGCTTGCGAGGGAATGTTAGACAGTATATGTACCATGTTTATAGCTTAAGGATCTAAATGTATTTATGCTTATTATATGTATCCCTATGTAATCAAGAGTTTATTACAATCGGTATACAAATTTCGATTATTCTGATTACCAAGTTTATCTTATTTGTTCTTAAAACATCATCTTAAACATTCGGCTAAGCATATGTTCTTTTTTACTTTAGTAATCAAATAAATCATGATGTTCTAAATATAAAAACCGACACAACGTTCTAGAGATTTTATATGCTTTCCAAATATTATTTTTATAAAGAAAGCAAAAGTAACTAAAAAGCAACAAGTGACCTATAGCCGCCTCACAACAATGCTCAAAAGATTTATGTGCTTTTCAAATATTATTTTTATAAAAGAAAGCAAAACTAAGAACATGCGTAGTGGTAAGGGTGAATAATGCCCCCGCTCTTGGGCGTTTTCAGTCATATAGCAGTCCAGTTAGAAAGGGGTATTATTGGACGTTTTTCTAAAATTGGTATAGTAAGGATGAGGGTATTATGTTAAAAAGGGGTGTAAAGACGCTCAAACATGCCCAAGGCGTAGTGGTAAGGGTGAATAATGTCTCAACTCTTGGGCGTTTTCCATCATATGGCAGTCCAGTTAGAAAAGGGGCATTATTGGACGTTTTTTCTAAAATGGATATAGTGGGGATGAGGGTATTATGTTAAAAAGGGATGTAAAGACGCTCAAACACGCCCAAGGGGGTGGGGCATTGGCGCTTTCAAACGTGTTTTGGGTTTTTTCTTAAAAAAAAACACGCCCACTACAGACGACGTTCTTACTAAGACTATCCACATCAAGGATGTTTGTAGGTGACATGGAGGGTGTTCATTCCTATGTGGAGGGCATTTGTGAGAGGGATGGATTAGTAGGTGTTGTAGAGGATGACATGGAGGGTGTTCATTCTTCACAATTCTTGGGGAAGAATGGTGAAGAATGGCCTAATGGTGGGTCCTTTCTTTTTTTTGTAAGGTTGTTTGTGGGAAGGATATATATGTTATTGTTGTGGGTAAAAAGTGTTTGTGGAAAGAATAAGTGAAAAGCTGATGTGGCATGCTGATTAGGCTGTTTGTAGAAATGATAGCCTTTCACTGATGCGGATAGTCTAAAAAGCAACAAGTGACCCTTAGCCGCCTCACAATAATGAGATATATCTTACAAATAAATAATTTGTTTTTATTAGCATATAAAGATAAAAGAAAAAACAATTATTCACAGGCTGTCATGAATATTAATATGTGCATTTTTTTAAATAATAAGAAAAGGAGTAGAGGACCGAAAACGTGTATAAATTATAGATTATATGCACCAACCTCTTCATAAATGGCTTCTTCAACCTTGGTTCTGGTTTTCATCTGTTTGTGCTTTGTTGTGTCATCATCTGTAGCCACAACATCACCTCGTCCTATTCTCCAAGTCACCAAAGATGCAACAACCCTTCAATATGTCACCCAAATCTCTCAAAGAACACCTTTCGTCCCTGTCAAACTTACCCTGGATCTTGGCGGCCCATACATGTGGGTTAACTGTGAGCGGGGCTACACCTCCACCACCTACACTCCGGCCATTTGCGGCTCCGCTCCATGCCGACTACTCAACACCACTTCATGCACCACCGGAACCACATGTAACCCTCCAGTCCCCGACTGCTTCAACAACACTTGCGGCCACGGCCCTGAGAACCCCATCGCTAACACGGGCACTAGCGGCCAGCTGGGTGCGGACGTCTTTAAGATACAGGCTTTCAACGGGAGGAACCTTGTATCCCCACTCACCGTCCCTCGACTATATTTCATTTGTGGTAACAACTTTGTTAACGATGGTCTTGCTAGCGGGGTTACCGGCTTGGCTGGTCTTGGAAGGACAGGAGCCTCACTACCTGCTCAGCTGTCCACATATTTTCGATTCGATCCGAAATTTGCTCTATGCTTGTCAAGATCTAGTGGCGCGGTCTTCTTCGGAGATGGACCTTATACTTTGCTTCCAAATGTTGATGCGTCATCCTCCCTTACCTACACCCCGCTCATCGTAAACCCTGTTACGGAGAGCGGGTTTTTGGGTGACGCATCGCCCAAGTACTTCATCGGTGTGAAGTCGATAAAAGTGAAGGACAAACGAGTGAGTGGGTTCAATCAGAGTTTGTTGACCATCGATGGTGAAGGTAGGGGTGGGACATCGATCAGCACCGCTGCTCCTTACACTGTCCTGGAAACCACAATCTACAAAGCTCTAGTCGCAGCTTTTGTGAAAGCAATGCCGAAGAACGTCCAGAAGGTTGCAAATGCTGCGCCCTTTGGAGCATGTTTTAACTCCAACAACATCGGTAGCACCCGTCTGGGTCCTGCGGTACCTTCTATCGACCTTGAACTGCAAAGCAAGAATGTGTGGAGGATCAACGGGGCAAATTCCATGGTTGCGGTGAACAACAACGTTTTGTGCTTGGGATTTGTGGAAGCACGGACAGATTTTGCACCTGTGATTCCAGTGATTATTGGAGGTCATCAAATTGAGGATAATCTTTTGCAGTTTGATATTTCTAAATCAAGGCTTGGATTCAGCTCGTCCCTTCTTGGACGATCCACCACGTGTGCCAACTTTAACTTTACGTCATTTTAATAAATGTTATGACTTCAATCATAGCACAAACTTGGGTTACCTTGAATAAATAAATTTACTATTTATAATCGTTGTATGAATTCAAGAATATATTATATGATGGATGGACCTACAGCTCTGGATAAACATTAATGGTGCCCGAG
Source organism: Helianthus tuberosus (assembly GCA_030545235.1). NCBI lineage: Eukaryota > Viridiplantae > Streptophyta > Magnoliopsida > Asterales > Asteraceae > Helianthus > Helianthus tuberosus. The sequence continues at coordinate 41,170,037 of CM060365.1, read as the reverse complement.
TTCGGTTGTCACCAACTAAAACGGGAAAATGAAATAATTTAGAATTTAGAAAAATAAAATAACTGAACACTAGCTTCTTGCTAGATTAATATAATATAACTCTCCTTATGGGTTTATTTTATTAAAAAACTAGGTTAGAACTCCGTGTATTACACAGGTTGAATAAAGCTAATTTTATATATTAAATAATAAAAGGTTATATCTTTATAAAACTCACATATTGTACGGGTTAATTAAATGTAATTTTATATATCAAATAATAAAAAAGTTATATCTTTAAAAACATTGTGTATTACACAGATTAAATAAATGTAATTTTGTATACTAAATACTAAAAACATCGTATTTTTAAAAAACTCATGTATAATCGGGTTGAATAAATCTACCAACTGATAAAAATTACATCCTTAAAAACCCCTTATGTTACACGTGTTGAATATATCTAACCATATGTATTACACAGATTAAATAAATATAGTTTTGTATATTAAATACTAAAAATATCGTATCTTTAAAAAACTCGTGTATAGTCGGGTTGAAAAATCTACCAAATAAAAAAATTATATCCTTAAAAACTCAGTGTATTACACGTGTTGAATAAATCTAATTTTACATAGCAAATGATAAAAAAGTTATTTCTTTAAAAATTTCGTGTATTACACGGGTTATATAAATGTAACTTTGTATAGTAAATAATAAAAGTTAAATTTTAAAAACCCCGCATCAGATGCAAAAGGTTTGAGTTTTGGACTAAAGTGGCAAAAATGATCAAATCTCGAGGACCAAAATGGCAGTTTACTTGTAATGAAATACCAAAAAAAGTTAAAACATTGAATAAAATAAAATAGATAAACAATTATTAAGCTTTTAATGTTAAGAAGTTAGGAAAAGTTATAATTAAGAAAAACTTACGTTTTATCCGATGATATATCTCGGAAATAAACTCACGATTATTTTTATATATTACTATTAGTATTGGTACTAGGTTAGAACCCCGTGTGTTACACGGGGTTAAGTCAATAAATATTAAATTATTAAATAAGCAAAAAAAAAGAATAGAAACATTGAAAAATGAAATACTGATGAAAAAAAAATATTCTTTAAGTAAATATTCTAAAGAACAATAATAAATAGTTAAGAAACTTTCTCGTCAACTGACTCGGTGAGGAATTCATTCTCTTACTCATTGCCAACCGGTTCTTGCCCTGCCTTGGCATAAACATGCTAACTTTCTTAAAGACTGCTTTTGGAACATCCCTATCCTTTGATCGATACTGTCGACATTACTCGTTATGAGTCGAGGATTGGTATCAGATGACTTTACTTGAGACATAACTTCTTCCGATAACTAAACTTCAAGTCTTAGCTATCCAAAAAAAAATAGAATAAGAGAATACTATCGATATTTCTTATTTTAAAATATTTACCTTAATTTTCGACCTCTAAATATATATGTTACACTAACCGATATTTTTTTGTTAGATTAGGTCTGCTAAACCTTCGTACAAAATCAACTTTTACGATTTATAACTTATAATTATATTTTTTTATTTAAACCTTACCAAAAATAGATTTTAGGAAACTGTTTTTATATTAGATTTATAATGACGATTATATCTTTAAATTACTTTACCAATTTAAGCATGGTTATTCGTTGTTTATAAAAAAATGTAAATAAACAGTTTTCTTATTACTAAATCCGTCCATATAATACACAACACCATAACCTATTATTTAAGAAAATGACCCAAAAAAAATTAAGAACCTAACTATATATACAATTTCTTAAATTAAACTTTAAACTAACAAATAATAAATGAAAAATCTAAAATTGATTATGCCCAGTTCAATCTTTTAAAATTAATCAAATTTAATATTTTATATTCAAAACATGAAACGTAAGATGTTTGTTGAAAAAAAAGGTATAAAGGTTTAAATTTAATATTTTATATACGAAAAAAAACATAATAGATTTGGTGAAAAAAATACTAAAACGTGAAGGATAGAGTTTATGAAAGAGAGGTAAATAATGAGAAATATTTGGCATATTTTGAGGAATGAGACATATCTGATATATTTTGAGAAATAGAATAACAAAAACTAATTATGATTTAAGTGGGAAATACAATTAGAGAGTGCCTAAGAAGCTGACATGTGTCCTCATTAGAGTTTCTTTTATTATATGTATAGATTAGCATTAGATTAGATTTTAGATTTGATTAAATATTATTAATAATAATAATTTGTATTAATTTAGATTAAATATTATTATTTTTAGTATTATTAATAATTTTAATCAATTAAATGAGAAAATGACAAGTGTCCCAAAACAGGTTTCTTTTATTATATACTAGGTTATAACCCCGTGTATTACACGGGTTGAATAAATGAATTTTATATACTAAATAATAAAACAATATATTTTTAAAAACCTCTTTTATTGCACAGGTTGAATACATATAATTTTATATATTAAATAATAAAAAGTTATATCTATAAGAACCATATTGTAAGTGTTGAATAAATATAAAATTATATACCAAATAAAAAAGTTATATCTTTAAAACCGTTTGTTTTACACGAGTTGAATAAATGTAATATTGTTTACCAAATAATAAAATAATACATCTTTAAGAAACCTCATTTATTACACGGGTTGAATAAATGTAATTTTATATACCAAATAATAAAAAAAATTACATTTTTAAAAATATGTGTATTACACGGGTTGAATAAATGTAATTTCCTTTACTAAATAATAAAAAATATATATCCTTAAAAAGAACTCGTGTATTGTACGAATTGAATAAATCTAATTTTATATATCAAATAATAAAAAGTTATATCTTAAAAAACCTCATCTATTATACGGGTCGCATAAATGTAATTTTGTATAGTAAATAATAAAAAAGGTATATCTATAAAAAAACCACGTGTATTACACGGGTTTAATAAATCTAATTTTATATACAAATAATAAAAAAGTCATATCTTTCAATATACTAATGGATAATACTTGATACGCGATGGATATGATGATTGTGAAGATGGTTCTTGAAAAGAAGATATGTTATTCAAGAAGCAAATCAACATCTATTTGAGTGATAAAATGTTGGTACCAATTCCGACAAATTGATTTATAAATTATGTAATTAAATTGATATAATAATTTTTTTAGTAATGAAAATAAAAATATTTTATATATTAATACAAAGTTTGGTTTTCGTGATAAATAATTTGTTTTATTTAAAAATATCTTAAATAAACAATTTAAATTTTAGAATAATATTTTATTAGAAAAATAGAAGAATGGCATTCAAAAATTAAAGTAGGATGAAATTTAATATTAGCTCATTATTCATTTATTTATATTTATATTGATATAAATAGATTATTATATTATAGTAAAATTTGTTAACAAAGTCTCAATAAATTTAACCATTTATTTAAAACTTGTAAATGAAACGAAGTCTCAATATATTTAACCATTTATTTAAAACTTGTAAATGTAGAAATGATAAATAATATTAGTTAATTTTATTTTAAGTTTCATAAAATCTATTTGATACCAAGCTAAACAAAATGTTCAAATATATAGTTAATATCAAGAGTAAATTACGATTTTGCCCCTTGTGGTGATATCACTTTTACCCTTTTAGCCAAAAAATGAATCATTTAACATCTGAGCCCACAACGTCTTTTACCAAAAGGGTTAGAAAAAAAGACGTTGGGGTCCAAAAGGGTTAGAAAAAAAGACGTTGAGAGCTCAGATGTTAAAAAATTTCTTTTTGGGCTAAAAGGGTAAAAGTGATATAACCACATGGGCCAAAATCGTAATTTACTCTAATCTCAAATTAGATAACTAAGTTTGAATTTGAAGTAAATAGATAAATATAAAAGTAATAATTAAAGTAAATAAATATTTAGTAGGAGGATTATCTATAATTAATTAGAAGAGATTAAACTAAAATTATAATTATCTATAAGAGATGGCCTAATATGATGACAAGTGTCCTCAAAGTGGTTTCTTTTATTATATGTATAGATTATAGATAAAATAGTTGAACACTAGCTTCTTGCTAGATTAATAATATAATTCTCTCCTTATGTGTTTATTTTAATAAAAGTATTAAATTTCTCATCGTATCTTTTATTTTAATATTCAGTAGGAGTCGGTGAGGTCATTTCCAAAGAGATGACTAAATTGCTAAACGGAAAAAAAAAGTTAAGAGCTGAGAGTGTAGGGTTTAGTGTCTACTTCAAAGAATTGAAACTCGTAAATTTGTGCTAAGGTTTGTATCATTTCTATTCTATAATAATATTAACTAGTGATTTTCCCCTCGCGCTTCGCGGCGAAAATTCGGTTGATATGTGTTTGGTTTGTTATGGTACCTACACTCGCTATAGTAATCAAAAGAGAAAACCTTACATCGATCGAAAATAATAAAAACGAATTTTCATACCAGTACCGATGTTGTTCATTTTTTTTTAATGGCAACCGCTGGTCTGCTCTATTCATCAATAATTCTAATATTTATCACCCTTGCCAAGGATTGGCAAAACATAGAATCGGATATGCCTCTACCAATTGGGCTAGCCTCACATTGGCAAAACATAGAATCAGACACAACAACAATCGAACTTGCGTCAGCTGCTTGCAATACAATGCATCAACCCTCACAACACATCATTTGATTTGTATGTCGTTCAGTTGATATTAGTTTGGTTGGTTTGCATTCTATGTTTATTTTTTTCAACGTTGCCATATAAACATTATGGAAAACGGCTATTGTGCCGCTATCGTACCAACCCAAACCAAAACCGACTGAACAACATTTGTATCATTACCAAGATTTATTTTTGTTGTTTTTCCTTTTGATAAACTAAGATCGTATTGCTATCATACCGTACCGAACTGAACAACATCGGTACCGGTATGTATTAATTTTTATAGTTTTTTGTTTGATAACATATATCGTGTCGCTATCGTAGTGATCCGAACGTAAGGTATTATAAAAAAATCAAACTAAATGCTAACAAAATGCTACTAATAAAAAGAACAAATACCTAAAAATTATCTTATTACTAAACAATTAAATGAATAATTGATAAAATATTACTAAATAAAAATAAATACTTAAAATATTTAAACTACTGTTCATCATAACTTTATGTTAATATATATAATGAGAATGTCCGCGCGTTGCCACAGATGGTTATGGTTTTTTGCCGCAAGTTGCGCGATGGGTTTCACATAATTTATTTTTAAAACCAATTGCTAAAACAACTAATGTGTCAATTCACGAAGAGCAATTGAGTATAAACAAAATAATTGACATAAAAAACAACAATCACCAGGGCCTTTTTGAAGAGCGCAAAAAATAAGTTGTAACCATTTACTCATTAGTTAGTAGTTTTGGCCTTGTTTTAATCTTTCAGATAAAATTTTTGGTTCAAATGTAAATAGATTAAACATGTCAAAAATTGACCCTGATATATTCAACAATTAAAAATACTTGAAAGAAAAGGTTAAACTGGTTCGTGTCAAGTGCAGGCTCCATGTTCTCACACACAAAGAAACATATATATATAAGAACCCAAATGCATAGGAAACACTAAAAAATTGCGGCTAAACGGGTCAGGCTCTTAGCAAGTACATCTTCGTTAATCGTGGCGATGCTTTTATGCAGCAATGGCTTCCAATCCACCAGCAACACCAAGACCATGACCAATCATCAACTAAAACAAAAACATTTTTATAAGATTCGAATCTCCAAAAATCAAGACATTACCTATAATTTCATATAGTTCATGTACATAAGCCCTAACCAACATAAATATTGAACATATGAATGAACTAAACTAAACCTGGTGTATGGTGGCCTGCAGATTACCGGCGTTGTCTGCAACACAAATATTGAACATATGAATGAACTAAAGTAAGCCTGGTGTATGGTGACCTGCAGATTACGGGTGTAAGTCGCCTGAGAAAGACAGAAAAAGAAAACGGAACTGACATATCCGACATTGGTGAATAAGAAAAAAAAATTTGTAAACTTTAAAGTAGGGGTGTTTACAGTCTGGTTTTGACAGTTTTTAGATTAAATTGTGAGTCAAATTGTTGGTAAATTTTTTATTATTGAAAATCAAAACCAAGCCGTTAAAATTTAAAACCAAAAAATTAATATCGGTTTGATTTCACGGTTTGAATTCAATACAAGTTGTCATAAATAAAGCATGAAACATATATAAAAAGTTCTCCAAAACAAAACTGCCAAAATACGTTAACAAGTTAAATAAGCACCAAAAAGAACAAAGAAATTATGAAACATCCGTTCATAACTTATATATGAATGTGAAATCGGCAAATTTGACTATGAGAACATGACTCTATTGAGGATGAGGGTTGAGTTGTGAGTTCACTCCAAATAATTAACCAATTTTATTTATCAAGCTCAATATAAATAATTTAATATATATCTAAAATGAAAAAAATATAAAAATTAAATATATTTTAATCTTAAGATCCAGTCCCGTTTTATATGGTCGATTTTACGTGTTAACCGCAAACCAATCTTGAAACCAGACTATTGATCGGTTTGAACGGTGTCACGTTTTAAACCAATTTCATGAACAGCCCTACTTCAAAGAGTGCATTCAAATACCCTTTCACACCTCATAATTTTTTTTTAAATCAAATGACAACTGGAGTGGTAAATTGAGCGAGACGGGCTGGTCTGTTCAGGATAACTGGTAAATCAAGAGGTAATCACAAAATACAAAAAAGATCAATGAGCTCACCAATATTCACAATTTACATAAGATGGCATGCAACAAGTGAAGCACTTGAAACCAAGTGTGGGAAATTTACCTGCATTGCCATAAACAAAACTATATACAGTTTAAAACAACATTTAAACATACATAAAAACATAACTTTAATCAGAATATGTAAATTGTGTCGCACAAATGGTCACTACGCAAATGCTTGCCCTAACTTACTCGAGATTCCCAACGTTCCAACCCCTCCCCATCAGACTTTGCAAAAGCCTTCCATGCTCAATGTCATGTTAACACTGGCAGTCCAGATTGGGTTGGTGATACGGGTGCCACTGATCATATGGTTCCACCCACTATGAATCTTAACAATTCAACCCCTTATACAGGTAATCATAAAATGAATTTTGGTAATGGAATTTCCCTTCCCATTACTCGTATTGGCAATATTATTATCTCTAAGGACATAAAGTTAAAAGATATTTTGGTGGTTCCTAATCTTATGAAAAATCTTATGTCTATTAGCAAACTTACCACTGACAATCATTTGGATGTTTTGTTCTCCCAGACTTATTTTGATATTCAGGACCGTACAACGAAACAGGTTGTGCCAAAGGACAATGTGAAGACGGACTTTATGTGTTGCATACGGTTCCTCAAGCATTCTCCTCAATTTCATCTAAATAAATCAGCTAAAGCATCCTTTGAGGTACGGCATTCTCGTTTGAGACACGTCTCTTTTGACACTATTTTATGTTTGAATAAAAGTCGGTCCTTACAACTCACATCTATTTTACCTAAACCAATAATATGTCCGTCTTGTGAAATGTCTTGAGGACAACGTTTACCTTTTCTAATAAATGAAAGTCGTGCATCTTATCCTTTAGACTTGGTTCATTGTGATTTATGGGCCCGTCTCCAGTTTTATCGATTGAGACGTATAGATATAATGTTATTTTTGTGAACGACTTCTCGAGGTTTACTTTGTACATCCTCTAAAAGCTAAATCGGAGTTTCATACCAAGATAAACACCTTAGTGTCTTGTCTAATACCAAGATAAACACCTTATTGTGTGTGTAGTAAATTTTGTATGCTGATTGTGTAATTAGGGTTCTACAAGAGAGCTGGTTATACACTAACCACATTTATAGAATATCACCTCTAACATATTTACATAATGGCATCTCTAACTATCTAACTATCCATAATTGTATTGTGTTTAATAGATATCTACTACTTCTAATAAAGCAAAATAATCTTTAGCCACTTGTCATTTGCTTAAACCACTACTTGCCACCTGTCATCCTCTTACTCCATCTTTAGAAAATTTGAGCGCTAAAAACACAAAACCTATGCGGCTATGCCTTCGCTCTTTTCCTTCACACTTTCACACGTCTTCATATCACAAACCCTAATGATGATGTCTCCCTCTCAAGCATCCATGGTCGCCTTCGTATCTACTGCATCTGTGGCCATCTTCTTTGTACCTGCGACCACCACAAGACCTCTGTCTTTTCATCTCACGATCCGGTTGTAGAAACCCTAAGAGGGGCCTGTGTTTATCAATCTCTCTTTAGAACCTTCCATCCATTGCGTTTCCTTCTCAAGCAAATCTCTTACTTCAGAAGAAACAACTCAGATGTCTCTATTTCTTTCAATTCTAGGGTTCTAAACTCGATTTACTTTCATCCGATTATGATTAGTGCTTTTTTTCTTACAGATCCTTGTAACCATCCTGTTGATGGATTCTCTGCCCGTTTTGCTGACAAAAACAATATGTTTGAATTGAATGGAGCCTCACGATTATTGGGCTGCCTGATATATTATAGTAAGATTGTTCTGTTGATTTTTGTTTTAATTTTGAAATATGTTTGTTTAATATTAGGTTAGGATGTTGATTTTGTTAAATTTGAGATGTTAGGGTTTGTTTAATCAAGGAATCAAATGGATATTGAGCCGATAATTCCAGCGAATTAGCGGGCAACGTTAGTAATATGGTTCTAAATGTATATCACTGGTGCTAATTTCTGATTTTGTTTCCCATGATTTTCAATTTGTTATTTTCATTAATACACTGTGTCCAGATTATTTTGTTAGATTGAGATATGTATGTTAACACATTGTTGATTGGTTCCAGTTACAAAACCGTGTATGATGACAACATTCTAATGCAGCACAACTTATTACAAATCTACATCTTTTGTAGATCTGTAAAGCAACATTTTAATATATGCTGCTGACCTTCATAAGTGTTGTTTTATGCAGGTTAATTAGTAGAGACACACATATTTTCTTTTGTCGTGGGTAGAGCATTTGTTACAGATATTGAGAAGTTAGGATTGAGAAGCAAAGCAAGATCGTTGGAGATCAAAAGTTTGATAGGCTTTTTTTCAGAGGTCCCAGAGGTTTGCCTTCAAATTTCTTTCTTTATTGGATGAGTTATGAAGTTGTTCAATCTGTAGTAATATTCGTGCGAACGTTTATGTAGGATTGAATTTAGCCTGGTTCAAATCTTTTGCAGACAGTTGAATACCTTGTATTCGGGGTACATTCTATTATCTGTTTTCACACTATAAATTTTATACTGTAAAAAAATCATATTCAGACTCCTATTAAAGCGATATCGAATAAAGGACTTGTATATGTTGTTAGCAGCCTATTGATAAACAATCTCTCCTTTATTCTGGGATCTTATGTTGTCTCATTCATATTTTCAATGCCCTTTTGGGTCCCGATAGACAAAATACAAGGCATGAGGGTATTTCAATTGATGACAAGGCAGAAGTCATGGATAACACAGGTCCAGACAGACGGCATGAGGTATGCCACGTGCCATCGCATATATATTTGCCTATATCGATATGACACTATAAGTTATCACATAGTTGGTTTCGTTCTTGAAGGTAGAAGGTAATGTTATGCATATTATGAAGGCTTTTCCAAGTCATCATGCACCTGCTCAAAGTTTAATTGAAGACAATTCACTACAATTACTTTTTGAGATGATTGCTAATGGATCTTTGATAATAAGTTCAAGATATAAAGAAGGTTTCAGTGGGCAGTGGCTTTTGTGGATTCAAACCAGTTATATGAATTCAAGAATCACAATCACAAAATTAGATGTTACAATTAGATACATACACATATTCAAACACCGCTTTAGTGTTAAGTGGTTTTTTGAATTACACAGCAATTTACAAAATCTATGAATGGGATTTGTGAAATATACCATATGATAATAACAATTATTTTTATTTTTAGAGGTTGCGAGTGATATTAAATATGGATTTGTACTAAAATGTTGAACGTTGTTGGTTATCAGGTATATCAAATTTGATAGATTCACAGTTGGGATGAGCTCGGTACCAACCGGTAGCGGTACGGACCGGTATTTGAAGGTAAAAACCAATACAGAAAACGTAAAATATCTGTACTGAAAATCGAGTCGGTTTGGGAAATTCGGTGTCGGTTCCGAACCGGTACCCGATACCATTTGCTCATCCCTAATTCACAGTGAAAAGGCGTCTTCCAGTTACCAGAGCTATAAGTTGAATGACATTATATTGGATGGTGGCAATGTAGTTAGCTTTAACGATTATGGTGAAAAGGTAAAAGTTTGAACCCTTTTTCACTAATATTTGTTTTCTTATCTTTAATTTATATATTCATGCTAATGTTCGTTTGCTAATGTATGGTGGTTCGGGTCTGGCATGGCATATATAACGTGTATGCTTTAATATTAGAACAAATTAGTAAGTTCTCTAATCCATGTATTTCTGGTAATCGTGTATGCTTTAATATCACAAGTTAAGGAGTGAGTAACTAAGTTTCTTATTTAATCTTAGTATTTCTGGTAATTAGTCACACACACGTTACTTTTGGAGTTACCAAAGAAGACTGGGTCTTCTATTAGTATGTAAAATATGGAATTCACATAGTATAATGTTAGGTAATGGTTTTGTTCACATAAACTTTTAAAAGATAGCATCACTGCATCAGTATGCATGACGAATCTTTGATGTGGTAATATGTCTTTTGTACCCGGATTTGTATATGTGTAATGAAAAAAAATGTTAAAATACTAACGTGATTTCATGTTCAGAGCCAAGTGGTAGCTGTAACTAAAGGGTCCAAATCATGTTTCTTTAATAAAAAAAAATGCTTAGAATATATATATATATAGACCCTACAAATTCCCGTGGTCGGGGGTCTTCGGATCCTGTTGACCCCACTCTGCTTTTGCCGTTGGGGCTAAGGGTTGAGTAACATGTCAAATGAGTAAGATTTTAGCATGGGACAGGTTGACTCTTTTGTAGTAAATGGTTGAAATCGCAACCGAGTGCAACTATTTGTTGATATATGTAGGTGCAAATGCTTTAACTTCTTGGTTGATTTCACCTTTATTATTGTAGTAATGGGACTTCTAAGTATTGTGGAGTTTTAGGATTGCTTGCCTTGATATTCATGCTCTACCGTTAAAGAAAGACCTGCACGATCACATTTTCTTCGGCCTCCTTGGTGACTGGGTTAGTAATTTGATCTCAACTGTTGCTCAAAAATTGGTTTTAAAGTTTTGCAATTTAAAGGATGCATATATGTCACACCCCAACCGATGGGGGAATCATCGGGGCGCGGCACTGAGCGAAACAGATTGTTCAGAAGTTTCCATAACAACTATCATTACCATTTAATTAAAGCATTACGTCCCATACCGTAACATAAATAGTCAAACAAGTTATTACAGACAACATCAAAACAAATATTCTGTTCCGACAACTCAGATTTAAATAAGTAGCAATTGTTTATCTGCTTCTAGAGACCCCTAATAAGTTATCTACAGACAACTATTTGTTAGGCTCTAAAGCTTCATTCTAGCTTCCAATTCCTACCACATATACGTCCTAAGCACCTATCACATACGTTAAAATAATGTCAATACATAAAATGTAAAGGTGAGCATAAAAGTTTGATAATAGCATATAGAGTTCGAATTCGTTTACGCATAACCAGCACGTACACATAGTGAAATGAAGCACGTTAGTCATCGACATAGATCCATCGATACCAATGACTGCGGGTTGACTGCCCGAGGCAGTTCGCAATACACGATTACCACTGTAATCCATGCAAGTAAAAGATCCTTAACAACCCCCGTGTGAACGGGTGCTGAGTCCAAACTATAGTACTATCGTTGCTAAGGCAGGTAGACAGCATTCCATGTGTAAACATAACAAACAAGCATTCATAAGCCACGTATAACATGCATTAATGGTTTAGCGTTAAAATAGCTTGAGTAGTGTGATTGTTGTAGTTTGAATAGTTGTAACGTATGTAACACCCAAAAGTGCTAAAGCAAAAAGGGTTCGAGTATACTCACAGTGATTGTGGATTGAAGGGAGCGCTTTACAGCTAGTACGGTTAGCCTGAATAGATTCGATAACGTAACGATAAGTGGCGCGTAAAACAGTACAAAGTGAGAGTGGTTAGGATGGCTGATCGTGCGGATCAGCTATCCGTGAGCAGAAGTCATCCGTGCGCATGACCTATCCGTGCCGATAGGGATCCATCCGGATAAGTTATCCGTGCGTGTGACTGTCCGTGTGGATGGCGATCCGTGCGGATTAGTTGTGCGTGCGGACGACTTATCCGTATGGTTAAGTTGTTCGTGTGGATAAACGTTCAAGTGGATTGTTTCTTCCTAAGATGTGTTTGTGTATGATGGCTTGTGCTTTGGAGTTTTCGTTGTAGCATTTAGAAAACACATAAGTGTTTCTACCTTTCAAGCCGGTCGCGCGGACGACAGTCCGTGCGTATGGTAGTCCGTGCGGACAGCCTGTGCGCGAGGGCAGAGACAATCCGTCCGGATAGCCTGTCCGTGCGTACGACTTGACCGTGCGGATGAACATTGTTTGATTTTCATTTTAAGGCCTTAGTATCTCATGATCCGAAGGGTAATCCATTCAGAGGTCGTCCGTCCGGAGTGCTCGTTCGTCGATACTCAAACCTTGTTTGGAAAGTGGGTCCCAAGGGTAGTCCGTGCGGGTGACAACCCGTACATATGCCTTGTGCGTGCGGATGGTAATCCGTGCGCACAGCTTGTCCGTGCGGACAGCTAGTCCGTGCGGACAGCTTGTCCGTGCGGACAACTGGTCTGATTGTCCCGTTCGTCTACACTTGGTTTCTGTTGTCGTTTATCGAGACGTTCTGATTACGTGGCAACCACTTGGAGTTGTATTCTCACCCGCGTGACTAGTCCGGTCAGGAACCACCCTAACTCGGCCTGTCGGCGACTCAGAACAGTCATTCCGGTTGACCCCGAAATCAGTTGTCTGTGGGTAGGATTTCAGATCTAGAACTAGTGAATCACTATTAACAAGTAGAACACTAGAACCGACCAGATTCGTACCGGTTTTAAGGGAAAAAGGAGGAGAGAACTTAGGTTTATTTCTTTCAACTCTTTTATCCTTAGAAAAGTTTAGATCTAGGTGAAGTTATTGTGAAATCTTGTGGAAATCGTTTAGACCTGAGATATTCTTGGTGGAATGAGGTCAAGCTTGAAGTTCTTATGAACTTCATGATGACGTCACCCGAGAATACCTCAAATCCGGGTGATTTCATGGTTAAAAGTGAAGATTTAAAAGATGGAAATGTGTAGATGTAACGCCCCAAAATGTGAATGTTAATATTTGTCGTAAGTTCTTATGTGACACGTCATGAAATAAATAACTAGGCTATTTAACCTAGTTAAAAGTATGGTCAAAAGTATTAAATGATGAGGGTAGTGTCAGTTATGTTTTAAAAGTAAACCCGAGGGGCTAAAATGGAACAAGTGGAAGTTAAGTTATAAGATAACTAAACACACACATAAACACACACATCGTGTGTGTTCGAGAAGGATCAGGAGGCTCCCATGGAGCCTCAAACCCTAAATCGCCTTTAAGCTCAAATTGGAAGGCAAGATGAAGTTGAAATCCATAACCGAGCATGGATTAATGATCACCAACACGAGGGGATCATAAGGTATGTCTTAAATCTAAGATTGGTGATCATGGGTGAAGTGGGTTATGTTCTAATCCGTGAGTTAATATGAAATTGATCATGTACAAGGGTTAGAATCCTCGTGTAGAACATGGGTTATGAATGGTTTGCGTTAATTTGATGTTTAGAGGTGACACCCGTTAGTTAGGGTGAAGATGATGACTAGTATCACCTCCTATGTTCAAGTCTTGTTGAATGATTGATGTATTATGTGGGTATGATGAATTATTGTTAGATGAAAGTATAGGAATATGATGATGTTATGTTTAATGTTCATTTGGAATGATACATGATGATTAGTAGTTGGTTTTGATGGGTTATGTATGAGTTTAGAAGAATTGTGCATGAAATAGTTGTACGTTATGCTTAAAAGGTAGTACTCACATCAAGTGTATGATGAAATGTATATAGTGTCGTCCGTATAGTCGATTATGATGTTACGGGTATATGATGATAAGTCGATAGTTAAGTATGGTTAATAGTTGACTTTCAAAAGTCAACTAAGTATAAGAAACATGACTTGACTCGTTGTCATAAATGTAGGTTGATGGGAAGTCGTATGGTACATGTTATAGCAATCCGTGTTAAATGTAATGACATGATGAGTTACATGAGTTTAATGTATACGGATGTGATTATGTGAAGTTGATTATGTATTTTAATGCTTGTTAGAAATGACTAAGGAAAGTTAAGCGTGAATTATGCGAGTGATATGATTGTTACATGTACAAAGGTGTATGCTAATAAGAGTGTGATTTCGATGAAATGAAAGTATAGGAATCACGTTGAGACGGACTCAAGCATGAGGTGTTAACGGGTCAAGAAGAGGCAAGGAATCGGATACGAGCACGGACGCATAAGGTAAGTGATTTCTGTAATCACTTCGTAGTATAAGTAAGTAATAAAGTGTTGTAATGAATTCAACATGATGTTCGAGGTCAAATATGTGTTTAAGGTCTTTCGTCGTAAATGATGGGTTAATGTTGACCAAAATGCCCTTGATGGGTGTTTTGGGGTAAATGATCTTAAAAGTAGCTTAGAAACAAGTTATTCGATTAGTGTAACGTTTTGGACAAGTATGGAAGTGGGGATGATGGTTTAGTTAGTCATAGACCAAATTAATGTGTGAATACCCTTAACGGGTCGAAATGAGCATATGAATGATAATGTGTTAAAAGGATGCAAGACATCCAAGAGTTTAGTAATTTATGATAGACGTCATTGATATCATTATGTGTATAAGGGGTTATGGCAAAACGAACAAGTTACGTTGATGAATGCATGAACGGGTCAAGGTTGGGAAAAAGGGTAATAAGCCGAAGAGATAAAAGTCTGAAATTTTGTTAATCCGGATGTCGGATCTTAACTCCAAAATATGGAGAATTAAATTACGGACGTGTAGGAAAAAGAATCGGGTAAAACGGACCAATAACGAAGAAGTTATGACCGTTTCCGTGAAACGCGGACGTGCTGGAATCTGCAGCACAGCAGCAACAAACATCCTGTTTGTTTGATGGCGTCGCGCTACGCGACGGCCCGTCGCGCTACGCGACGGGGTGGCTGGTTGTCGAAAGTTGTTTGTTGGCTCCGTTTTGTATCGGGAACTCGTTTAAATGCGTTTTAAGTCGCGTATAACTAGTTTAACTCATGTTTTATGACCATTAGGGTAAGCGCATGTGTGGATAGGTATGTATGGATGTTGTATATCTTATACACGTATGTAGAAATGTATGTGAACGGGTATGCGCGAATGTATGTAAGATTATATATATGTAAGCAAGTACATAAGGATATATGAAGTGGTATATGAATAGGTAACTATGAGTTGGGTATGTTAAAGCAGATGGTTATAAATATATATGTAAGTAAGTATGTAGGCATGTACACATGTATGATTTATAAACCTAAGTGTATGTATGTATGGGTGTATGTAGGAAGTATGTATATGTACGAAGGTGAGTATGTACGAATGTATGCACATATGTAGGTTTGTGCGAAGGCATGTATAAGGTGTATGTATGTATGTACGAATGTATGTATGTGTGAATGTATATAAGTGGGATGGCATGATCGTACGTGACGATGTAGGTATGTATATATGTAGATACATATAGAATGATCGATATGCGAATGTATGTAAGTTTGTATGTAGGTTGACATGTATGTGTGAACGTATGCAGGTATGAAGTATAGGTATGTATGTAAGACTTATGGTACGATCAAGTGTTTACGTTGTTTATTTGTATACATGGAGTTATAAGAGAAATGCAGGAATGGCAAGGAAGTCTCACCACGGATGGTATGACAGGATGGAAAAGCTGGAATGTAAAGAGTTAATGAAACGAGAAGTAAACGTGAACAAATCTTGTATGTTATGATGTGTACTAATGTATGAATTTTATGTGGTGAGCGCAGGTAGTACCAGTCATGAGGATAACCAAGGTTTGGAGATCGAGGATCGAGTCACAAGACAGATTGTACGGGAATGTCTAAATATGTAATTTAGTGTTGATAAGTCATATCCTTATATTATAAAAGGAATTTTTAGAATGTCAAGATGTATGTCATGAAAGATATTTTCAGACTCGAAATTCCGCTGCGTTGTGTTAAGGTTAAACTTATTAGGGTGTTATAGTAGAATTGTGTAGTGATCAAAGATGTACAAGAGTTAGTGCAAGATCTTACCTGGATTGAGAGAAATCTGAGAAAAAGGTGAAGAATGCGTGTGGTTCGGACGTCACTTGCCAAAAGTGGAAAAAGTGGAGAGTGACTCGTGTATTTATAGGATGCCAAAAAGGGAAAGGGTGAGCCGTGCGCATGGCACGCACCCGGGTAGGCTATCCGCGCGGACTGGTCATCCGTGCGGATTGGCAATCCGTGTGGATTGGCAACCCGTGCGGATTGGCCATCCGTGCGGATGCCGCCTGCTTTGGGGTGTTCGGCGCGATGTTGTTTCGGTTTCGATTTGCGAGCGATTCGATGGGGTTTCCTAGTCAAATTACTTTCAGTCCCAACTACTTCTTATAGGGTTCGATTCGGAATTCGGGTTCGGGTTTGTTGACATTCGGGTTAGACTTCGAGTTCGATTGAGTTCGCTTGATTATCACGACACAACATAAAATAAACATGCACAGGTAACACGTAAGGCACACACACACGTATAACTGACAGGTAAGATACATAGCTCGAGTTACGATTTGATGTCGATTTGATTAGCATAGTTTGATTAACTTTATCGCATTGTTACTTCCTATCGTTCACAGTCGTAGGTCGATTGAAATACGGTTAGTATGACTCGATTATTGTAATGAACGACACTTACTCCACATAATCTAAATATAATAGAAACAATTCTACGAGTCACGTCGCGCGAAATCGGTCGTTGACTTTGACCTTGACTTTGACTTTCACTCGTGAAAACACGGGGTGTTACAGCCTCCCTTTGTTTAGGGAATTTCGTCCCGAAATTAAGCTGGAAGCCGTAATTAACCGTGGATCACATGTGAGAGTCCTGCGTTCGGACCATTGAAAATCGTCAAATTGACCGAGTTTTTTTACGGTTGAAAATTGCTGATTTTTGGATATGATGTGCGAAAACATCTAATCAAAAAGCCTATAAAGTTTTAGATTTCAATTCGAAGCCGTTTGAGAGAAATCCTTTTTCAATTCCCAATTTTTCATTTTCAAAACATTTTTCTTTTTCTTTTAAAACCTTGATTATTGTAGGCCCGGATTTATCTCCGATTCGATTGCGTAACAACACGTTTGATGTGCGAAAATCCGTGTACGTGTGTGACTAAACGTAATCGTAACGGAGCTAAAACCGATTCTTCAAGTGGTATCTGAGCAGGAGATCGATTGCTCAGATTTGTTAAAGTTCTTCATCTTTCTTATCCATCGCGTTTTTTTTTTCTCTAAAAATCGATAATTTAAACGTATACAATAATCGTGATTCAATATATTATGACGACGTGTACAAGTCCGAGAATCACGTGAGAGACTTTCTCTTTCTAGACTTTCTCTCTCTAAGATTATCTCTCTAGTTAAACAACTGTGGATACTTTGCCTTCATGTCGCTTTCGAGTTCCCAAGTGAACTCTGCGCCTCGTTTGCCTTCCCATCGGACTTTCACAATAGGAATGCGCGAGCGCCTGAGTTCTTTGGTTTGGCGATCCATGATTTCGACAGGCTTTTCCACGAAGTGTAATGTTTCGTTCACTTGTAGATCATCTAGAGGAACATGTAAGTCGTGGTCGGCGATGCACTTTCGGAGGTTTGACACGTGGAAAGTCGGATGGACGTTGCTAAGTTCTTCCGGTAATTCGAGTCTGTAGGCGACTTTCCCGATTCTTTCCAGAATCTTAAAAGGTCCAACATATCGAGGCGCGAGTTTCCCCTTCTTGCCGAATCGGACTACACCCTTCCAAGGTGATACCTTTAGGAGTACGTAGTCAGCAACGCCATATTCACGGTGCTTGCGCTTTTTATCGGCGAGAACTTTCTGTCTATCCCGAGCTTTCGCTAGGTTGTCTCGAATTTGGAAAATTTGTCTGTCGTTTCTTGTAGCAGCTCCGGACCGGTTAGTTGCGAGTGACCGATCTCGTGCCACACAATAGGCGATCGACATCTTCTCCCGTACAAGGCCTCGAAAGGTGCCATCTGGATGCTAGCCTGGTAACTGTTGTTGTACGAGAATTCGACTAACGGAAGGTGTCTATCCCAATTACCATCGAAGTCTAGGACAGACGAGCGGAGCATGTCTTCAAGCGTACGAATCGTTCTTTCAGTCAGACCGTCGGTTTGTGGGTGGAACGCGGTACTTAGATTAAGCGTTGTACCGAGTGCCGTTTGAAACGTTTCCCACAATCGTGAAGTGAACCGAGCATCACGATCAGAGATGATGTCACGAGGCGTCCCATGTCGACAAATGATCTCGTCGGTGTAGATTCGGGCTAATCGTTCTACCTTGTAGTCTTCCCGTATTGGCAGAAAGTGAGCTGATTTGGTCAAACGGTCAATAACAACCCAGATGCTGTCGTGACCTGACGACGTGGTTGGAAGCTTGGTTACGAAATCCATAGCTATGCTCTCCCATTTCCACATGGGAATTGGTGGTTGTTCGAGCAAGCCAGAGGGTCTTTGATGTTCAGCCTTGATTCTAGCACAGGTTAGGCATTTTCTGACGTAGAGAGCGATATCCCGTTTCATACCCGGCCACCAGTACCTATATCGAAGGTCATGGTACATTTTGTCAGCACCGGGATGGATGGAGTATCGGGATTTGTGGGCTTCATCCATGATAATCTGTCGCAGGTTGGTTCGCTTGGGAATCCAGATTTTGTCTAAGAAGTGGAATATCCCGTTTGATTTGCTCACAAGCTGGGCTCCATCGTGGTAGATTCTTTCTTTCTTCAAAGTGCGCTCGTTGAAACATGCATGCTGGGCGTCGCGAATAAGAGCTTCGAGATTGTGTTGGGCTTGAACATTTCGAGTGCTAAGCAGATAGCTCCGTCTGCTAAGTGCGTCGGCAACAACATTTGCCTTGCCTGGGTGATAACGAATCTCACAGTCGTAATCGTTGAGAAGTTCTACCCATCGGCGTTGACGCATATTTAGTTCCTTCTGATTAAAGATGTGTTGTAGGCTCTTGTGATCGGTGAAGATCGTACACCTTGTACCATACAGGTAGTGTCGCCAAATCTTCAATGCAAAAACAACTGCGCCTAGCTCGAGATCGTGGGTTGTATAGTTCTTCTCGTGGATTTTGAGCTGACGAGATGCGTAAGCTATGACCCTGTCTCGTTGCATCAAGACACAACCGAGACCAAGGTTGGAAGCATCACAGTAGACAATGAAATTATCGTTTCCGTCGGGTAGTGTGAGAACAGGAGCATTGCAAAGCATGTGTTTGAGGGTTCGAAATGCAGACTCTTGTTTGGTTCCCCAGATAAAAGGCTGGTCCTTATGAGTGAGAGAGGTAAGTGGTACAACAATCTTCGAGAATCCTTTGATAAATCGTCGATAATAGCCCGCTAGCCCGAGGAAAGAGCGGACTTCAGTCGGGTTCTTAAGCGTAACCCAGCTCTTAACAGCTTCAATCTTCGCAGGATCGACGTGAATACCCTGACTATTTACGATGTGACCAGGAAATTGAACCTCCCCCAACCAAAACTCGCACTTGGAGAATTTGGCATAGAGTTGGTTCCCCTGGAGTAACTCGAGAACCAAACGTAGGTGTTGCGCGTGTTCGGCTCTCGTTTTGGAATAGATCAAGACATCGTCGATGAACACGATGACGAAACGGTCGAGATATGGTTTACACACTCGATTCATCAGATCCATGAAAACTGCTGGTGCGTTTGTCAGGCCAAAAGGCATGACGACAAATTCGTAATGGCCGTAACGAGTACGAAACGCGGTTTTGGGTATATCCTCCTCTTGTATACGCAGCTGATGATATCCTGAACGTAGATCGATCTTCGAGAAACACGTAGCACCTTGTAGTTGATCAAACAAATCGTCGATTCGAGGCAGAGGGTAGCGGTTCTTGATAGTCAACTTATTCAATTCCCGGTAGTCGATGCACATCCGGAACGACCCATCCTTCTTTTTGACGAAGACGACTGGTGCGCCCCAAGGAGAGGTGCTCGGGCGAATAAAGCCTTTTTCAAGCAATTCCTGAAGTTGGGTTGAGAGTTCGCGCATTTCGGACGGCGCGAGTCGATAAGGAGCTCTGGCGATAGGATTAGCTCCAGGAATGAGATCAATGTGAAAATCGATATCACGCTTCGGAGGTAGACCGGGAAGATCCTCTGGAAAAACTTGAGGAAATTCTCGAACCACTGGAACATCTTTCACTTCCTTCGTCTCTTTCTTTTCCTTCTCCGCTGCTACAACGTGAGCCAAGAAAGCCCTGTATTCCTTGCGGAGATACTTGCTAGCTTGTAGGCATGACATAAGCTTGAGACCCTTCGAAGTGGTATCGCCATAAACGCACAATGAATCACCGTTCGCGAGCGAAAAACGAATCATTTTATCGAAGCACACAACTTCGGCATGGTTTTCGCGTAGAAAGTCCATGCCTACTATGACATCGAAGCTTCCTAGTTGCATAGGAATGAGGTCGATTGAGAAGATGTGATTGTTGAGCTCGAGAGTGCAATCACGAATAACAGAGTTTACAGCGACGGTTCTTCCGGTAGCGACTTCAACATCGAATGCAGAGGAGAGTCGGGAACGTTTACGACTAAGGAGTTTCTCAAATTCGAGTGACACAAAGCAATTATCGGCTCCAGTATCAAACAAACATGAAGCATAAATACCATTCACAAGGAACGTACCATTGACCACGTTGTTGTCGGCCTGGGCTTGACGCACATTGAGATTGAAGGTTCTGGCGCGTGCTGCCTGTTGTTGTTGTTATTGCTGTTGCTGCTGCTGTGGCGGCTGCTGTTGCGGTTCTTGTTTCACTACCCTGTTCGGGCACATGTTGGCGAAATGATTCGGGTCGCCACACGTGAAGCATGCTCTGGCTTTGACTGCGGGCGCCGGAGGAGCTTGTTGACCCTGTGGGGCAGCGAGTAGAGCTTGATTGGCAGGAGCTTGACGAATACGGCAGTTGGCAGTAAAGTGGCCGTAGACGTTGCAATGAGCACAGAAGCGGCATTGAATAGCAGTCGGGTGATGATAGGTGCAAGTAGGGCAGAGTGGGTGTGGTCCAGTATATGCAGGCGGTGCATTGGCCACAGGCGCCGCTACTTGACGCTGTTGAGCAGGTACAGCTTGGATTGGTGCAGCAGTAATCGCATAGTTCTTGTTGGTGGAGTTGTTCTTTCTCTTGTTCTTTCGCTTGTTGCTTGACGAGGTAGGTTCAGCGGTTGGTGCAGTAGTGGTAGCTTGATGCATATGCTTGGAGGTCTTTTCCCACACCCCAGCCTTGACCCTTTTGTCATTGATTTCAGCGGCCAGCAGATAAGTTTCTTCGATCGTGGCAGTCTTAGCCGCTTGTACGAAATCAGCGACGCAGTCGGGCAAAGCTCGGATGTACTTCTTGATGGTCATCTCAGGGGTCTTGACCTGGTCAGGACAGATAATGCTGAGCAGTAAGGCCAGCATTGTCTCCATCCTTCTGATGTATGTGCCAGAATTCATCTTCAAGCTTTTGACCCTCGTGAGGAGGGCAAAATTCCTCCAGCATGACCTCTTTGAGCTCTTCCCACGACAAACCGTAAGCTGCATCATTCCGTCTCTTGTTCCTCTCGGCCGTCCAGCAGTCCAAAGCACGGGACTGAAAGACGCCGGTAGCGTTCAGAGTTCGAAGGTCATCAGGGCAACCACTTTGTCGCAGAGTAACCTCGATAGAGTCAAACCAGTGGAATAGAGCAGTAGGACCTCCTTCGCCTGTGAATTCTTTCGGCCCACATGACTTGAATTGTTTGAAACTGAAAGGTCTTGCGACAGCTCTAGGACCTTCAGTCCTCAATTCCTCGGATGATTTGTTGGCGTTCTCATAGGCATCGCTCACTGCCTTTGCTACAGCTTTCGCGACGATGGAAGCAAGACGTCTGTCTTTCTTTTCCTGGCGAGAGAGTGGATGACGGGATCCAGACGACATTGTCTGCAATAGACATCGCCATGGAACTCAACACATGTATTCGAATCTCACCTCACACGTCTAATACTACTAAAGCTCAGTAACACGTACCATGTAACGCATATAGTCACAAAATCACAGAATTGCACAAGGTCACAAACACACATAGAGCACATAATCACAATATTTCTAATTACGTAAGCATAACAGCAAGAAACACATATAACTTAGTCACTAAAAGCACCTACGAGCATACAACCCATTTCGACTGCCTCTATTGTCGATTCGCTAGCGATGAGTTGTGTGGGTTTTGTGTTTTAGCAGAAGCAATAGTGTTGAGTTGAAACCAATAGTACCTCAAAACGTTAACAAACAACAGAAAATGCATAAAATTTCATAAAGATCGATAAATCGAAGGTAGATTGTCTGCGGCTAATAGACTTCGACTAACCAAAGTAGCTCGACTATTCGCAAGGATCCTGCACAATGACCTCCAGGACTATGCCTTTGCCTCGATTCTCGGGCGTTGGCGCTATTCCCTTTGGTTATATTGTGCCTTTAGATCGTTGGAGTCCATCGAACTTTGGTGGGAGTTTTTGTATAAAAGCGGGACGAGTCGTCAAGGTTAGGGTTTCACCCCTAGCTTGCAACTTCCGTCCTCGTTTTTGATAAAAATTGAGGAGATTATTCATCAAAATATGGATTTCACTCCTGATTTGGTATGATTCTCCTCGTTTGTAGCTAAAACGCAAGCTGATTAGGCAACCTTAGTCGAGAGTTTGCGGTTTTCACACCTATTCTCGGCCTGATTACCTGTTCACAACTTGAAAAATTCAAGTGCAATGATAGAAAATAGTGAGTGATAGTGGCGAGTTTACGCATACGCGTGAGTTGGTCTGTTGGTTCTTAACTATAGTCTAGGTCTCTAAGACTCGACCCGGACTAGGTCGAGTCTTGCCTAATTCCCTATAGTTATGGCTCTGATACCAATCTGTCACACCCCAACCGATGGCGGAATCATCGGGGCGCGGCACTGAGCGAAACAGATTGTTCAGAAGTTTCCATAACAACTATCATTACCATTTAATTAAAGCATTACGTCCCATACCGTAACATAAATAGTCAAACAAGTTATTACAGACAACATCAAAACAAATATTCTGTTCCGACAACTCAGATTTAAATAAGTAGCAATTGTTTATCTGCTTCTAGAGACCCCTAATAAGTTATCTACAGACAACTATTTGTTGGGCTCTAAAGCTTTATTCTAGCTTCCAATTCCTACCACATATGCGTCCTAAGCACCTGTCACATACGTTAAAATAATGTCAATACATAAAATGTAAAGGTGAGCATACAAGTTTGATAATAGCATATAGAGTTCGAATTCGTTTACGCATAACCAGCACGTACACATAGTGAAATGAAGCACGTTAGTCATCGACATAGATCCATCGATACCAATGACTGCGGGTTGACTGCCCGAGGCAGTTCGCAATACACGATTACCACTGTAATCCATGCAAGTAAAAGATCCTTAACAACCCCCGTGTGAACGGGTGCTGAGTCCAAACTATAGTACTATCGTTGCTAAGGCAGGTAGACAGCATTCCATGTGTAAACATAACAAACAAGCATTCATAAGCCACGTATAACATGCATTAATGGTTTAGCGTTAAAATAGCTTGAGTAGTGTGATTGTTGTAGTTTGAATAGTTGTAACGTATGTAACACCCAAAAGTGCTAAAGCAAAAAGGGTTCGAGTATACTCACAGTGATTGTGGATTGAAGGGAGCGCTTTACAGCGAGTACGGTTAGCCTGAATAGATTCGATAACGTAACGATAAGTGGCGCATAAAACAGTACAAAGTGAGAGTGGTTAGGATGGCTGATCGTGCGGATCAGCTATCCGTGAGCAGAAGTCATCCGTGCGCATGACCTATCCGTGCGGATGGTGATGCGTGCGGATGGTGATGCGTGCGGATGGGGATCCATCCGGATAAGTTATCCGTGCGTGTGACTGTCCGTGCGGATGGCGATCCGTGCGGATTAGTTGTGCGTGCGGACGACTTATCCGTATGGTTAAGTTGTTCGTGTGGATAAACGTTCAAGTGGATTGTTTCTTCCTAAGATGTGTTTGTGTATGATGGCTTGTGCTTTAGAGTTTTCGTTGTAGCATTTAGAAAACACATAAGTGTTTCTACCTTTCAAGTCGGTCGCGCGGACGACAGTCCGTGCGTATGGTAGTCCATGCGGACAGCCTGTGCGCGAGGGCAGAGACAATCCGTCCGGATAGCCTGTCCGTGCGTACGACTTGACCGTGCGGATGAACATTGTTTGATTTTCATTTTAAGGCCTTAGTATCTCATGATCTGAAGAGTAATCCATTCAGAGGTCGTCCGTCCGGAGTGCTCGTTCGTCGATACTCAAACCTTGTTTGGAAAGTGGGTCCCAAGGGTAGTCCGTGCGGGTGACAACCCGTACGTATGACCTGTGCGTGCGGATGGTAATCCGTGCGCACAGCTTGTCCGTGCGGACAGCTAGTCCGTGCGGACAGCTTGTCCGTGCGGACAACTGGTCTGATTGTCCCGTTCGTCTACACTTGGTTTCTGTTGTCGTTTATCGAGACGTTCTGATTACGTGGCAACCACTTGGAGTTGTATTCTCACCCGCGTGACTAGTCCGGTCAGGAACCACCCTAACTCGGCCTGTCGGCGACTCAGAACAGTCATTCCGGTTGACCCCGAAATCAGTTGTCTGTGGGTAGGATTTCAGATCTAGAACTAGTGAATCACTATTAACGAGTAGAACACTAGAACCGACCAGATTCGTACCGGTTTTAAGGGAAAAAGGAGGAGAGAACTTAGGTTTATTTCTTTCAACTCTTTTATCCTTAGAAAAGTTTAGATCTAGGTGAAGTTATTGTGAAATCTTGTGGAAATCGTTTAGACCTGAGATATTCTTGGTGGAATGAGGTCAAGCTTGAAGTTCTTATGAACTTCATGATGACGTCACCCGAGAATACCTCAAATCCGGGTGATTTCATGGTTAAAAGTGAAGATTTGAAAGATGGAAATGTGTAGAATTGTGTAGTGATCAAAGATGTACAAGAGTTAGTGCAAGATCTTACCTGGATTGAGAGAAATCTGAGAAAAAGGTGAAGAATGCGTGTGGTTCGGACGTCACTTGCCAAAAGTGGAAAAAGTGGAGAGTGACTCGTGTATTTATAGGATGCCAAAAAGGGAAAGGGTGAGCCGTGCGCATGGCACGCACCCGGGTAGGCTATCCGCGCGGACTGGTCATCCGTGCGGATTGGCAATCCGTGCGGATTGGCAACCCGTGCGGATTGGCCATCCGTGCGGATGCCGCCTGCTTTGGGGTGTTCGGCGCGATGTTGTTTCGGTTTCGATTTGCGAGCGATTCGATGGGGTTTCCTAGTCAAATTACTTTCAGTCCCAACTACTTCTTATAGGGTTCGATTCGGAATTCGGGTTCGGGTTTGTTGACATTCGGGTTAGACTTCGAGTTCGATTGAGTTCGCTTGATTATCACGACACAACATAAAATAAACATGCACAGGTAACACGTAAGGCACACACACACGTATAACTGACAGGTAAGATACATAGCTCGAGTTACGATTTGATGTCGATTTGATTAGCATAGTTTGATTAACTTTATCGCATTGTTACTTCCTATCGTTCACAGTCGTAGGTCGATTGAAATACGGTTAGTATGACTCGATTATTGTAATGAACGACACTTACTCCACATAATCTAAATATAATAGAAACAATTCTACGAGTCACGTCGCGCGAAATCGGTCGTAGACTTTGACCTTGACTTTGACTTTCACTCGTGAAAACACGGGGATATATATATATATATAGGGAGAAGATCATGCGAGAACCACCTCTTATTGTGAGAACCGCGAGAACCAATGTGAACACACCAAAAATGCCTAAAAATAGCTAAAAATCACACAAAAATTTTTTTTTTGATTTTTTAAATATTTTTTAGGTTAAAATCGCTACTTTTCGAAGACAAAAAAAAAAAAAAAATTTAAAAATTTTTTTTTTTTGCTTCGAAAAGTAGCGATTTTAACCTAAAAATATTAAAAAAATCAAAAAAAAAATTTAGATTTTTTTTTTTATTTTTTTTAGGTTTTTTGGGGGTTTAGTTTTTAGCATTTTAGCTTGGGGGGGGGTTAGGTTTTTGGGGGGGTGGGGGAGGGGGGTTTAGGTTTTTTTTTGGGGGGGGGGGGGGGGTTAGGTTTAGGTTTTTTTTTTGGGGGGGGAGGGGGTGGGGGGTTTAGGTTTTTTTTTTTGGGGGGGGGGGGGGTTAGGTTTTTTTTAGCTATTTTAGGTTGTGTTCACATTGGTTCTCAAGGTTCTCACAATAAGGGTGGTTCTCGCATGAGCCCCTCCCTATATATATATATGATTATGGTTGATTGATTTAAGTTCTCAACATTTTTTTTTATTTTGTGATTGTTAAAGTATCCTATACCTGGTGTATGGACCAAAGAACAAATAGAGGCTTGGAAACCTATTGTGGATGATGTTCACGCAAAATGAGGCATTATTTTCTCTGTCAAATTTGGCATGTTGGAAGGGTTGAAAATATTGGTATACTTCAAATTTGTATACTATTATTTATCACATTGATGATTATGGAATCGAGTACAAAAAAAAAATATTTTGGCCAATTGCTGCATTTTGGTTTGATGCTACTGGTGTTTTTTGGTTGATCTTTTATTGGCTGCTAGATCTAAAAAAATTGCTTGAAATATTGCTGCAGTTATTATTGCTATATAATTATAAGAAGTTGGTCTATATTATTGACATTTCAATTTTAAGTGGGTCAGTATGATGATGGCAGATGGTCTTTATTATTGCCATTTCATATAGATTTCCTTTTCTGT